>WHYT01016682.1:249365-398977 GCA_009806455.1 Tetrax tetrax
AGCCCCGCCGCGCGGTGGGCCGGGGGGTCCCTCCCTGCCCGCAAACTCCCGGGACGCGGGGCTGGGAGCACTGGAGTGGCTGGTGGGAGCCCCAGCATCGCGTCCCCCCGGGAAGGTGACGCGTGGGGGGTGCGGGTCCAAGGCCCCGCGTGGTGTTCCGGCACCGGAGATCCGGCGGTGCTGGAGCACCCAGCGCCTCTGAAATGGGGTGTGCCCGTCCCTGGTTATTGGCACCAGCTCTCGGGGTGGGCTTCGTCCTCCGCAGAGATGGGGGTGAGAGGAGGATGAGGTGCGTGGTTCATCCGCAGGGCGTTTGGCAGACCTCTGCCCAAGCGGCACATGTCCCGCATCCAGGACGGGAGAACGAGCTGCGTCCTGATCAAAGGAGCTGCTGTCGAGGGGTCTGGTTTGTCCTCCTGCCCGTCACTGGGGCAGGGAGACGCGTTCAAGCCTTGGTTTCTGTTTCCTGGTCTTTGAAAAGGAGCAGCTGGGAGATGATGATGATGACATCTCAGTTTAGAGGAATTAAACCGTAGTTTTTCCTCAAATTATGTAACGGGGTAGGCAGTGGGTGTAAAACGCTGTCAGGTGTTTGTTCTGTAGGTGCGAGGTACGGCGTGGCACGGGAGGAGATGGGTAGCTTCACCCCGAAGGAGGAGCTTTAGGGACTTCAGGTGATTTTGTGTGCGTGTGGAGCGGCTCCTCGGAGTGGTTTGGGGCAGGTACAGGTTTTGAGGACGGGGCTGGCGGCACAGCAAGTCAGCCTGGGGGAGGCTGGAGGGGCAGGAGGCTGGCGGCACCCCGGCTTCTTGGAGGGGATGGGGGGGATGCAGGGCTTGGCACTGCTCCGGGCCTGCCCTGGCTGCTCGCTCAGGTGCCTGCACTGCTCTGCCTGAAGCCAGCTGTGGGCTTTGGCAGCCCCCGGCCCGGCCCCCGCACAGTGGGCAGCCCCGAGAGGGATGCGCGGCAGCGAGAGCATCACGAGCGCGTCTGTATGGGCTGCATCTGCGTACGGCGCCCGGGGAAAGCAGCGGCTGGGTCCTGCGCTGCCCTGAGGTTCCCCATGGTCCGCTGGCCTTGGCCAAGAGTAAATGCCCTCTGCCTCACTGGGAAAAGTCATTCCATCTGCTGTTCATCTGTCTTACACAGCTTTCTGGTTCCGAGTGCCACCGCCATGTCCCGGAGCCCCCCTGGCAGCCCTGCGGATGACCAGACCTTTCTCCTGGAGTACCGATGCCACCCTGTGCGGCCAGAGCCCCCCAGCCCGACCTTCCCCCCTGGGAGGCGCAGCTCTGCCACGGTGCCGGACACCATCTCGCTCCCAGCCATGGGCTCTCCCCCCTCGGCCGAGCCCCACCGCATCATCCTCAGCACGGACAGCCCGGCCGCCCTGAAGGTGGGAACCCAGCAGATGATCCCCAAAAGCTTGGCTGTCTCCACCAAAACCAAGAACAACCCCTCCCGGCACCAGAGCTTCGGGGCAGCTGGGTCGAGCCGGGAGCCCCTGGGCCCCAACCCGAAGCGGGCGTCTGTCCCCGACCTGTCTGCGGAGGAGGAGGTGGAGGACGACGGTGGGGGGACGCTCAAGCGCAACCTGAGGAACATGTCCTACCGCGCGGCCATGAAGGGCCTGGGCACAGAGCCGGAGCCGGTGAGCACCGTCCCCTCGCTGAAACCCGTGTCGGAGGAGGGCGGCCGCAGCCGCAGCCCCGGCAGGAGCAAGGTGGGTTTTGCGCCGGTTGCTCTGGGGCAGGGGTTGAGCCCCCCGCTTTCCTGGCGATGGGCTGCTGCCGGGGGGTCTGCAGAGCCTTTTCCCTGCAGCTTCCGTCAGTTACGGAGCTGCGTGAGCCCAGCGCGGAGCTGGCAGGGCTGGCGTGACGCTGTGCCTTGGGAAGCCTGCGTGTCACCCGCAGATGCCGTCGGTCCCTGCAGAGCCCCGAAATGGCTGATGTGGCTTTCGTGGGGAGCGCGGCTGCGGGGTGCCCACTCCTCGGCGGGCGGCTGGGGCGTGTTTCAGGGTGGGGTTGGCCGGGTGCGCGGCTCCGAGGTGGCTGCTGGGTGTGCGCAAACATGGGTGAAGCCGGTCTGGGGAAAAGGAGACTCCGGTGCAAAGTCCAGGAGTGAGGCAGACAGACGGGCAAGGCAGCTGCAGAACGGTTTAGATCGTGACCCCGATATCGCAAGGTGAGAGCTGAGTCACTTCTGCAAGGCAAACAAGGGCTCAGACAAAAACCGGGCTGGAAGAACAGGGTGGCCTGGCCGTGCAGGGAACTTCTCCCCTTTCCAGAAGGAGCTGAACGCTTCCCAGGGCCGCAGAAACACTGCAGCGCATTCTCCTCTTCCTCTTGCAGAGAACCTTTGGGCGCAGGCGGGTGCAGAAGCGCGGTGGCTCGTTCAAGGACCGTGAGTGCTGCCTGCCGTCTTTCCGAGCGCGCCGGCATGGGGCTGCTCCTCAGCCGTGCACATCCCTGGGTCCCTTTGCCGCCTGTGCCGCTGCTTGGCCCTGGGGCAGCGGCTTTTCGCTCCATTTCCCACTCCCCGGGACACGACGGTGCTCCCGTTGCTGCCGTGCTCGAGGCTGGAGCGCTCCCGGCTTTCCTTGCTCTGGGCAAAGGCGGGAGAGCGGCGCGCTGGCTGCAGGAAGGCGTCGGGAGCGGGAGCTGCTGGTTCATTGGTGCTGGGCGAAGCGCGGGCTTGGAGCTGGCCCTGGCTCGCTGTGCTCGTGGCAGGGCTGGTGGCCGATGGCGTGAGGCGGCGGTGGGAAGGGAAGTCGTGGGCCGCGGCGGGGAGAGGCTTCGCTGACCCCGTGGCCCTTCCTCTGCAGAGCCCCAGCTCTACCAGGAAATCCGTGAGAGAGGGCTGAACTCCGTCAGCCATGAGTCAGACGAGGATTTGCTGGAGGAATCCATCCCAGAGGAGCCGACCCCTCCGGGTGCCGCTATCGTGGTGCGGAGCTACCGCCCGGCGCAGGTGACCTGGAGCCAGCTCCCGGAGGTAGGGGCGGCGGCCCAGCCCGGGGTGCCCAAACGGCCCCGCTCGCCCTCGCCGCTGCTCGCGGTGTGTTGGCTGACCGCCGCAGGCTGCGGAGCCGCGAGAGACGCCGTGGCGGTGGGAGATGCTGCTGTGGGGCAGCCGGCGGGGTGTGCGGGGCCGGGCAGGGTCCCAGACCCCACGGAGGGCGCGTGAGGAGCGCTGGTGGGTGGCGAGGGCGTCTGCTCAGCCCAGCCTCTCGCCCGCAGGTGCTGGAAGCGGGCATCCTGCAGAAGATCCCGGCTGAGGAGCGCAAGCGGCAGGAGGTGAGGGGAGCCTTGGACGTGGCTGGGAGCGCAGCACCGCACACAGCGGTGGGCTCGGAGCAGGAGGGCTCGGCGGCTGCGTACGGGGTTTATGGCACTGCTGCCACCAGCAGCTCTGGGGCCGGGCGGCGTTGGCAGAGCTCATCCACATGTCGTGGCTGGGAAGCAGGCAGCTCCTTCAGGTGCTGGTGGGACGTAGCCACTGCAAAACATCAGTTCTGCAGCTTATTAATGAGTAAAAGTGCTAAAACACGCTGAGGTTATCGGTGTAGGCCAGGTGATGCACGAGGCGATGCAGGGGACGCTGTGCTGCTGGAGCAAAGTCATTTCCAGTGGCGTTGTGCCACCTGCGCGTAAATAAGATTTGGTGAGTTTTCATTCCGGGCCTCGGTCAGTCGGTTCGTGCTGTAAGCCCTGCCCTGCCCCGCTGTTTTCAGGCCATGTTTGAGATCATCACCTCCGAGTACTCCTACATGCACAGCCTGGGCGTCCTGGTGTGCCACTTCATGAGGTCGGAGGCGCTGAAGGAGACCATGACGCAGACAGAGCACCACCACCTCTTCTCCAACGTCGGCGACATCCTGACCGTCAGCACCAGGCAAGTAGGGGCTGGCGGTGCGGGTGGGGACGCGGCAGGCCTGGATGAGGGGACTCTGGAGCTCCAAGGATTTGCGGTGTAAAACCAACCGGCCCTTGGATTGCTGGAGGAACTGAGATATTCCAGCTGTTGCCCTCCTTCCCAGGGCCTCGTGTCGTGGCACGCTCCCTGCAGAGGCTTCCTGCTGTTGCAGGCTCAAGCATCAGGGTCCGTTACCCCGACACCCAGATTTTTAACGGGTTATAGCAGTGGTGCTCAGTTGCACAGCTGCGGTTGGGCACCAAAAACTGGATGAGCCCCCATCCCCATGCCTGGATGCTCCTGCTTGCCTGGAAATCCCTGCTCAGGTGTCCCCGGGCTGGTGGGACGGGCAGGTGGAGCCGGTGCTGCTGCAGCTCAGCCGCCCGACTCCGGCCTGGCTTTTGCCGAAAGCGTGGCACCGGGCGGCCGAGGCGCTGCAGCGAGCGGCTGGGGGATCGCTCAGGTGCCGAAACTGAAACCACGCCTTCCAAGGGCCAGTGTGAACGTGGCCTCTGCTCCCTGGGAGCTGGAGAGCAAACGCCCTTGGGAGCTGGTGCTCGGGGCGGCCAGTGAGCAGCGGCCGTGTGAGAAAGCAGCGGGAGGAGAGCGCAGGCGGGGCTGCGGCAGGCCTGGGAACCGCTGCGCGGGCGTTGGGGGCACACGGCTCCCCACAGCCGGGCAGGAACGAACCTTCCTGGAGAGCTAAGGCGGAGGAGGGATCTTGTGCAGGAACAGAGGAAATGTGTGGGAGACATGGGTGTCTCAGCTGCGTGGAGCTGGCCCCGTGCCGAGGGGAGCCAGGGCCTCGTCTCCTTTGGGAAAACTGGGGAAAAGTTGCAGTGGGAATGCTGTTTGGTTTGTCCGAGTCACGTAGTGAGGGGATTTGAAATCCTCTCTTTAGCTTCTTTGAAGAGCTAGAGAAGCGACACCAGGAGCACCTCCTGATTCCTGACATCAGCGACATAGTGGAAGAACACGCCTCCAACCGCTTCAGCCCCTACATCAGCTACTGCTCCAACGAGGTCTACCAGCAGAGGACACTTCAGAAGCTGCTGTGAGTGCTGCCGTGCGCTCAGGCCTCGGCGCGCGGGAGGTGGCTCCGTGGGCTCTCTGGGCTGCGGGGATGCTCGCGGGGCGGTGGTCTCCTCGTCCCTGTCTCCTTTCTAAGCAGAGCTCAGCTCTTGGACCTCGGTGTGCCTGTGTCGGGTGATCCGGATGGGATTTGTGTTGTGCTGTGAGAAGGGTGAGGGACGGGGATGGGTGGGGATGATGCCACCACGTCCTGAAGTCAGATGGGTCTTCCCAAGGCCAGTAACACGTACGGGGTGCGTGAGGGACACTGTGTTCATCGTACTGGTGGTCCCGGTCGGGTTTGTGTCTGGTGCTGATGCATCTGCAGCTTTGCCTGCCTTTTGGTGGCCTCAGCACCTCCAGGTGCTTTTCCATCACCTGCTAACGGACCGGCCTGTTTTCTGCCCCGGCTGCGCCAGAGGCAGTGCCACCGCTGCGCTGCGTGGAAAGCTGCTGGAAAGTCTTGATAACTGAAGAACGGTGCTAACGGAGCTCTCTTGTCCTGTTCCAGAACCACAAACCCCCTGTTTAAGGAGACCCTGAAACAAATTGAACGGAAACCCGAATGTGGAGGCCTGCCAATGATATCGTTTCTCATCCTCCCTATGCAGAGAGTAACGCGGCTGCCTCTGCTCTTAGATGTGAGTAACGCACGCGGCGGCGTTGCTTGGCGCCTCTGAAGTGCTATTCCCTTCTCTGCTTCATTGAAATCCAGAACTTTCAGACCTTTGAACAGGAAAACTACTGGATGTGGGGTTTCTGGTAATGGCTCCCGGTCTGTAATGGGCTGGGAGTGAGGGTCAGGGGGATGCGCGGGGTGACGATGATGCTCGGGCACGTACCTGATGTGAAAGCCGCAGCAGAAACCCGATGCCCAGCGCTGTTAAACCTTGCTTTGAGCCAAGCTGGCCGTCGGGAATGGCTCGAGCGCATGTCACACCCTGAAGTCCCAGGGAAGTGGTGGATGCACAGTTCTCTGTCTTCCTATGTCACTGAAGTGCCTTATCTTGGAATTCTAGACTGTCTGTCAGAAAACCAAGGCATGCACCGCAGCGTACGGCGCTGCCAGCCGAGCTCTGAAGGCCATCAGCAAGGTGAGGCCGGCGGCCAGCTCTCCGCCTTTCCTCCTCCAGCGCTGTCCCCACGCTGTGCCCCCAGCCTGCCGTCCTGGCCTCTGCTTTTCCTCCCTGCATCGGTTCCCGGGAGGTTTCTCTGCTCCAAATGGATGCACATGTCTTCTCCCTTGCTCACCTTTTTCCCCTGATCTTGGTTTTTTCCTTTTTCTTGTCATCTGTTCTTCTTTCCTCTTTGGCCCATCTTTTGTCCTTCCCGTTGGTGTTTCTCCTCTTCAGGGGAGCGGGGCGGCCGGCAGCGCCCGTGCTGGCGCGGGACAGATGTGCTCGGCGTCCCCCCATTCTCCTCGTGGTGTTTTTCCCTTTCCCAGCTGGTGAAGAGCTGCAACGAAGGCGCTCGTGCAATGGAGCGAACGGAGCAGATGTACACCCTGCAGAAGCAGCTGGAGTTTGGAAAAAAGAAGGTGAGGGGTTGTGGAAATGAAGGGAAAAAAAAAAATCTCTGGGGCTTTGTCTTGGTGTGCACGGCTGCTCTGCTTCCCCCAGAAAATCTCCTGGAATTTTAAAGATGTTTCAAAGCCTGTGATGCGTCCATCCCGGCCGGCCCCAGGGGCCACTTTCTGACCTGATTTTTTTTGCCTGCTGCTTGTGAGACAGGTGGTAGGTCAGACTTTCTCCATCTCTTTTTCAGCCTTTCCCGCTGATCTCTGCTTCCCGCTGGCTGCTGAAGCGGGGGGAGCTGTACCTGCTGCTGTCGGAGGAGGCGGGCATCTTCCGCCGAGGCGCCGGCAGGCTCTGCTACCTCTTCTTGTTCAACGACGTCCTGATCATAACCAAGAAAAAGAGGTGAGGCTGGGGGGTCCCCTTCCTTCCCCTGGAAAAGGACTACGGGTGTTAAAATCCATTTCCCAAGCAGCACGTAGCCTAAGAAATTCCCAAGGTGTCCCTGTTTTGCCCTTTATCAGAGCATCCCCTGTTAGCGTCTGTTTGTGTGCGGTCAGCGAGCCCTCAGAGCCGTGTCCCACCCCGGGCACCAGCTCCTGTCCTGACCTCGACGGTCGCCTCGGCGATGCCCCCCGAACTTCACCCGCCGGGGCTCTGAGCTGGCGCCGGGAGGCAGCTTGGGCCGCACCCGCTGAGGTGCCGCTGCCGTCTTTGCCGCAGCGAGGAGAGCTACACCGTGATGAACTACGCCACGCTGGACCAGATCACGGTGGAGAAGATGGAGAACGCTGACCCGCCTTCCCCTCCTCCCGGCAAGCCTGGGAGCGGCGGCACGGCCCGCGGGGCGGCCGGCGGGCACCTGCTGCGGGTGGTGATGGAGAAGGACAGCGAGGGCCGGCGGGAGGAGATCGTGCTGTCGGCAGAGACGCTGTGAGTGGCTGCTTGTGAAGTATTTTTACGTTGAATGCTCTGAATGTGGTTTGCTCCATCTGACTGTCCTTGGAAGCCTTCATCTTTCCTGCTGGGAATTTCCCAGCCCCTGTGGGCGACACAGATGCCGCCCCTAAGGCTTTCTCCGTAACACGGGCTTTCCCTCTGCCAGGAGCGACCGGGCGCGGTGGATTGCTGCGCTGATGCACCGAGAGAAGGAAAAGCCTGACACCACTCCTAAAGGAGGTACCGGCGCGCTGGAGGTCGGGCCCGGCTGCGCGGGGAGCGTTCATGGGCGCGTTCCTGCCAGAGAAGGGGCTGAGGACGCGTGTCAGTGGAGAGGAGCCGTCAGGGTACCGCGCCTTGCTTGCTAGGAGTTCCTCCTGTTAAGTTATCATGCACAATAACCCTTGAATACATTTCCTGGAGGCACAGTGAAATTCCAGGAATTCCTCAGGCCGTCAATAAGAAGAGATTTGGTTTCCCCATCCTGTGTGCATGGAGGGGGCCGAGCAGGGGCGCTGGCCACGCGTGCCGGGCTGCGTTCCCTGGCCGTTCCCCCTCACTGGGTCCCTGCTGTCCCCTGCAGAGCTGAGCCAAGTGGAGATAACCCGCGCCTACCTGGCTAAGGAGGCGGACGAGATGTCCCTGCAGCAGGCTGACGTTGTCCTGGTGCTGGGCGCAGAGGACGGTGAGTGTCTGCGAGCGGGGAGCAGAGCTGTGCTGGGGGGAAGAGCTTCAGTGATCCCAGTGAACTGGGATTTTAGGAATTTTCGGAGCCTCTGGCGGGGTCGTGTTGCTGGCCGGTGGGTTGGTGGAGGTGGCCCGGCCGCGGGCGGCTGCTGCGGCACCGGTGATGCCGTGCGCAGGCTGTGGCGGGCAGCCAGCGGCGGAGACCTCGGAAGGGAGAGTGACCACCCCAGAACAGGCACCAAAAACACCTCCCCTGTGGCGCTTTCCCTGGATGCCTCTGGCTTCTCCGTGGGAAGGGGAGCGGTGCAGCCCCCTCCTCCCATGCGCGTCCCTCCTTGCGTGACCGGCTCTGCTCCTCTCCTAGGCTGGTGCTGGGGTGAGCGGCTGAGGGACGGCGAGAGGGGCTGGTTTCCCCAGACCTGCGCCCGGCAGATCACCAGCCGCGCGGCGGTGGAGTGCAACGTGCGCCGGATGGAGCGGCTGCGGATAGAGACCGACGTGTAGGCTCACAGCCAAGGAGGGGTGCTCTGTTGTGACGCATTTCGGGGGTCTCCAGACCTCTGCGGACTGTGCCTGTAGCAAGAAAGGAGCGGCAGATGCTCTCGACTTGAATTTCGTGTCTCGAGTGGTCACAGGCGGCAGATCTTATCGTTCAGGACCCGTCTTTGTGGCAGCCGTGAGAGCAGCTAATGAATGTGAGACCTGGTGTCCGAGCGCTCCCGGCCAGCGCCTGGCACGGCTTCGAGAGGCAGCTGGGGCGCTGGCTTACGCTGAAAAGGCTGCGGCCGTGTCCCGGACCCGGTGGCGCAGCTCGTGCCGCCGTCTCGCTCCCTGCTGCCGTCTGGGCCGGTGCCTGGTGGCTGCAAGACCTGGGACATGGGGAGCGCACACCTGAATCAACAATTTTTAGGAACTTAAATCTATGTGCTAGAAAAAAATAGAAAAAAAATAGAAATTGAGTGAGGCTCTCTGTTTATTTCTATTAATGAGGGAAGGATTAAAACTTTTCATCAGTGCTAAATGAGAGGAGATGGGACCCCAAACGAGAGACACTACCTACATGAAAAGATGAAGGAAACAAACTGTATTACGAAAAAAAATCATTGTATAAAAAATACAGGAACAGAGTGGCTGCGGTCGCATCTCAGACAAGATTTACTCCACACAGATGCTCCAGGAGTGCGGCGCAGGCTCTCCTGCTGTAACGGGACGGGACCGTGCTGTAACGGGACAGGACCGATCTGTCCCGATGCTTACGGCTGCGCAAGGTTCCGTGCTCTCCTGGGGCCACGGGGGCACCTCGCTCACCGGCCCCGCGGCTGCAGCAGTCAGCGAAAGGCAAAGGTAGCAAAAGGTGTGATTGTCGGGAGAACCGGCAGCGACTGGCAGGGCTGGGCAGGGTCATTTGGCACATGGACAAAACCTTCCTCCTCCCTGGTTACCACTCACACAACGCACGACCGTCATGACGCTGTTTTGGTCCTTCACTACACACTTATATTAACATTATTTCTTCACAATCATGATAGCTAATGCAAAAATACTGTTAAGGAAGAAATAAAATAAGAAAAGAATTAGCCAAAAATTACAAGTTATATACAGATTAAAATAAATTCCATCAGGAAAAGAAATAATCCTTTTATTATTTTCAGTTGGCCCCTGTGGGAATAATTTAACGGCCGAGCAGCGGGGCAGGGCTGTGCTGCAGCGGCAGCAGAGGCAGATGTGCCGGGACGGGACCGTCCCGTCTCCTTCTTGGAGCCTGCTTTCTCTTGACCTTGTCAGCTCCCGGGCTGCGCTCACCCCAGGGCTCTGTGCAAACAGAGGAGGGTCCTGGCCCGGGTGGGCTGCGGGCCGGGGGCTGTTGTGGTCCCGGGCTTTGCCGTGACTCCGCACTCGCCCGAGCCAGGAGCCGACCGCGGCTGTGCAGCTCCTGGCTGCTCCTCCTGCCTCCATCCCCTTCCCAGCTCCGGGCTTCAACCGGGGTGGGAAAATAACGCCGTGAGGTTGTGCTTCTACAGGCAGCACGGTCTCAGCAGAGCCGGGCACCTCCAGCCGTCCGTTCTGACAACGCTCTTGTACAGCTTTCCATAAATATCGTTACATAAATGCCTGCTTTTGAGGATAATTTCAGCCCCTGCCCAAGCCCGGCACCCAAAAGATGAAGGCCAGCGCTTCGCCACGCGCTATCAAAGTTCGCTGGCCAGGAGCGTCGCGGCTGAAGGGTTCCTGCTGGTGTCCGGCCGAGGATCTGCGCCGGTGTCGGCGTGCCGGGCGCTGAGCCCGTGCCACTGTGGTGAACAGGTTACGCTCGGCGCTTCAGCCTCACTCAGACATCTCCGAAAGCAGCAGCTTAGTCTGTCAGAAAAACCATAACCGCTCACGTGGCTTGTAAAGAAGTTCGTTAAATAGTTCGTTGGCTTCTTCAGGTGGCTGCTTGGTGGCAGCGGCGGCGGCAGGACCTACTGCTGGGCTGGCCGGAGCCCACCCGGGGGCCGAGGTGAGCCAGTGGGTGCCGGGGGCTGCGCGGCTGGAAGAGAAGCCGGGACAGCTCAGCCCTCACGGCGCGCGCCGCGGAGATGCCATGGCACAGTGATGCGATGCGCCGCGGGCCGCTCGTCGGGGTCCGTTACTGACCTGGGCCCAGGGAGGGGGGCTCGGCCGGGGGCAGCCGAGGCATCGCACCTGCAAGGGAAGGGAGACCATCAGCCACCCAGCCCCACAGCGCCCACGGGGCGCTCGCTCTGCACCAACGGGTTCTGCCGTGCTTTGGGCAGAAATGCGGCGGGTGGTTTTCCACCATGGGATGGTTTTGTTCCAGAGCGCCCAGAAAAGAGGGGGCTTGGTGTCCTGGCTTTACCCACAGGCACGTCTGGGGTTCGGCTGCTGACTGGCTCTATTCCCACTGCACTGTCGGCGTGCAGCCTGCATTATCCCTCGTGATTAAATCGTACCAAACGAGGGCTTTGGGAAGAGGCAGATGCCACCCTCTGTTACTGGTTCCAGTTGGCAGTGCTGCTACAAAACCAACCCACCACAGCGTGAGCCATGGCCCGAGCACGGGTACCGCAGCATCCCCCCGGCAGCAGTGGCTTTTTCCGCGCCCACCCCCCGCCGCGGGCATCCAGCGGTGCTCACCGTGACCCTGTGCCTGTACCTTACCTTCCCGGCACGTCGGTCCCGTGTAGCCGTGCAGGCAGAGGCAGCGGCCGGTCCGAGCGTCGCAGGAGGCGCTGCCGGGGGCGCACTGGCAGGGCAGGCTGCAGCCCGGGCCGTAGGTGTTCGGCCGGCAGTCTGGTGCGGGGACAGAGAGGGGCTCAGCCTGCTTCTGCCGCTCAGCGCCGGCGTCTCCGCTGTGCGGCGAGCAGAGCTTTTTCCCTCCCTCCCAGCCTGCTCTTGAGCTGGGTGATACAGGACATCAGAGCATCCCAAGGCCAACAAGGTCTCAGCCTCAGCCTTGTGATGCTGCTGAGCTAAATACAAGGGCTGGGGGTGCGCGCATCCAGGTCTGACTACGGGGAGAGGATGAAGAGGTGACTGCCCTGCTCAGATGCCCTCTTTGAGGGAATACAGAAAAAAAAAAAGAAATCTCCCTTCCATGAGAATTCAGCTCCAACAAGAGAGGGTTTGTATCCAGTTTGGGAGTGGGCTTCTCACCTGCTGTCAACGCCCCTCTTGCACAGTCCCCTTTCGCCTCCCCGCGCCGCGGCTCAACCCACCTGACCCACACGTGGGGCCGGTTTTCCCGGGGGGACACAGGCAGCGCCCCGAGGCGGGATCGCAGGGCGTGTCGCCGAGGCAGTCGCAAAGCCGCTGGCAGCCCTCGCCGTACGTCCCTTCCTTACAGCCTGCGTTGGAGAGGCGAGATGGGGCACACACGCTGCAGGACAGCCCTTGGGATCGCGCCGCTTTGCGGGGAGCCGGGGAGGACGGGGTACCTGTCTGGCAGCGCTCGCCACCCAGCCCGGCGGGACAGTGGCAGCGGCCGGTGGCTGGGTCGCAGCCCGCTCCGTGCTCGCAGTCGCAGTGCTGCCGGCAGCCAGCTCCGTGGAAGCCAGGGGGGCAACCTGGGATGGGTGGGATGGAGAGCTCATACAGCACGGCTGGGATTGAGCGCAGGCTGAGCCGCAGCTGCCGCTGCAGCAAAGCCTCCAGCAGCCCACCAGAGAGAAGCAGCGAGCCTCTTTCTCCCAAATTAACGCAACTCTTGGCAGTGCAGCATCTCTGCTCCAGAGCATTTGCTCGGCTGCTGCTAAGCCACACAGCGGCGTTGTGCGTGCCCAGCTGCCTCGGAACGGCACATCTGGATCCAGCCGTCCCATGCAGAGAACAGAAATCCCACTTCTGCTGCCCAGGAAAGGCTCACTGCGTGCACCGGTGCAGGAGGGAGAGCCCACGGGTGCACACAGCCACGCGTGCGACTGCGGTGGGTCACACCTTCGTCCCACGGTCCTGCTCTCCGGGTCAGCTGTAGGAAACGCCACCCCCTCCCCTGCGGAGCCGGAGGCCTTCCCGCCGCGGCGACTCACTGTGTTCGCACAGGGGCCCGTAGCGGCCGGCGGAGCAGCGGCAGGCGCCCGTCCCCGGGTCGCAGGTGGCGTTGTGCAGGCAGGCGCAGCGGAGCTGGCAGTCAGCTCCGTACCGTCCCGGCGGGCATTCTGCGGGATGGACACAGCGACAGAGCTGCTCAGCAGGCGCAGAGCCGGCCACGGCCCCGTTCCTGCACTTTACAGAGCTGTGACGTGATCGTAGGATCGTTACGGTTGGAAAAGACCTCTAAGATCATCAAGTCCGACCATTAAAAGTGCTGTGATAAGGCAGAATCGGCGGGCACAACAGAAACCGGACCCAGTTTGAACCAAGCTGAGCGAGCTCTGCAGTTACGGGGCCGGCGCAGGACAAGGCATTCCAGCCAGGCTTACCGAACTCGCAGGATTTCCCTGTCCAGCCGGGCGCACAGGAGCAGGAGCCATTGGCTGCGTCGCACAGCCCGCCGTTGCGGCAGGAGCAGGTCTGCTGGCAGCCCACCCCGTACCGGTGCGTCCCACAGCCTGCGGGACAAGAGGTGGTGGCAGCGGGTGCAGGCAGAGGACGCAGGGCAAGGAAATGGGCTCCCGCTTAGGAATTCCCAGCTGATGCACGACCCTGCAGCTGGGATTTACCTTGCTCACAGGTGGGCCCAACTCTTCCCGGCGGGCACAGGCACTCTCCGGTGACGTGGTGACAGGTGGCGGCGGTCCCGCAGGAGCAGACCCCTGCGCAGCCCTTCCCGTAGCGGCCGGCGGGGCATCCTGGTGGGAGGAAGACCGTGAGCTGCCTCGGCCACGCCAAGGCACAGCCGGAGGCTGGAAAGGGGAGCGTGGCACGGGGACAGGGCAGCGGGACCCCTGTCACTGGTCAGACCAGGAAAGGAGGGTCTAGGTTTCCTTCTGCCGCAGGAGCGAAGCATTTTTAGCAGAGACAGCAATGCGGTGAGGGTGTGGTGCAAAGGGTGATGTGTCAGCCCCGTCGGAGCGGAGAAATCATTTGGGCATAAAGCGAACGGAGCAAGGAAATTTCTCCGTGGGTAAGGCAGACAGCAAAGGAGCTGAGCGCAGGCTGTCATCTCCTGTGGGACCCAGCACCCCTCACCGCCAGCTGAGGAACCCCCTGCGCCCCCCGCGTCCCCCCGCTGACCCCGCACTCACCGACGCCGCAGTCCGCGCCGATGTAGCCGGGCGGGCAGTGGCACGTCCCCGTGGCAGTGTCACACTGGCCCCCGTTCTTGCACATACATGGGTTTTCACAGTCATGGCCATACCACCCAGGAGAGCACTCTGCGGAGAAGAAAAAAAAAAAAAAAAAAAAAAAAAAAAAAAAAGCCTAAAAAGACAGGAACAAGGTCCAAACACCCTGGAAAAACCCGCCACACGGAGTCATACAGCCATTCCATCAGAGGAAGGTTTCCGACCCCGTTTGCGGCACGGAGCTGCTCCAGAGCACTGCTCCAGGTCGGCCCGCTGCATCGCCGCGCCGAGGGCGCACCGCTCGCGCAGGCGCATCCCTTGGCAGGAGCAGGGTGGGCTGGACGTCACCCGTGCACCCCGCAAGCTCCTGCAAGCCAGGCTCAGGTGTCCCTGCCCTCCCGCCAAGGAGCGGAACCGCGGCAGCTGCTCCGAGGCGCCGGCGGCTCAGCGCCTTTAAGGAATCTCATGGCAAACAAGCAGCAACGCCAAGGCGCTTCGGACCGGTCAGAACCTCTCTGCTGATGGTATCGCCAGTAAATAGCCCACAGTTCAAAAGGAAAATGGCGAAAAACCCCTTCCTGAGCGCAGATGAGGATGATGCTTTGTTTACATGAACTCCTACGTGCAAATTAGTCCCTGAGAGACACCCCAGAGTTCAGAGAGCATGGGGCCAGGCTCGGACAAGGCAGCGAGACCACGCTTGCCTGGACAGGCTCAGCGCTGTGCTGCCAGAGCTGGGACCAGTTAAGGACAGAACAAACCAGCCCTCAGCCGCGCCAGTGAGGACACAGGCGACCACAGCACGAAACCAGGGCAGACACCCCGTGGGAACCCGCGCTTTGAGGCCGCTCCTCGAGCTGAGGATTCTCCAGCGGCCAGCCCAGCGCCATCGGGCCGTGACTCTGCCCTGACACCGCCGGCGCTCCCGGCACCGCGCCGTGGCAGCAGCCTCGGGCAGCGCGCAGCGCATGCGCGAGACGCGGAAGAGGAACCAGGCGCGCGCTCACTCAGCTGGCAGGCGGGGCCGTGGAAGCCGGGGGCGCAGATGCAGGCGCCGGTGAGCGGGTGGCACTCCCGGGCGGCTCCGGTGCACTGGCAGATCTGAGCGCAGCCCTCGCCGAAGGTCCCCGGCGGGCAGGCTGTCGGGAGAGAGGGCAGTGAGGCCTCAGATTTGCTTAGCAGGAGCTGTCCCACCCCTCTGTGTAAGACTTTTTTTTTTTTCCCTTTTTATTTTAAGCCAGGATTCAGGAAGTCTTTTATGGGAGTGACAGTTCTCTGCCACCCAAACAGCAACGGGAGCCCGTTCCCAGCATGCAGATGGTTCCCTGACTCCAGGAAAGACTGGGATTGGGAAGAAAAGTGAGAACTTAAAGGTATTAGGTGCCTTTCACAACACTAGCCCTACCTGCCCTCACATTCCCGCAAGCATCCGTCCCCACACCTACACCCCCACCCCGGGGTAAGGAATGCACTCGCACGCCTCTGGCTCTTCCAGACCTGCTCGTACCCACAGGAGCTCATTTTCGCACGGATTTATTGCTAATCCCTGGGATAAGTAGAGGGCTCCGATTTCCCACTTGGCTGCCGGTGCTTTCCGAACATTCTGCGGGCACGCACCCAGCTGCCAAAAAGTGAGTTGCTCCTTGGCACAGCTCGCTCTTGGGTGGTTTTTTTCCTTGTTTTTCTTCCCTCCCCCCCCGCCCCTATTTCATGTAGCAATTGCTTGACCCATCTTGTTCCCAGAGCCTGTCAGCAAAACTCCAAGAGGATCGCTCCCTCCTTCGTACATTTTTCGCACCCGGAGCCGGTAAAGCCCGGCGGGCAGCCGCACCGGCCGGTGACGTGATCGCAAGGCGCTCCCGGGGGACAGGCGCAGCGGCCGGCACAGTCCTTCCCGAAGGAACCCGGCAGGCAGGCTGTGGGAAAACAGGCAGGGGGACGTTCGGCTCCCGACTGGCCTGCAGGTTAATCCCCAAAAGGCCTCGGGGAGCGGGGCCAGCTCCTGCGCCGATGAAGGGATGCTCTCACCTTTCTCGCAGCGGCGGCCCCGCCAGCCTCGGGGACAATCGCAGGCGCCGGTAATGTGGTGGCACGACGCGTTGTCCCCGCAGTCGCAGAGCTCTTCGCAGCGCGCCCCGAACCGCCCCTCTGGACAAGCTGCAGAGACGCAAACACGGGAGAGGCCACCAGTTACACGAAAAAAGGTGGCTTGGGGCTTTTTTCTCTGTAGGCACACATGTCACACTATTGATGTCCCTTTCCTTCTGGCCAAGCTGTGACAAGACCGGTGGCCTCCGCCAGTGTGTGAAGGTGGTCACCTACCCCGGACCCGTGGGTGAGCCCAGTGCTGGCCACTGCGGGCAGGGTGAGGCAGGGAAAGTCCCCAGGGTGAGATGGTGAGATGGCCAGGACCACGGGGGCTCCCAAAACCAAAACCCCCCAGCCGCCCACCCCTCGTAATCGCCACCCCAGCAGCATAAGGCTGCCCTGTGACAGGGTCAGTGTACGGGGCCAGATACAGGGAAGGAGGGATGGAAAGGAGATGATGTTCTGTTACTCCTAAAATAAATGGAACAAGATCTTCACTCGGCATTCTGCTTTGACTGCTTTTGCCCCCAGCCCTCTCCCTCTGGCACGGTCGCAGCCTGCCATCACCTCTGCGTGCTCCGTTGCTTTTAGCACAGCCCACAAAGCAAAGCAGAAAGCGCAGCGGTGGGCACAACAGGGCACGCGGCCAGAGTCACAGCACCCGCCAGCTCTGTCTGCAGTGCTAAAGTCCAAATTCTGTGTCTTTGCTTGAAAATCTGCTGGTCCCCGGCATGCCCTCGTGCATCAGTGCCGAGGCAGCAGGCGGTACCCCGGGGCAGGACCCCCCGCGCCCCACTTACGGCTCTCGCACTTCTCGCCCGTCCAGCCGGGCTGGCAGAGGCAGCGGCCGCCCCGGCGCTGGCAGAGCCCCCCGTGCCGGCACTCGCAGCGCTGCCGGCAGTCGGCCCCGTGCTCTCCTTGCGCGCACTCTGCGAGAAGGCACACGGTGAAACGCGCCCCGGCACCCACCTCCCTGAGCGGGACCCCTTCCCCGTGGGCACGCACCACCAGCGCCATGCGGGCAAACCCCACCCTTTTCGGGGGCAAACGAGCCCAAAACGGGACAAGCTTGTGCCAGAGCCCGCTCCCCAGCGCTGCCGATGTGCCACTCACCCAGCTCGCAGGCCAGCCCCGTCCACCCCTCGGGGCAAGCACAGAGCCCCGTGGCGGGGTCGCAGGTGCCACCGTTTTGGCAGAGGCAGCGCTGGCGGCAACTCATCCCGTAGAAACCTGCCGGGCACGCTGAGGGGAAAACCAGACCGAACACCCAGGTCAGAACGCGGGTCCGAAGGCAAACACCGCACCTCTGGTAGGCTGCCAGAGGGACAGGTGGGTGGACGGATACAAAAATGAAGCAGTGATCGCTCGCAGTGAGAGGCAGGGAGAGGAGCTGAGGATGGGCTGAGGATGCTTAGCTGCCCACGTAAAGACATCTGGAATTTTAACCCACTCAGGTAGAGGCAGGCGTGACACACGGCACTGGGTGCCTGATCACTTTACAGCCGCCTTGGCACTGGTGGTGGCAAATACACACAAGAAAAAAGGCTGGGTGAGTTCAGAGGTGCTCCGCTGGTAACCTATGCCTTCGGTCCTGAGCTGCGGAACATCTCCTCTCCGAGACCCAGAGAGTGCCAGTGTTAAAAAAAGCCATTAAAGCACAGGAATAATTGTTCCTGTGCACCGTTTCGCTGTGCCCCAAGGCATCGCTGACACGGTGTCTGAACTCAGCATGGTGGAGGACCAAGCCCTTGCCCTTCGTGCTGCTACAGAACCGCAATTTCTGTGGCAAACTCTCTGTTTCTCTCTTTGTGAATGAATTGGGACGTGCCGCACAGCTAATTAGGATCGTCCTTGCCATCCTGCCTTGCTATCCTGCTGCCTTGGCTTTCTGTAGCCGCTAGTCCACTGAAAACTCCGACGCACCCAGGAAAATGGGTTTTTAACGCACGCTGGCAGGGGAAGCAGCCAGCCCGGGCAGGGCGCGTTACCTTGCTGGCACGTGGGTCCCGTCCAGCCGGCAGTGCAGAGACAGCGGCCGCTGACGTGGTGGCAGGTGGCGTTGTTGAAGCAGCTGCAGGTCTGGCTGCAGTTCTCGCCGTACCTGTTCTCCTGGCACGCTGCGTGGGAGCAGAAGCAGGCATAACTGTCAGGCAGCAGGTACGACCTGCATCCGCCAGAATCCTCCCAGCCATCCCAAACGCGCTCGGCCGGGAGAGGAACCCATGCTGGCACGTGACCAGCCCTGCGGTGCTACGGGGAAATTACAGCGGCGTGCTACAGGCGGCTGGCACCCAAACATGGACCATTTTATCTGTTAGGGATGCTCTGATGGATGCCCAGGCTCGTGTTACGCTCAACACCAATGTGCTCAGCCACAGCCCCTGACAGCGACACCCACCCCAGGCGCAGCGCAGGCCCTCCCAGCCCGGGGGACAGTGGCACTGGCCCGTCACATGGTCACAGCGGGCGCCATTCAGGCAGTCGCAGGCTTCCCGGCACTCCAGTCCGTAGAACCCATCGGGACAGGCTGCAGAAGAGAAAGATGAATCCCCACAAAGTGCCTATACAGAGAGCTGGAGACCTCCCAGCGCAGAAGGGATGCCTTGGTGGCCCATTTTCCTGATGTAACGCCGCAGCACTGTGATGCCCATTGGTTACCAGCAGCAGAACAGGGGCTGCCTGTCCATGACGGACGCTCAAGGACAAAGCTGCGGTACAAAGGCAGCGGCACTGGGTTTCCGTCCACCAAGCGACCGCGCAGGCTGGTGCGGGAGCCAAACCCTGCACCCAGGGACCCCTTGGGGAGGCCACTGCAGGACCCTGTGTGCAATGTGTGTGTGGACCCACGCAGCTGTGCATTTACTCCTTGTTAGTCTTTTTTTTTTTTTCCCTAGACCTTTTTCCTTCAGAATTAAAACCAGAGACTTATCAGCTTGCAGACAGGCGGTTTTCCCCAGCACCACCACCATCCCGAGGGATCCTCTTTGCCGTAAGGGCATGGCAAAGCCAGCCAAGCAGACCGGCGCGGTCCGTGGGAGCCGCTGACGGCACGGGGTCCCCAGGCTCGGGTACTCACCGTGCTCGCAGAAGGTTCCTCGCCAGCCCGGGCTGCAAGTACAGGCCCCGCTGACGTGGTCGCAGGCGGCCCCGTTGTCACACTGGCACTGGTGCCGACAGCTCAGCCCAAACCATCCCTCCGGGCACTCTAGCAAGCAGAAGCAAAGGAGACTGAGGAGCCCGTCCTTTCCTGGCATTCCCAGGAAGCTACGCTAAGGAGCTCAGCTAAGGACCTCCTGTCTGATGCCTCTCCCCTGGGAATAGAACCTGTGCCGAGCCGGGCACCGGCCGGCAGCACTCACTCTTCTCGCAGCGGCCGCCGGCGTAGCCAGCTTCGCAGACGCACTGCCCGGTCTCCGCGTTGCAGCTGCCGTCGCTGTTGCTGCAGTTGCAGGCGTAAGCACAGTCGGGGCCCCAGCGCCCTGCGTCGCAGGCTGAAACACAGGAGGCACATGGTCCTCAGCTCCGCTTGCCGGATGGAACACCCCGACGCTCCTCGGCGTGTTATTGCCATTTATTACAACTGCTCGCTTGGGCAGGAGGACCAGCGTGGCCGAAGGTGCTCAGAAAACCCCGCGGGACAGGGTGCTACGCTAGCACGTCTCTGACATGAATTCATTCTGCAAGCAAGCCCGCTACAGAAAGTCAAGCAGAACAGGCAGGACAGAGCGAAGAAACCGAAAGGATTTCAAAGAGAGATTTTTTTTCTGGCAGAGGCGCAGCGCAAAGACGACAACGAAGCGAGTGGCAGCGCAGCTTTTAGTCTTCTAGCGATGCTGGCTACTGAAGAGCGGGTACGGTACCTCTCTGGCAGTTATAGCCTGTCCAGCCCGGCGCGCAGCTGCACCTCCCCGTCACAGGATGGCAATGTCCGTCGTTCCCGCAGCTGCAGCTCAGCTGGCAGCCTGGCCCAAACCAGCCGGGCGGACACGCTGCCAATGCAGACACGCGCTCGCTACAACCGGCTGCTGCAGCCTCGCAGCGAGGACTTCCCTCCCGGCAGCCCCGCCGCGTACCGCAGCCTGCGTCTGCAGAGCTGCCGCGCTCCACGCCCGCACGTGGGTGCTCAGCTCTGGGCTGAACGGGGGGCTCAGGGTTTGACCTCCCACTCTGCGGATGCACCGTGAGGACTGGACTAGAGGGTCTTCCAGGGAAGAACCCAGCCCGTGCCCCAAAGTGTGAGGGAACATGGGCGCGCACGGCGCCCAGCCCGGCTCTGATGAGCACGGCGGTGCCTGGCCGGTAGCCGGATGCCCTGCTCTAGGCCAGGTCAACCTCACCGAGCCTCCCTCGGTGCGAGGGACCCGGCGGCAGGCGCTCACCGTCCTGGCAGCGCGGGCCGGTGTAGCCGGGCGGACAGAGGCAGGCTCCGGTGGCGGGATGGCAGCTGGCGTTGTTGGCGCAGTCGGGACACAGCTCCTGGCAGCCCGGTCCCCAGTGACCCTCGGGGCAAGCTGGGGCAGAGAGAGAGGAGAGAGCGGGGTCACAGACGAGAAGTAAAAGGCAAACAACTGATAAACCTGGGGGGGGAATCCTTGTTCAGCAGCTGGAAGACAGTCAGTTCAAAATGCACGGTAAGCTCTGCGCACGTGTGGGTTTGTGGCTCTCAGATCAGGAGCAAGACATCTCCATATGACTAACAGCTTCCAGCTGCTGTAACACTGAATAATCACATAAAAGTTTTTAATTTAGGATTCTCTAGTTTTCCAGCAGATAAAGAGTAATACACTGAAGGCAATTAAAAATATACATTGGGAAAGAAAGACTCCTTTGCTGCGTTAAGGACTGCCACAACCAAAAATATCTTCACCCTTTTCATTGTGTGTGTTGTTTGCGTCCTTGTCCTTCACTCAGCTCCAACAGCAGAGCCGAGCTGAGGCCGTTTGACTTACCATCCAAAGCTGCATTTTTGTCTAATTTTTCCATGAAGCCCGTTCTAATTGCACTAGATGTTTTTAAAGCTAATTTGAGCCAAAGAGAAATAACAGCTATAGCCTAAATCCCTACCTCGGCGCATTGGCCACTGCTGCCTCCTCACCTTGGCCGCAGTCGTGTCCCATCCGTCCCGGCGGGCAGAGGCACTGCCCCGTGCTCCGGTCGCAGGGCGCTCCTCCGCAGGAGCAGGACCGCCGGCAGCGCGCCCCGAACGTCCCCTCCGGACACTCTGCGTGGAAAACAGCGGGGTGAGAACGGCCCTGCTCCTGCCCTGAGAGCACACAGCCGCTCGGAGCCTGTGCACCAACGGCTCGGTGGGGAAAAGCCCAGCTGTGGAAGGGTCCCGGGAGCCGCGCTCACGATGCGACGGCTCTGTTATCCACAACCTTTCGCTCCTCTGCTATTGTTTGTCCTTTCAACAAGCGTTTCTCCACACAAGACCGACTCATCCCGTGCCCAACAGCCGAGGCCAAGCTGGCCTCCAAACGGTGAAGACGACTCTGCAGAAACAACCCGCTGCAACACCCCAGATGGCAGCCGCAGCCAGCGCCGACACCACGGCCAATGGCTCGGGACAGACCCCGGCCACGCGCGCTCACCCCATGGGCCGAGACCCGAGCCACCCTGCCCTCTCTGTGCTGGGGTGCGGGACACCGGGTTCACTCCGGTGCAGTCATCTAATTACGTGCAGGCTGAGGGCCACGGACCCAAAGATCCCTAAATCCCACTAAATCTCCTGAAAGAGCTCCACGCTCGCGGTCCTTTTGTTCACAGAAGCCAACGTTTCATAAGGCTTCGGCAGACGCGAACGCACCAGCATCCGCAAATCACGGAGGAAAAGCACACCAGCGCGGAGATCTCAAGTGACACAGTGGAGTTTTTGTTATTCCTCCTCTTCGCTAATTGATGGCAGATGTTTGTCTTCACCCTTTAATAATTTCCAGATCCAAACAACAGCCAAGAGCCTACTATTTCTACACAAATATTTGTGTTATTTCCTGTGACTCCCCCCTACAGGCTTAAGCTCCTTTCTTATTCTTTTTATAAATATCCCGACCGAAAGCGCCCGGCCCGCCGCGGTGCCGCGTGGCTCCGGAGGACGCAGCGTCCTCCCGCAGCGGGGGCTCCAGGGCTGCCGGGACCCTGTGAGGGGGCACGAGCCCTGCGAAAGCTGCTCCCTCCGCTCCTCCTAATCCCATTCCGCTCCGTTAGCACTTGCTTGCACAGGAACTTTCTGCGGCAGTCTGCAGCTTTTGGTCTGACCGACGGAGCAGCTACGTTCCACCGGCTGCGGTGTTACGCAAGATAATAATGTGCTAGCAGCTTAATTAGGTTAATAGTTGTAACTTCTGGGGTGGGCGTGGATAGAATGCTTGGCGAAACTCTGCAGAAACTCCCGGGATGCCCCGAACAAAATTTGGATGCTGACCTCTGCAAGCCTCTTAACGCAGCGTGGCGTCAGGTGTGGACTTCAAGAGTCCAACGTTTTGCATTTTCTGTTGGATTCCGAAGGAGACAGCCTCACAAGAGAGGGAAGTTGGCTTTGATCATCTTGGAGGCTGGCAGAAGTTATTCTTTTCCAAGAACTGTGTTTGTGTTTTGTAATCACCGCCCCATGCCAATGACTCACTGCCATGGGTTTCACCAAACCACCTTTGTTCGAAGAAAGTCAGGCTCTGACACCCCGACTATCGCCCAGGATCTCGAAACGCTGCACCCTCGCAGCCCCAGCACTGCAGTGCCACACGGAGCTCTGCGGTTTGGTTACCGCCCTGGCCAGAGCAGAAACTGGCTCCAGGAGGCTCATACGTGGAAACACAGGACACCAGGTTGGGAGGGACCTTAAGGATCATCTGCTCCAACCTTTACACAGAAACAGAAGTTTAAATCCTGATGTAAATGAGATTTTTTTTTTTTTACACTTGCAGATCAAATGGAGTTTGTAATAGAGCGGAAAATACGATACTGTTCTGCTGTTCTGCTGGGCACTGGTTGCCTGGAAGCAAAAAGACATCAAAGTGGGGGAAAAGATAACTGAATATCTGTCACCTTCATCTACAAAAGCAGGGATGCCCAAGCGGCAGGATAAAGTGACTTTGTTCCGCTTTTCTGAATAACCCCCATTGTGTGTGAGGGATCCTGCCTCCCTGCTTTAGGGAGGCTGCAGCGCTTTGCAAAGACCTGCGAACGGCCGCTCTGGTGTCCTCCAAAGCTGACTCAGCTTTTCACACCTTCGATCAGCCGCAGCGGGCTCAGGGGTCTGAGAGAATTCCGGAAGCCCTTTCCTGCTGTCTGGTGAAGGAAAAGCCTGTAGGTGTGAGGAAGCGCAGGCTGGCAGCGGGCGCGGAGCCTCACCTCGGTCACAGTTCTCCCCGTGGTAGCCGTGGGGACACTCCTTCCGGCACTCTCCGGTGACGTGGTCGCAGGACGCATCTGGGGAGCAGCTACACTTCTTCTTGCAGCCTTCCCCGTAATGGCCAGGGTCACACTCTGTTAACAACCACAGTCACAAGGGAAGAGCGTCTGAGGTGACCTGACGGGCCCCGGAAGAGCGGCTGCCACAGCCCACGCGATGAGCACGCTCCCGCAGCACCGTCGCGCGACCGAGTCTGACAGCACGTTTTGCTCCTAATCTGAGTAAGAGCTGAGACAAGCTTAGGAGGGTGGAAAGAGAGCCAAGCGTTTGCCCAAGAAAAGAAGTTAGGGGGAAAGAGGGAGGAGAAAGGGGGACGCTCCGTGAATCCTTATGACTCACGCATCTCACAGCGCTCGCCGCGGTAGCCGGGTTTGCATCGGCAGGAGCCGTCCCTCTTGTCGCAGTCCTGCGTGTTCTGCTGCACGCAGCCGCACTCTTCGGAGCAGCCGGGGCCGAATGCCCACTTGGGGCAAGCTGGGCACAGAGGGAAAGAGCTGGTCAGTGAGCCGCGAGGCCAAGTCACGCCGGGCAAGGGACAGACATCTGCCTCCCAGCGCCGGCCCCTCCCAGGGACGGTACCCAGAGAGGCTGTCATCTGAGAATAATTCACACGGATCTCATAAAAAGGATGAGGACGAGCATACCTAAATGGCAGTACCGCCCGTATAAGCCAGGATCGCACAGGCAGGCTCCGTAAATCCGATGGCAACGACCCCGGTTGGCGCAGTTGCACTTTTTCCTGCATTGCTTCCCAAAGAATCCTTTAGGGCACCCTAGTAACAGAGAGAGATTCCCTGGGAAGATGAGCCTGCCATTTTATTTCCAGCAGACCACAGGAAAAACATCCCAAACCCGAAGCTGTGTACCTCAGAAATGAACCTAGGCAACGACGGCCAGAGGTCACGTTTTTCACAGGTGAGACAGTAACCCATGAGGCCGTTCCTATCGGTAAGTGACAGCGATATTTGCACTATTCAGGGAATAAAATGATTGTGCTTTCTCTGTGACGCTGCAGACCTCAATATGAGAAGCATGTGGCAGACAGGCTGTGTCCGCAGAGAGCACGGCCAGCATCTCCCCGGGCAGCACGTGCCTTCTCCGGCACGGCAGGAACAGCAGGCGGTTTAAGCAAAGGAAATGCCACCCTAGGACAACGGACCAGTTCTGTATGGTTTATTTTCATCTTACCTTCCTGTTTTTTTCTCTGTGCCCTTCAATCACCTCCTCCCTACAGAAGAGAAGGTCGGGGTATCGCTTGCATTCATTTATATTCTGCTTCGCTCTCCTCCTTCAGTAATAGTTCCCAGATGCTCCTCACCCTTTGTCTGAATCTCTTATCGTCTCACTCTTCCTGTGTTTTTAGACTACATCCCCCAGATTTTAACTCTTTGGGAGAACAAATACCTGCCAACAGCAAGCGACCCCTCCTTTTGCAGTACTTTGGACAACCACTGTTGTCACAACTTTCCAGTGCTTTGGTTTTTCTTCAGCAGAAAATACCTCCACAGGTCTGCACGTTTACCCCTGAACACCCATTTTTGTCAGTCTTGTCTGTGTCCACCACTGAAAGTCCAGTGCAAAGTAGGTGGCTGCCCATGGTCACTGCTGAGCAGCAAACAGGGACTGCAAAGCTCTCCCAGTGCGAAGAGAAGAAATGCTACCCAGAGCACTGTTCCATGGGTGAAGAATCCCCTTTTCCATCTTTTTCTTACTGAAATGACACTTTTCCACGCAAGACTAGGCAGCCCACTGAGTCAGACGGAGCAGGGATGTATTAGATGGGATGGGTCAACAAGAGTTGAAAGATGCCTTCAGTGAACAGCTATGAAGGGAGCCTGGAAAACGTTTTAAGGCTTCAGAGGAGCAGGACTGGAATGTCAGAGTGGCATCGGAGGGGGCTGTAACAGCCCTCTACTGAATAATGGCAGATGCTCTGCCAAGATGTTGAGAGGAACAGAAAGGAGCTACCTGGGCAGACTGGGGAGCATCGCTCACAACTCGCTACCGCTACTTCCTCACAGGAAAAAGTTTTAGGGAGAAAAGGAAAGGGCAAGAGAGGCCTCAGCATTCTGTGCGTGGTCTCAGGGCCCCACAGAGCCGCTGTCCTGCCCGTTCGCAGTGAGGCGAGCATCCCGCGCCCCGGCAGGTCCCCACGCCTCGCCCTCGCTGCCGCGCGAAGCAGGCGACGGCGTGCCGTGGGCTTACCGTCTTGGCAGAGCTCGCCGGCCACCCCGGGCGGGCAGCGGCAGGCGCCCGTGGCGGGGTCGCAGGTGCCGCCGTTCTGGCAGGGGCAGGCCAGGCTGCAGTTCTTCCCGAAGGTGCCGGCCGGGCAGGCTGGGGCGAGAGAGGCGATGCTCAGCCGGCTGCCGCGGCCCCGCGCATCCCAGAGCAGGGAGGAGGAGAGCGTCCTCGCCCGCCGCCCGCCAGCATCACTCACTCTGGTTGCAGACGACGCCGGTCCAGCCGGCCGGACAGTCGCAGCCGGTCTCCTCTGCGTTGCACGCGGCTCCGTTTTGGCAGTCCTCGCAGGTCAGGCTGCAGTCGGGACCAAATGTGCGCTCCAGGCAGACTGCAACGAGAGGCATGGCAGGTGAGAAACCTTCCCCGGGGCTGCCTCAGCATCCCGCAGAGTTCGCACAGAGGAACCCCCCCGCCGTGTTCCCCAGGCTGCGGCAAAGCTAAAGGCATCTGTGCTGTAACACAGGTTCTGCGCGCATAGAAAAGGGGCTCAACCAGTCTTGGGGGGACTCTCACCAAACGCAAATAAACCCAGCATGTGTGATTAATTCTGAAGGCTTCCAAGAAAAGCATGCCATTTACCAGGGCTGCAAAGTGCCCACCAAATTTTTCTGAGAGTGTGTGCTCTCCTCTTGCTTCCATCTCGCCCTCCTCTTCTTCATAGTCGTCGTTAAAGAGCTGGGTGAACTCATCTCGCAGGATTGCAACGTGAGGGATCGGGCGGATAACGGGGCGCCGGCCATCCAGAGCTTCCACAGCGTCTTCTATAGCTAGGGAAGCAGCCAGGGAGATGACAACGTCAGAGTGGGAAAAGAGACAAGATGGCCAAGAGGTGACTACCAGGACAGAACCTCCGTAATAAGAACGGGAGACCAGAAATATCTGTATGGGGTTGGCACATCTGATTTGGCACGGTTTGCACTGCTTATCTCTCTCTGTATTGACAGCTCTAAAATCTTTGCAACTTGTTTGCTTGTTTGGTTTGGCTGGAACGGGCATGACTTCAAAAATCTGCAGGAGAAGCTTTGGCCTTCACCCTGACAGACAGCTCTGGCTCCTCCGGTAACCGAGCTCACATTCAACCATCGCCTTTGCCCTGAGCCACTCAGTTCTGTGAGGTTTTCTGGCAAGTTAATTCTTCTACGGGAAATTAAACAAGACTGCCCATCTGACAAAATGAAGCAATGCATTTCAGCTTGGTGCTTCTTTTGGGAAGGGTATGTACCAGCTACAGGCTTCCTTCCCGTGCAGGGCAGGCAAGGGTTAAAGCAGGCAATCAAGGTAAGCAGAGGCACCCTTGGGGGCCAGGACAGGGGCTGCCGAGCCCATAAAAGCCAGGGCGGAGGGGACTCTGCCATTTTGCCAGAGTGGGGAGGCACCAAGTGCTGCTCTTCTGTGCCCAGCCCTTGGAAAACCTCTCCAAGACCCAGAGCACTGGATGGAGAAACGGGCTGTTGGCTGCCCGACTAGGTGAGACGGTAACAGTGTGTTTGGTGGTGGGGTAAAGACATTACCACTGGAAAAAAATCCTTTATTTGTTATAATAGAAAGCTGCACAGGCTGTGGGAAGGGTGCTGGTTCTTTGGTTACTGGGCAGTCATCACCACAGACTACAGTAAGCGTAGCTGTGCCCAGATCCCCTGCGCTCCTTTGGAAAGTGTGGTGTAACATGGCTGAAATAGGACTGGCCCTGTCAGGGGACAGCTTTTCACCGCTGCTGTGAGTCATTTCCACTGCTAACAGTAGCAAATGCTGTGGAAAAGCTGGAAAAGGTGGTGTGCCGGGCTACGGAACTCCAGCACGTGCTGGTTCCAGCACAGCCAGGCTGGGTGCTGGGGGAGCGGGGCGAGGGGCAGGTAGTGTGCCGCTTGTCACACGGACGTCACACTTACAGACGCAGCTCCTTCGGTCCTCGTCCAGTTTGTACCCAATCTCACAGCCACACTGGAAAGACCCCAGCTGGTTCTGGCAGGTGTGCTCACATCCGCCGTTATTTGAAGAGCACTCATCCACATCTGAAAAACACGGGATGCTCCGGTGAACGGGAGCAGGACAGCTACGTGTCTGTCCATGGATCTGTGCGTCGGCGGACAGCATCCTCTCCGCTAGTTACGTGAAGCCATCCGACTCCAAAAACTGAGTGAACCCTGGGTTTCAAAGTAGGTTTCAGCCCATATCTGTCACTAATTGTGTAGAAATAGGTGGGTAAGCTCGGTTTTTCACCCGTGAAATGTTACTGGAGAGCTTTGTTAGTGAGAATAACTCATCAGGAGGAAAAAAGCCCCGAGTTCTTTGTGCTAAGAAGGCGACTCATCAGAGAGCTGACAGGAAAACCGGAATGAGCTGGGAGAAACTGGAAGAAATGCCTATCTGTTTGCCACCAGGTAGGACAATCTCTTGTTCTCTTTAATAAAAACTTGTGACAGTCACTGTCGTGGCTGTATTTCATGCAGACACTTTTATCTGCCTACATCTCTTGGGTGAAAATGGGCAATGTTTGCCTCTGGGGTTGAACACAAAATGATTTCTGTGAATTTGTGGAGTCGGACCTGGACCAGCTCACTCTGAGATGCTCTAGGTTGAGTGCAGGGTGTTGGAAAGCCCTGTTGCTGCCCTTCAGTTGTGCTGGCCTGGGGTTCGGGTTCGGCTTAGAGAAGCTGAGCTGCCTTAACTGGAAGCAAACTGGGGAGGCTGACAAAATGCAGAACGAGGGGAGCCCGTTCCGTGTGGCTCCTGCCACGCCGCAAGGCTGAGGACCGCAGCGCTGCTGGCTTACCTGCGGGAGCCCAGCGCGATGTCTGCTTACCGTCGCAGCCGCAGCCGTCCGCGCTGAGCCGGTACCCCGCGAAGCAGGCGCACTCGTAGCCTCCGGGATAGTTGTAGCAGTCTTGCTGACAACAGTGAGCACCACTGTCACATTCATTGACATCTGGTTAAAAAACAAAGGGCACTGGACGTTACTGCACATCTGGCCTTGCAGTGGTGACAGCACTTGTTAAATTTGCTCCCTGATGTTCTGGCGAGCGTTTACCGATCCGACTGCCAAATGCTGGGCTAGTGTTCTCGCTCTCCTGTTGAAATGAGTGAGCTTTGTTACCAGATCATCCCCTGCAACGTGCTGCCCAGCCAAGAGAGGAATCTGGAATCCTGGAGGGAACTGTTATTTTCGTTTGAGATCATTATTAAATGTTCTGTGTTCTCACAAATAGGAGGTGACTCCAACTGTAACACTGACCTCTGGTTTCTGATTTACCCTACTACAAATACTGATGTCCAGTACGGAGAGGGGTGAGAACTGCCTGGTTCCTTCACACCGCCTCAGCGTGAAGTCTCCAAAGGATGGATCTAGACAACCGGGGAAAGCAGAGCTCCTGGCGCTTTACGTTTCAAGCCCTTAGTGTTTATGGGACTCCATTTGTGCACTACGAGGTGGAATTACTGCAGTGCCTGTGAGTAGGAAGGCTTGTAAAGCATCCCCCTGTCACCAGAGGAGCCTGGACCAAGGAGACATCTGGTAGGAAAACAAAACAGTGCTGCTGGGCTACAGAAAGTGCACTGGCTGCTGTAGTAGGCAAAGAAATAAAGTTCCTTGAGGGTAGCCCTCAGTTCAGGTTCAGGTGCTGGAGGCACAGACCTCCCTGTGAACCTGCAGGAAGGGCACCAGGATTTCTGACGGCTCGGGGTGCCCAGAAGGATGGAAACACCCACCCAGCTGTGTGAGCCAGAGCCACAGCCCCATCCTCAGCGCAGGAGCAAACCACAGCCCCACGCCAGTGCAGATGTCTGGCTGTGAGCACTACAGCGGGTTCCTGGTGAGGTTATTTGCTGCAAGGGGCTCAGAGTAACGCACCACAAAGTGCATGCCTCAGCTTTATAGCATTTATGTTACCAACACCTCCTTTATAGCACCTGGTGGGGCTGAACCACACTGGGCGGGCAGGGAGTGACTCACCCACATCACTCACGTTACTCTGCTGCTTCCTTTGAGACAACAGGCAAGATGGCACCCTTGGAGCATCATTCCCTCTAGACGTAGGCTCACAGCTACCTGAGATGTGCATCTGTATCTGCCAGTGCTGCCTAAGGCCAGGTTCAGCAGGGAAAAACCACCAAGTTCTGAGGTCAAGATTTGCTGTCCAAGTAGGTATTGAATGGAGGTTTGAGGATGTTGTCAAGTAGAGCAATATCTCCTCTCATTTTACTCTGCAGGTTTCTACCCTTCTTAACCTGTTTGTGGTGCATCCACACATAGTAGCTAATGCATAGAGACCCTCGTCCACTTGAGATGTGTTTGTAAAACCAACAAGTGTACTTTTCCCCTTGCCTTACCAGTGCATGTCTTCTGGTCCTCTTCAAGCCGAAAGCCGAAGTTACAGGTACAGACTGGGCCAGAGCTGGTGTGGTGGCATGTGTGGGAGCAGCCACCGTTGTTGGTTTCACAGCTGTTCACAATCTCCATTTCGATCCCTGGAAAAGGCAGACCAGTTAGGACCCTGCACGTCCGTACGTACCGGCGGGGCCGTGCCTTCCCTCAAGCAGGCACCCAGGCAGCAGCTTCCAGCTGAGCTCCTCGCTCGTGCTTTTTTGTGTGCACAGCCCTGCTGAGGAGAACAATTGGCAGCGGGGAAAGGATGAAAATAGTTCTGCACAGAGGCCACTGCGGGGCTGGGAAGTGATGTACAAAAATAAACTGATGGGTCCCAGGCAATGGTTCTCAGGGACAGACTTGTTGAGCAGGCTCTGGACAATCTCTGAGATGAACCAGACTGCAGACAAAACTGCTCCCGTTCCTGACAAGCTGCAGAATGTGCTGCCAACCAAAAGTTGGCTCGGTCTTCCCAAGTACAGAGCTGTTCTGGTGCCAGCTAGAAATGGGAGCAGCAGAACGCAGCTCACCACGGAAACATCCAGATGCCTACAGCTAGAAACGTTTGCTACTGACATGTCAAAAATGGTAGGTGTGGACAGCAATAGCAGCAACAGATCTTCTTAGCTTGGCAAAGTTTATGTAAACTTCAGTCTAGTTAAGAAGGAACTTGTACCATGGAGCTTTGACTCAGTCCTGAACCTCAGGAAAACAATTTCTGCCTTCAAGAACATTTTTGACTCTTTAGTGTGTTCAGACCCAAGGAGAGCCTGATGCTCCCCAATGGATCTGTGCATGTCAAAACAGAAGCTGTGCGGTGGCGGAAGACTATCTTCCAGATTTCACAATGTGGATACAGTCCCTCTGTCTTTCCTTTTCTTATTAATGCAAGAACAACCAGAAGTTTGCACAAAAGAAATGTGCTAGAAGGGGCAGGGAGAAACACTTTGCATACAAGAAGGCTACTTAATTCTGTAGTTGGCACCAAAGTAGAGGTATTGTCAATGGTTATGGCAATGAGACAAAAACTGGAGGAGCCGTGTCAGAACATGACCGCGGCTGGTGCTTCCACTGTCCCTGCTGTCAAAAGCAACCCTCCAGGGCCAGCATCTCTTTCCAGAGGCTCACCTGGAAACCAAGATCTCAGCGGCAATAAAACTGGGCTCTTTGTCCCCTGTGGGCCAGGTAGCTGAAGCCACAAAGGGTAATGTTCCCTGCTGTGTACTCACGGTGCTAGGCGAGGAGGCAGCTGCGATTTATTAGACGTAGACCTGGCTTCCTAACCCAGCCCTCTACAAGTCTTGCTGGCTATCGCACATCCTGGCCTCAACAGCTGAAGGCAACCACGCAGTTGCACACAAAACTGAGCTATGGGATATTGTTTTACAGAATGTGCAGGGTGAGATGAACCACGTTCCTAGGGAGAAAGGTGTGTGCAAGCTCAGGCTCTTAAATAGCATATCATCCATCTAGTTCCTCACATCGCTCTCAGTTTGACACCTTTCAAGACCCGTTTATGGTCTGCAAAGCCTCACCCTCAGACCCTTGGCAGGCTCCCAGTGAGAGCTGCAGCAGCCGCCCAGGTGGAACATCAAGGCTTCCAGTAACACCAGCTGCCAGCACTGGGAGGGCCACTGTGGCTTTTGTCTGTATGGGGGCTGCTAGCCCTAAATGCTGGTTGCTCCACGTTGGGCTGTCCCTGCTGATGTGTGTGAGCTGAACAAAGACGTATGGACGATCTGGCTCGCTCTTGCGTAATAGTGTTTATTTCTTTTATTGCTGGGAACAGATGTGATCCCTTCACCAGCTCAATTTCTTTTCCAGTTACACATCTGCAGCTGACTGAACTCATCCAACAAAGTCCCCAAGAGCAGAACTTGGCCTCTTTGGAGACAAATGGCTCCAAATTAATGGCGTAAAACAGCAAAAGTAGCTTCATGGTAACTTTAAAGATCAGACAAAGTTTTTTATCTCGGTGGGAGAGTAAACAGCCTCAACCTTGCCTGTGAAATTCTTAAAAAAAAGCTTGCTCTGACTGGGCCCCACCAGTGCACCGACGCCTGCCTGCAGACGCGAACCCGCCTCCCGTCCCCGGCTCTGCGTGCTGTACTCACGGTAGCATCGCTTGCCGTCCGCGCCCAGCTCGTAGCCCGGGTTGCAGGTACACTTGAAGGAGCCGCGCGTGTTGAGGCACTGGTGGGCACACATGGCGAGGCCAGCCAGACACTCGTTCACGTCTGCGGGAGGTGAGCAATCAACAAGAAAGCAGGTTGAGCCACAAATATTCTCCCAAAGGGACAGTTGTTACTCATTTCAAGTTTCACACGTTCAATTCTTCACTGGGGTCCAGACCAACAAAGAAACGGAGTTAAGAGTTCAGAATTACAGTAAAGCTTCCTAGGAAATTGGATCACGTGAAGCTCAAGTGTTGTTCCCGACAGCTCGAGCAGGGCTCTCGGACAGGCATCAGCTGAGCCCTCTCATGCCACCCCTCTGGAAGGCTTGCGCCTCGCTCCGTTAAATTCCCAAACGCTGGTAGTTACCCAGACAGAGCACTACTTCACCCTGTGAGACACCGGTGTGGTTTTTCCTCCATCAAAGCTCTGTTGTAGGGACCGTACCTTCGCAGGCCCTGCGGTCGGGCGCCAGCCGGTAGCCGGGGTGGCACTCGCAGCGGGCTGTGCCGCGGTGGCTGTGGCAGCGGTGCATGCAGCCCCCGTTCCGGTCAGCACAGGGGTTCCTCACTGCAGGGCAAAGCAGAAGCAGCAGGTTTGTTTCAGAATCTTAGCTCCTATTGGCATCGTGCTTACGGGAGAAGTGAGCTGCAGAAAGTCTGCAGTCCGTGACGGACCATTCTCCTGACAGAAAATCTCCGCTACCGCTCACTGCTCCATCCAGGCAGGAGGGTTTACGTGGTGCGAGGGCCTGCAAAAGACAGGTTCTAACCTGGGTAAAACCTTTCCAGCTGAAGCTTGGCTCAGGCACGTCCCTCTCTGGAGACGACGGAGCAAGCCCTAGGCAAATCCGTTTCCCGTGCTCCTCTCACGGGGTTTGCTGGTCTCTGACCTGGACGGAGCCTACAAACCCCTACCAACCGCTGCACTCCTAACATCCCTGTTGTTCCTTTTCCCTTAGCAACTCCACAGCTAAATACTTCCCTCCTATTCCCTGAGTGCCAAACGCTAAATGAGAAGATTAAACTTCTGCTCCATGTCCCCTTCAGCGTCTCGCTCTCCCGCAGCCAGGAGCAGGTTGGTCAGAAAGCTGTCTGGAGAGGAACTCCCGGGTCTGATCTGTTTGACATCCCAGCATCCAAGTGCGCACTCCCCATTCCCCAACCCTCAGCTGCCCCGGGATAAAAGGCTGAAGCGCGCGAGGGAACTCACAGATGCAGCGTTTGCCGTCCTCCCGCAGTTGGTAGTTGTGCCGGCACTGGCAGCGGTGCTGCGTCGGCGTCACCTGCACGCAGTCGTGTTCGCAGCCGCCGTTGCTCAGGGCGCAGGTGTTCACAGCTACGGGACAGAGGGACAGGAGGCTCAGCGCAAAAATAGCGGTGCCTGGATGAGACCCTCGCGCGGGACCGGGGCACACGGCACATGCTTGCGCAGAGCACTGCTAATGAGAACTTAAAACTGGGGCATCTCCTGTGCTAAAGTGGGAAGTTCAGGCAAAATTCGTAAGCAAAATGTGTGCTAATTGTGAGCGGTTGGTACCAAACTCTGTCCTGCACGCAGGGCACGGGAGAGGCCGCCCAACTCGATGCTGACCCCCTCGAGATGGGGGCCCTGTGCTTTAAAGGGTCACATCGGCTCAAAAGCGTCAGGTAGCAGCTTAAAATCACTTTTTCTTACACCAGCAGCTCTCCTGGGAGGTGAGCCCAGGCCACGGGGGTCTGGGCTGGGTCCTCTGCGGCGTTAGACAGCAGGGAAGCTGACAACCAGCACACTTCCCAACGAGCATCTCCCGTGTCACAGGCTTCCCGCGCTGCGGGATTGCCAAAATTCTCATAATTTGGTTCAAAGACAGTCACTGCAGGGGCAACGCCACTGCTAGTTCAGCTTAATTACCGCTCAGAGAGGCGCACTCAGGCGTGTTCAGGTTTTCCTCTAACAAAGTGATATGGAAAATTAGGTTTCTGGCTCTGTGCTGCGCAAAAGACACCGGTTACACAGGGTGAGGCCCAGCAGGCATCATCAGCTCTTCCAGGAACATCTAAGGAAAAATGTTTTAAGATGCATCCCGTGTGTCCACACTCTGGGTGTAACGGCCCCCAGCTCAGCGCTTTGAGCGGGCATTTCTGCAGGACAGTGCCCATCTGTGCTGCGATACGCCACAAGCAGCCGGAGCGCGTGGAGACGGGCCGGCAGGAACGGCGATCTCACCCTGAGCGCAGGCGGGATTGGGAATTGAGATTCCCGACGGCTGCTCCTGGCCGTGCCACAGCGTTTCTGTGTGGCCTTGCGCAAGGCGCTTCCCTGCCTCTAGGATTTCAAAGAGCTGGAAAGCAGAAGGTTTTGCCTAGGCTACGGCAGAAAACAGATCTTGTGACCAAACATGTGGACTATCTTCCCTTTACAAGCTTTCTATTATGAATCAGCCTTAAAATACTCTTCTCCCTGCTCGCTGTTCTTATAATCTGGGACTTCTCTGCAGGAGAAGCAAGGGAAGCGTGATGTTTAACTGGAGATGCGTACCTTGAAACCAGCTTGCCTGCTTACAGACCATGGCACGCTCCTGAGGTAGCCCACCTACTCCTTCATCGGTGAGCATCTCGAGGAGCCCACTCCAAGGAGAGGTGTCCCTTACGGGAATGGGGAAACTGGCCTTTAGTCTGCTCCTCCTCTTGTGAGACACTAACGGGCGTGAAAGACGTAACGCACTGCACGTCCAAGCTGTGCGGCTGCGACACCGCCAAAACCCGGCCGTGGTCTGACCCCGTTTCCATACGCAGAATGGTTCGACGAGTTGTGGCCTCACATATTTTTCAAACTCCAGAACAAACTCATGCGCTGACTCTGAGGACGCTTATAAGAAAGCTAAAAATATTTCTAATGAAAAGCATCTCTCCACAAGCTGACACCAGGTAATCACGGTGCCCTCGAGAGCTTTGCTGAGCAGGCGAGCCTGGGAAGCACGTGCTGGTAAAAGCCTCCGCCGTTCACCGGTGCCTGAATCCGCGGGGACGCCGGGGCTGGCAGTGCCTCGGCAGAGTCCAACGGGTGTTTCCTACAGACAAAGTACTGCAAGTCATCCAGTTGAGCCTCCCTTGTGTATTAGCGAAACCCAAATATTTGGCACAGGGGGAAAATGAAAAGCAAAAGTGTGTGTGTGTATGTATATATTTTTTTTTTTTTTTTCCTGCAAACAGTTCTCCTGCAAAAAAAACCACAAACGCCTTGACTCTCTGATTTCAAACTTTTAAAAGCTAACTTCCCATTGTATGCCTCTAAACAACATTTAGGGGAATAAAAGTGACTTCATAGGGTCAAAGTACTGCACACAGAACACTGGGCTGGAGCAAGAACTATCGGTTTATGTTAGCGGTGCTGATGTTGTTTCCTTTAATCCATTTGGACAGGAACAAAAAATACTCAGCGTTCCTGAAAAGTTATGGGTCAGAGTCACAGCGTTCAAGATTTAGCAGAGATGGGTGGTCACTTAAAAATATTCTGATATATTTAAGTGTTTAATAACATGTATTCAAAAATACCCATAAATAACATGCTTGTTCTCCTCAGAGTGATTTTTTTTTTAAAAAAAAATTAAAACAATGCTCATGCCTGCCAAAACATTTCTTCATATGGGAACGGTACTGGGCCAATGCATCTTACATCTAAAACAGCCTCCCAGTTTGCAGTTATTGGTATGAATTTGCAGCCTAAATAACTTCCCTCCTTGCTTACCTCTCAGACAACTTGTCAGAAGGGAAACACAAAGCCCAGCCCGTGCCAGAGCTGCTGACCCTGGGTCCCAACCGATGCTGTCCGCGGGCCGCTCGCAGCACACCAAACGCACCTCCCCGCTCCGCGCCTGCACACCAGGACCAAGGGGCTGGCACGCGCCGCTGTCTCACTGTCTTTCCACTAAAGCAAGGACCTTCTAACTCCAGGTCTCCTTAGCCGGCTTCTTGCAGAGTCACAGCCAGCAGACCTCACCGCTGGCCCTGTTTTAATTACTGCTCTTTTTTTTTTTCTGTTTACAGAACCACTCTAAAAATATTTCCACTCCCAGATGCTTTTCCTAGCCTAGCATTTCTGCGACAGCGCTGCCAAATCCAGTGTCATCCTGTACATCACACAGCTTTTTGCAATTAAAGCTCAGACAGATTTTCCACAGATGACGTTTCATCGTCTGCACGAGGGACGGCTCTTCCATCCCCGCTGTCTGAAGGGAGCACGGCGCTGCTGAAAGAGGCCAGCTCCCAGATTCTGACCCCCTTGGGCCTGGGGAGTGGATAGAAAGGGGTGACAAGGACATCGTTACTGCTGGTCGCTCGCGGGGAGTGGGTCTGTGGCGCGGCAGCCTCACATGGGAGCCAATTTAATAACGGAGCTTCCCGAGCCCTGTACCCCCCAGCCGACCGTCGTGGCCCGGGCATTGCTGAACGCAGCCCTGGAGCTGCACGGGAGCCGAGCAGTGCCGTTAGCCTCCTCTCCTCTTTCCCATCCCCATCCCTCTCCTTCGGATTGATTTGCCATCGGCAGCAGTGAGCTAATACTTCAAAAGGAACCGCAAGCAGCGGTAACCAGGATGGAGCATCACATTCCCTTTTTGCAGCGTCACACCAAACCGTTGTTTCTAAGAAACAGACAATAAGCACATCACTGGACACTGAAAAGCTCAGATTTTCTAAAACTTGCGCCTCGCCTGTGTAACGCACGCCAGCTGCAAACCTCTGGGAAGCACACGCAGACCACTGCCCTCTGCGCACGCAGCTCAAGCCCACACAAACCCTCCTGGCACAGTCCTGTTCCCTACATAAGTCACTGCTGTACTTGAGATTTCTCCATCTGAAGTACTCTTAATACAAACAGGGATACATCATGTAATCCCAAACCGATTTATCCCAGCCCCAGACCGTTTCCAGAAACATGTTGTGTGCTAACACAGACCATCTCTCCGCTCCGCGGGCCAACAAAAGCACTGGGCTGGGATTAAATCCTTTGCCTTGGACCGGAGTTCACCGCTCTGCCGAAGCGGCGGCGAAGGACCCGACGATGTCAGCTTCCTGCCTCCTGCCCATGTGGTTCTGATAAAGGACGAGGTAATTTCAGGACGTCCAATGACTCCTTTTCTCTGTTTCACTTTCAGGAGAAACGTCTGCTCCTTTCCCCCTCCCCAGGCGTTCACTCCGCTCCTGCGGTGCAGGAATCCCTGCGAGGCGTCAGGAACCCCTCGCGATGGTGGAGGGGAGCAAACGCCGCCCCCCTGAAGGAAGGGGTCCCACCACGCGCCTGCCGGCACCGACTGCCCAGGATGCTCCGGCCAACATCAAAGACCAGATTTAAGATTTCCCCGTTGGGCTACGCACAGAGCCAAGCTCTGCTTTTGCTGTAAAAGGTACCGAGACCCAAAAAATGCTTTTAAAGGGAAAATATTACCTCCAATCCTACCCAACCCGAGTGCAAACCTGAGCAGCCTTTTAACCTGGCACCGCAATACCCTTCATAGGCAATGGCTATCAAAGGTGCCCCAGTGACTACCTAAACCTGCGGCCGCTGTTTCCCTGCGCAGTACCTCGCTTTATCACCTGCAGTACCAGGCACGACGGTGCCAACAGCTACCAAGGGTGCAAAGCCATCAAGAGAAAGCAGCAAAAGACTTTTATCTGTTTTTGCAGTTCTTTGACATCTTCAGAAACAAAGCTTTTCACTTTCCAAGGGAAAGCCTGAAAAGAATAGTTCAGGCAGAGCGTGGAAAGGCACTGCTCACCCCAAGCCCACCCGCCAGAGCCGAGCTCCTCGCCCCACGCTCCCGGGCCGAGCAACTGGTCCACTGCAGCCTTTGTGGTTTTGTGGCGATCGGAAAACATTTAAGGAATTAGATCTGTGGTTTTGCAGACCTTAACGAGAAACTTCGTGGCAATAGGGTTTTTCTGTCTCCACCACGCTGTCTGGCCAGCACTGCTGCTCGCTGGGGCTGCCAGCAGCGCCTTCCCCTGCCCCTCTGGCCAGGGTCTCACTGCCTCCGGTTCTCTTTATTCCTTTTACTTAGTGCAGGGTTTTTTTCCTGGTTTAGCAGCACTGTCCAGCAAAATCAAAGGATATCCCGAGTCCAACCCCTCTGCACGGAGCAGGGACATCTCCAACCAGACCAGGTTGCTCAGAGCCCCATCCAGCCTGACCCTGAGTGTTTCCAGGGCTCACACTCAACTCAGCTATCTAACCATATCAACAAAGAGAGGCCAGGAACACAGGTTTGCGTGTTCAGCGCTAGAGCAGCGGGCTGGGAACGATCAGCTTTTTCCTTTATTTGCCATCCTTTTGCTTCTGGATTTTTCCAGCGAAATACAGGGCGCTCGGTGAGCTGGCACCGCAAGCATACATCTCCCTGCGCGTGTTAGAGCATCATACCCCTTCTTAGATGGCTGTTTTCCTGCTCCTATCGCCATCCCCAACGGGAACACACAGGCTCACAGTCTTTTTTGGCAAACTCCAAACATGACTCTATTCTGAGAACAACCAGCTAATGGCCATTGTAACACCATCACCCAGGAATTCTTTCCACTTGTATGAAAATATCCCGCAAAAAATGGAAAAATGTGTCAAGTAAAGCTGTGAGGGAGAAGCGGTTTAACAAAAACAGCAGCAGCAGATGCTGGAAGGCAGACTCCAGGCTCCACCCCGGTGTCTCTGAGCCTCTCATTTGGGGCAGGCAAACAACAATAGCTTGAGAAATTGGCCCAGAAATCAACTGCAAGCCAGACCTGGCATCTGAACTGTAATGTCTGGACGGACGCCATCCAAGCGGATGCATGACCAACATCCCAGGAAAGAGGGTTTTGAGATTATTATGGCCACAGTTCCACACACAGCCAGGCTTATTTTCACTTATCTGTCACACCTAGTGCCCACTGTGCGGGGCAGGGAAATCAGCTGAGGTGAAAATGACGGACGATCTAAACTAGATTATGAAAAAGCTTCTGTATTAGTGCTGAAAATGCCGGCTCTGATACACCCTGTACCAAAAGCAGAAGCACCAAAGCACGGTGACTTACTTCTCCTGATCCAGAATAAACTAAGGAACTGCAAAGAAGTCTAAATGTACACGTCCACACTAAAGAACAGCAAATGTGATGAATCCCGTAATAGAAACATGTTTGGGAAGACCAGCAGGATCCTGAGAAACAAAGGAACGGGCCATGCACCACCGCCATCTCCTCCTCCCTGCGCAGAGGATGGCTGCGGGTGGGTAAGCCGACGTACGTGTTTGTTGTGTGCAATGCCACGCACGTACAGGCAGGAAAAGGGCCGTGAAGGACTGGAGGCTCTCAAGAAAGTTAAAACAACGACTCACCAATGCAGGTCCTGCCGTCCGTGTGCAGGCGAAAGCCTGGCTTGCATTCGCAGTAATAAGAGCCAAAGGTGTTCACGCATCTGTGCTGGCAGCCCCCGTTGTGGACCTGGCACTCATCGACGTCTGCAAAAGAAAAGGGAAGAGGGGAAAAAAGAGTTCAGAGAAGCGGGCATGATGGTATCTGAGGTCAGGGTTGTTGATGCTCTGTTGACTGACTCGCAACGCGTTTAACGCGTTTCACACCGTTTACGGCTGGAGCTCACTTGACCTGCTGCTGCAACGCAGCAAAACCTGGGGTTTCTGGTGGTAAGCTACACTCAGAACCGGAGCATCACTGAAGACGAGAAAGAAAATCCATTAATGGCTTGACCCCAAAATATAAACAGCAGACTACAAACAGCGAGGCTCTGTGCGCAGGTCCCCAGCTCCACGACCAGAGCGAGCCCAGGAGAACCGAGGCAGCAAGAAATGTGCTTGGCCAGTAAAGCTGTGCCCATTTCCACGGTAAAACTGCAGGCCCTCAAACAAAAGTGGGGTTTTGAGCCAGGAAAAGCTTCTGCCAAGTGCTGAGCAGCCTTTCCAGAGCTGAAGTGGGAACCAGCCCATGAGCTCTGGGTAAAAAAGGGAGGTAGACAGCAGCGTGTTACAGAAAGGGAGGCTCGTTCCCCTTTCACAGACCTTAAATTGCCTTTGAGCACTGGGAATGACTTCCAGAGCTGAGAAGAAATGGAAAAATGTTTGGAGCGCCCAGCTACATGGTGTTAACTACGATGCTTATCAGGAGTTTGTCAAAGGCAATTTCAAGCTTCTGAGAGAGAAGGCTCCTTCATATGGCCGTAATTAGAAACGAGAGAGACGTCTGTGGCTAGAGCGGCACGGTTCCTTAACTGCTGCCATTTGTGCGGACACGTATATATGTGTGCGCTACCCTTCCGACTCGCGCACGCAGCAGGACAACTCAGCGCCGAGCCGAGCGACGAACCAGTGCCGTTTCGTCCACGACTCACGAACAAGGCAAAGAAACATTTCCTCGATGAATCACAGCAGGGTGTTGTCCTGGCCGTGTCTTTGCAAGCCAGCAGTGCAAGAACCTGCTCGAGCCCCAGCCTCGCCCGGCGCCTGCACCCGCGCCCCTGCCCCGAGCGTCGCCCGGCTCCCGTGGGCTCCCGCCCGCCCGCAGCGCCGGCTCTCGCCGGGGACGCACAGCATGTCAAAAGCCATGGGAAAAGGAGAAATGCAACCTTGACTGAAGCCCGTGCTGAAATTTTACATGAATTGGATTAATTTTACCTTTAATCGGAATAATTGCCAACAAAATCCGCCAGCAGCAAGCCAACGGAATGGGTCAGGGAAGAAACGGGAATCGAGGTGGGAAAGGCGATGTTGTTTGGCTCAGTGTGTCAGAGCTACACAGTAATTAAAAAAAAAGTTTGTTTTCTCAGAATACTTTTCATTAGAAGGCTTGTCCCTGCTTAAAAATTTGAAACCTAAGGATCAGAGCACCCGCGGCAGCCGTAGGCTTCGTTATCCCGGTGGCAAATTATCATTTCTGTAACACCGGGCCTCTGCTTATCCGGTGCACTGCAGATTCCCCCTCTGGGCATTTTAGAAGGGTTTGGTATTTTTTTTCTGCTTTTTCCAAGACACTTAATTTCTAAAGAACGGAAAATGAACAGATTTTTGAAGTGGAACATAAGCTCTAAGTGATGCTCTTACGAAGAGCAGCCCAAATCCAAACCAGCTTTTCGGCGAGGGAGGAACGCTGTGGCATGAATCTGAGATGCCTGTCAAGGCTCAAATGAAATCGTTTTCATCCGCGAAGGCTTTACATGGCTGGGACGCTGCAGAGCCCCGGCGCGCTCGCTGCCCGTGCAGCAGCCTTGTCGGGAGCAACACCGGAGCATGCGTCCAAAAAAGTTAGCGGCGTGTTGAATAAACTTCTTCCTTTCACCTCATTACTCATACCCAGTAATTCCACATCTCCTCTCTAAACGTCTCTTCCTCCCCCTTTGGATTTTCACCCTCTAAATCTCTGTAACTACAGAGGGCTGTGCCCACCCCAGAGCCCCCCTCTGCCCCGTCCCACCTTGGCCCAGGAAGGCGGCCAGTCCTTCCGCGCACCCCGGCTGTGGAAGAGCCCACCGCCTTCACCGTGCACGCTCCCGATGGAACCCACCACGTCCCGCATTTCCTTCTGGAGTCTTTTTTTCTGGAGCAATTTGCCCAAACAAATTCATACTCTGGTAGGAGCACAAAGGGAGAAGAGGCAGCTCCCGGGCTCCCGCCTGGCTCTCTGATGCCGAGTTGCATTTTTTCAGTGGGGACCGGTTGCTTTCGGTCCTCAGACCGTGGGGCGCGACTGCCGCAGCAGCCGCACGAGCACTTGCGGCAGGGGAAGAGGAGAGCGAGCTCGCTCACGGCTGCACGAAACGGCAGGGCTTTGTCTGCTTTGATCCGAAACGCATCGCTAAACGGAAGGCACCGCGATGACGGTGTGCCGGGGCCCGCGCTGGATCCGAGGGGATGGCCCCGCTCCGCCCCAGAGACAGCAGCAGCAGCTCTGACCTGCCCAGGCGCGCACAGGGCCCGCCAGCGCGTGATTCATCCAAAAATAAACAAACCATGCGGCGATGGGGCCACAACGGAGCATCCCTGCAAAGGGCCACGTTGCCCTCTGCGCACGTCTTGGCAGTACAAAGACCCGAAAACCTACGTGACGCTCTGCGAGAGGCGGTTTGTGGCACGCCGAGGTTATTTTCCTATTGGAGAGCTGACAAAATCTGGTTGAAATTAATATACCAAAGAGAGAAAATTAGAAGCATACAGACTTCTCTTCTGAGGAGGGCAGCTGACACTGAGCAACCCGGAGCCGTGCCAGGATGCAGCGTGCCGAGCCCATGTGCCTGCATGCTCCGCCGTGCCGGCACGGACAGGGCAGCGGACTGGCCGAAGCCCAGCGAGGCAAACGCAAAAACCAAAGGCAGCGAGAGCCTGGGAGTGGGACTGATTGGGTGGGGACACTCCTCTGCTGCATAAGGGGACCAGAGTCTGTGTCCACATCCGCAAGGACCCGGGGTCGCCCAAGAAGCACCAAATGCTCTTGTCAGCCTCTTCCCCAAACAGAAACAATCTGCCAGACCTCAGACACCGGCTATGTGGACCAAGGGGGTAATGCTGTAATGAATGCAGGACAGACAAACACCAGATCAAAAAAAAAGAGGAGGGTGCGAGGAGACGGCTGTGGTTAAGTGCACCCCCTGACCACGCACAGGTCCTTCGGGAAGAAACACTCTGATTTATCTCCAGCAAGGGCTGCCTGTCAGAGGGAAGAAAGTGGCAACAGCAGCTCTGCAAATTACTAAATGTTTGGTACGGAGGCAGTTTATCTCCTCTGAACGGCCGAGGAGGAGACGGATCCCAGCTGGAAGCGCCGGCAGTGGACGCGCTGCGAAGGTTCGTATCTGGGTAAAGAGCAGCGCCAGGCTCTAATCCCTGCGGCAATCAGCCGGGATTACAGAGCAGGGCTGCAGCGAAAGGTTAATTAAAATCCATCGAGATGAGCGTGTGTGGGATTTAGAGACTTTATCTTTCCAGTACCAGTTTGCTAAAGCTAATTCAGCGATTTTAAGAAGTGAAGAGACTGGAAGGAGACCAACCAGGAGAGCGGCATGCTGGATGGCCAGAGCCGGGTGCTCCGCAGTAGAGCAGCGCAGCACTGCTGCGAGTGCCCCGCACTGCAGACACAGCTGGGAAACTCAGGGTGCAGAACAGGGCCGGGATGCGCTAGAAGGAAAAAAAAACCCTGTATGACTTTGTCTCTTGCATGTATCGCACTGCAGGGATAACCCAGAGACATCAGGGCCCTGCTATTCCATGCTGCCCTTGGAGACCGTGGGCTCAGCAACGGCAAGGTCCAACGCGCAAGGAAGATGTGGGAGAGGACACTGCCTCGTCCCCCTTCTCTGCTGCCTTGGATGCCCTCCCCTCCTCCAGGACGAGGGCGAGGAGGAACAGCACCTGCCTCCGGCTGGTCTCGGCTTGGCACCCCTGACTCACGTAAGGAAAGATGAAAGGTCATTCTGGGCAGTCAAAATGCCTCTGCACCCTCAGTCCTCATCTTGCTGTAAAAGGGGCATTTAGGAAAGCCTGGAAGGCTCTTAAAGAGCTCCTCAGAGATATTTGGGCTGGCACGCCTCCCGCCGCACCTCTCCTAGGCAGGCAGGAGGTGCCTGCAGCACCTGGGCCATCCTCCCCAGCAGCAGTTTCCAAATAACGTATTCCTTGATGCCTATGTTACTCACAAGCATCCCAAGTCTTTAGTGAACTTTTCCTAAATCTTCAGGCAACCACAAACTTTACCTGCCGCTAAGTCAGCTGCACACCCAAGGAGGAGGAAAGAGGCGTGTGCGTGCCCTCGCAGAGCTTACGCCTCCCTTGGCATCCCCGTCTCCATAAGCCAGTGCACAGAAAAGTTCCACAAAAGATATTGGAAACTGCAAAAAAAGTACGTATTGCCTCCTCGTGGTGCCTGACCCAGTGCAGCAGAAAGTGCAAGCCTCACAAAACAACCAAACAAGTGAAAATAAACCTCCCGATGACAGGGGTGAGCTGTGCGTGTTGCTCCTCGCTGACCGGGAAACAGAACCACGGAAGCTGACTGCTCACCTTCTGCTGTGCCGGAATCTCCATCTGCTATTAGCAGGCACCGGCCGTTAACGCTTTGTTCTGCTGGTGTGACCCGTGCTCCTGCGACCGCATCCACCAGCCACAGCCCACACACCCCCAGCTCCCGGCTCCGGCCGCTGCTGCCAGAGGATTCTCCTCAGGGATAGACCAGCTCTGAGGAACGCTGAGCCCTGTCCTTTGCCATACAGTACTCGTACAACCCAGGCAGACTCAGAGAGCCTCGCAGAGAGAAAAGCAGATTTTTTCCGTGATAAAACATCATTGCGCTGGACCGGGGCGACATCCTTTGGAATCGGGGAAAAAAACTAATCAGCGTGCCCTAACAAAACGCACACGTTTGTCTTCTAAAGGAATATTGCACAGCAGCTATCTCCAACCCAGCCACACAGCTGCACAGCGACCGATGGAAGGAAACCGCGGTTTCTCTCCCCCTCTGCCAGAAGCGACTTTGCAGAACAAACCCGCCGTAGCGGTGCAAAGCGACAGCGCCAACGCTGCCGGGTCACCGGTTCGGGGCTGTGGCTGCTGCTGTCCCACCCAACCGCTGGGTCACCGGCCTGGTCCCGCACGCAGCCCCCAGCCCGCTGCCTACCTGTGCGGGGCTCAGCGTGCCCCGCTCCGTGTCCCGCGCGCCCCAGGTAGCAGGGGTAGCAGTTTCTCCAGAAGTAGGGGTAGTGATTGCTGGCGGTACCCGGGATGCCACCCAAAACACCCAGGCACCACAGCAGCATCCAGAACTGCTCCCGTCCCATGATGGAGCACTGACAGGCATGCAGAGAGAAAATTTTAAAAATTAAGGAAAAAAAAAGAAAAAACCAACCAAAAAAAACCCCAACAGAACAACCCCACAAAACGCAGAGTCCCGCAGCACGCTGGAGACAAAACGGTGCCGAGCTGCGAGAGCCGGGGGGAAAAGAAAAAAAAAAAAAGACCAAAACAAAAAAAACCCCAAGCGCAAAGGAGCCCAGAAGCGATGCGCGGAGCTGCGCGGGGCGGCGCGGAGGAGCGGCTCTGCCCGCGGGGGGGCGGTCCCGCCCCCGCTGCCCCCGCCCCGCAGGTGGAACCGGGCCGGGCTCCCGCACCCCCGGGCTGGGGTCCCGCACCCCCGGGCTGGGGTCCCGCACCCCGCGGGGCGGCGCAGCCCCGGGGAGCGAGCGGCGGGGAGGGGGCGACGGGCTGGGACAGCGGCAGCACCGCGCCCGGGATGCCGGCAGGGCGGCAGCGGGAGCCCCGTGCTGTCCCGGGACCCAGGCGTGGAAAGACGCGACCCACGCGTGGCAAAGGACCTGCTGCGGCAGCCCCAGCCCCCCGGGGACGCGGCCGGGAGAACCCTCACCGCACAATAAAGCCCCCGATTAGCCCCCAAACCCGACAGGGGGTCAGAAGGGGGGTCCTTAACTGATACCCTGCTCCCCTTAAACCTTCACCAGGCTTTTCTTAAAATAATTAAAAAATATATATATTCATCAACAAATTGAAGCTGAAGTGAGGAGCAGCCCCTGTGAGCACTCCAAGGAAAACCATAATATTGCCATTTCCTGTAAGCCGGAGCCTAGAATTTTATTTTACCTTTTTCATGAAACAAGAAGTAAGAATAGCTCGTTGGATTTTCCAGAGGGAAGCTCAAAAGCCTCATTTAACTTTCTGGAATGTTTTGAAACAATGTGCGCGCAGGGTTGAGCCGGGGGGAGCTGGGCTTGCTGCTTGGAGACATTTTAGCACTATTATTTGGCCGTAGTAAAATTCCAAATTAAAACTTGTGGTTTAGGCTGCAATGAATAGCATTCCGTGAAAAATTCTGAAACACAGAGGGAAGCTGAATACAGGGAGAAAACACCAGTGCAAGGCTAGAGCTGCGGCGGTTTCCAGAGGAAGGTGGGCTCCAGCTACGCGTCCCCGTTGCAGATCATTCCAAGCAAGAGCAGCTTCCCAACGTTTCACGGACTGCGTCAGCATTCACCCGCTGCAACACTCCACATGCTTCCCATTAATACTTCGAGTTTAACAAAAACATCCGACCCAAAAATGTGTCAGTTGCTTTGCAGAGGAAAAAAAAAAAAATAAAAAAGAGTAACTTCTCTAAAAGATGCTGCAAATTTTTTTACAAATGGGCTGCAGGAGTAACATCAGGGCAAAGTGCTGATGTGCTGATGCACCAGCGCATGCCAGCTGTTTGACACGCGCCTTCCCGGCAGTCACCGGGGAGCCTGAGGAGACGCTCGGCACCACAGGAGAGAGGACACGAGGGGACGGGAGGAGCGGCGGCGCTGGAGGGGCATCACCGAGAGGCACCGGACACAATGCCCGCGCTGCCCAAGCCCCACGACGCGCCGGCCACCCCGGCTCATCACTTTGAGACGCGCCTCTGTGCGCGCAGCCGCACGCTGCCATCCTGCTGGAAGCCACTTTCAGATCTACCAAATAATTCCCCCATTTAAAAACAACACGCTGCCAAACAGTATGAATTTTCCTTGCTGGCCCGGAGCAGCGCCTTGGGAACGCTCCCTCGGAACAGCGACATTTAAGCCATTACCATGGCCAGCGCTGACACTTCTCCTGTAAATGTTTCCAGCAGTGTTGACATGCAAAAATGCGTGTTGCCACAGAGCCATGACAAATGGCTTTGACCGCCTTCCTCCGCTCAGTAAGGTTATTGAGACACCGGCCGTGTGAAACCACCCGGGCCTGCAGCGCAGATGAGTCACCGCGCGCGCAGCTCTCCCAGTGACTCCCTGACTCCGCGAGCACCAACCAAGGGGACCTTTGGCTTCACGACCTGGGAATTCCTCCCAGTCAGGCACACGCAGCCCCCGGCAAAGAGCGCTCACGCCATGCCCCGCAGAAACGGACATGAGCGCAGCGGCTGACGCTCATCAAATTATGTGACAAACTTGGTCAATCTTATATTTTCTTAGACTGCTAATAAAAATAAATAACGAGGAGAGGGTCAGGCTTTTCCAAGCAGCTCTGTGGTGTCACACATCTACCAAAAGTACATCAGGCTTGAACACAAACTGAGTCCTGCTTGTGTAATAAGTTATGCTTGGCCAGCTCCAGCTTCCTTGTCACCTAATTTACTTCAGCTGATTAAGTCCTAGGAGTTGGTTTGGGTACGGCAACACGTTACAATCAGCAGCAAACCATTAGTGCTTCCCGTGGAATGAGCTAGGAGAGCATTAACGTCCTGCTTTGAACAGGACCAAGCTGGACCCAACCCGTAACTCCGCCGGAATTCCATTCAGATCCAGCCTCAGCATTCATAAATCCTCGTCAGAACCCAAACAAATTACAGCTGACGAGGTGGTACTTCACAGTTCAGCGGCGCGTGAAGTCCTGGAGTTAATTTGGCCCTGCACAGACACAGGTCAAGGAGCTTAGGTAAACACGAGGGCTTGAATCTTCATCCAAAAATGACCCAAACCCTGAGCCAAGCTTCTCCTGACATTTTAAAAAGGGTTCTACAGTCAAGAGGAAATAGCCAAGTGGGGAAGATGAAAGCCATCCAGAAAAGCACAAGAAGTGCAGGATGGCAGCGGAACCGAGAGGAACAGGCTGAGGCACGAGGTCTGTGCTCCTGGAGCTCAGCGCAGCGCGAGCCATCGCCTGGCGGGCACGGCCTCCGGGAACGCGCGCGGTGCGAGAAGCTTTCCAGCTGTGGCTGGTGTATCGCCGGCAACGGAGGGGCCAGCAGCGGGCGGGCGCTTAGCGATTCCTGCTTCAGCGCCTTTTACCGGCTTCACCCTTCCATGGGGACGTTCTACCTGGTCAGGGTTAGCGCTCCACCCTCAGCTTCCGGGGGCTATCGTGGGCAAGGTTTTCATTTTCTTTTTCAATTTTAAACAACAAAGATATTGCAGGATTAGCTTAGAGGAAGAAACGGGAATGAGTACAAACTGGAAAAGCTAAGAGCTTTTAGTTTTTCCAGCTGCAGAGTTCGAACTCCCTCTTCCAGTCAGGAGCTGGCTTACTCAAAGGGAGCCATCAAGCTCTCCTTGATCCATCCGAAAGGGAATTTAAAGAAGGGGAAATTCCCGTAGTAGGGTGTTCTGTAACAGCACCTGGATGAACTGGCCTGTGGCACTGGTACAGATGACTTCCCCGAAGTCCCCATTGAGCTAAGGCTGGTCTGGCATGAATCCCAGGGTGACCTACCAGAGGAAGGCTCGCCGCCCGCAGTTAAAGGCTGGCCCGAAGCAAAGGCCACCCCTCCACGGGGCTGAGGGAGCTCGCTCCCCGCTTTGGTCTCCTGAGAGTCCAGCTGAGGTCAGGGAGAAGCTGGGCACCACCTGCATCCATCTGCCCACCTCGACAGGACCCTCAGATTCCAGTCGGTGTAGTCGCAACGTCTGGACTCTGCGGATTAGCAGCTCGCGTGCTCCTTGTGCCGTGCCGTAACGTTGGCTGATGAAGAGTCAGATAAACAGCGCAGGAAATTTAACACATACCAGTCATGGGCTGCGTGCCGAAAAATATTCCAGACAGATTTTTGAACCCCTGTACATGTGCTTAAGGAAAATGTTAGCTGGTAATTAATGAACGGAGAGCCCTGTGTGCTGAATTGGCTTTACTACACACAATCCCCCTGAAACATGAATTTTCATTTCATTTTGGAGCTAATGCCCTTGTCCTAAGTAGGCTACAAAAAGTTCAAATATGCCTCTCTATGTGAAGCGGCGCTTAGAAGGATAAAACAAACCACAGGTTGTGGGAATCGTATTTTAGAGGTTTGGCTTGTGACGCTTTCTAACAGCTCTCTCCACCGCGTGCTTGGCCGGGTTCCCTCCATCACGCCTATCGCCAGTGCAGAGCCCTGCGCACACCGACGCCTCCCAAAGCGAGGCAAGGCTCCCGGTTTTCTGCAAAACCTCCGACAGCAACACAAGAAAGCTGAAGGATGGCTTGGCACCACTGCGAAGATGAACTCCCTTCCCTTAAACGTGACTTAAACCTGAGTTACGGTGGCCAGTGGATCTGGAAATGGGGCTTCCACGTCTTTCAAGTCCCTAACGTTATCCTGGAAGAGCGCATAGTGAACCTCAAGATGACGTTGTTCAAAGAGAACTTGAGCTCCCCTAGAATTTCCCATACCTCAAAAATTGTCACAAAAAAGAAAGCCTGTTTGTTTCCTCCAAAAATCCCAACACACAACGTCCCCAAACCACTCTACGGATATCTCTAGATAAAATTAGAAATACAGAAATACCCGAGAGGCTCACGGTAACACGGGGAGCCGTCCTATGTTCAACCAAACAGACACACTCTACCAGCACCTAAGTCAGCTGTACGTTATTGATACCGGTACATCGCACGAGAAGTTGTTTTGCATAATGTATATTTCCTTGCTACTCTGGATCACCAGCTCAAATCCAAACCACGTAAATAAACACGAGAGCCGGTACCATCCAGGGATGTACCATCGGTGCCAGCGTGAAGTGAGCTTGTCAGACATCCCAGATGGGTACAGGAGCTAACTGGCTCCTTTCCTGCTAGTGTCGGCAAAGCAGCCCAGGACCGAGTAAATCCAAGGATTTTCTTTCTTACTATAATCCCTTCAGCCCAGGAGTGAAAACAGACTGGAGAGCCAAGCACGGCTGCTGCGATGGCCTGTCTGCCTGCTGCGTGGGGAGGGCCAAGTCAGGAGTTGTCCTGTGAGGGACCAGGCTGGGGCTGAGCCAGCAGCGCACACACATGGACACACATGGACACAGCTGGCCACGTACCCCAACCCCATCCCGTGGTGGACGTTGCTGGCCGTGGGAAACGTCAGTGGGAAGTTACCGGAGGGTCCTGTAGCTCAGAAGATGTCACATATGACTATCTCAAGCCATCGTGGCGTCTGACAAGCGTGCCAAGCCCCAACAGCCAAACACCTCAAGATTTTCTTCTATTTCTTTGCAGTGCTGCAGGAGAACCTTTACACTGGTTTTAAGATCCCAGTCATCAGCCAACCAACCAACACCCTGGCATGAAGGAAATTCCTTTTTTTGCCCCTTGCTCCTGCAATGGTACTCCTCACCTCCCATGTTTCTACTGAGAGTGAATCCACATAATTTTAACCGACTCTGGGCAGGAAAGGCAGCACGCTGTGCCTGAGCTGTAACCCCTGTTTCCGAATGGAGTGGGAGGGACAGGATGGGAAGTCCTCATGTAGCCAAAATTAATTTTTTTCTTCGAAAAATTTCCTACCTTAGAAGCAAATGCTGGGTCCTGGTAGTCTTCTGCCTCTGCACACACAGCATCCCGCTGATGTTACCACGTTGCTATTTGTTTAGCAGACACTTCAAAGAGCAGGACTCCGAAGGGACCAGCGTGCCGTCACTCCGGGCCAGCCCAGAGCCAGGAACCAAGTCACAAGGGTGAGGCAAAGAAACCGCTGGCCTCCGAACGCGCGACTCGTCTCCTCGGGCCACCCCCAGGAAAGACGCGCGGTCCAAACCCTCGTGTCCCACGCACAGCCAGCGCAGAGCTCCAAACAGCTAACCTCGCGTTTCGAAGCCCAGGCTGCTTTGTTCGGGCTCCATCGGGGCTTTGATGAAGAAAAGCGGAACATTTTGCAAACTGTAAACATTACTCAGTGCCTTTCGTCTTTTCTCAGCCCCTCCGTCTGCACAGACACCGATCCGATCCCATCCACTCTCCTTCCCACGTGCATTAGCTTTCGGAAAGAATTTCTTAACTGATGCAAAAATAAAAATTAAGGTAAAAAGCAGCAAGTACAGCAGGGTCCCCCCACCACTGCAGCAGTGAGACTGATGGAGAAGGACAAACCGCGGGGAGGATACCTAACACCGGGCTGGGGGGGTCACCACCACGATGTGGGGAGAAGGGCACGCGCGGGCACAGCTAACCACAAATAATTCCAGGAATATCTGCAAGGGGATTCACGCTGTCTACCCTAAGAAAAAAAAAAAAAAGAAAAAGGAAAAAATTTAAAAAAAAAAGGATTGTTTGTTTCCACCAGAATCCTGGACCTCTTAATCATCTGAGCAACTAATCCTCGTCAGGGAATTCTGGGGAAACTGAAAATATTTCAGCTTGGCTAAGATAAGGGCAGAGCTGTTTACTTCACACATCTCCACGGTGGCACAGAGCCAGGAAATACTTTGCAGTTATTTTCAACAAAACAAGACAAATGTACCAAATTGGCAAGAAAGTGACATTTTTCTGCAGAACTTTTAATGTCCAAACCAATATCTGCAGAAATGACTCTTTCCCAGTTTGTCAGCAGTCTTTGTTAATTATTTTGACTACTTTGGGACTTCTGCTAAGCAAACCAGTGCCGAAAATACGCGAGAACTCCACCACAGCACCACGACTGTCCCAAGCAACCAGAGCACCCTGCAGCGGGCGTTTGGATGTCGCGCCAGAGAAGGTGTGAGCTCCAGACTCCTGGTCTGCCGGAGCCCAGGGACGGTGACTGACTCTGGTACTGCCAGTGAGTCCGGGAACTCCAATATACTCCAAAAAAAAAAAATTATCTTGTTCTTGGCTCCGATAAGCAAATAGCTTTGTGCATTTTTCCGACTCTCTGCTCCAGCCGGCTCGGACACGCGGCGCCTGCGCAGATGATGGAGCCCCAGCGAGGGACGGGGAACCTGCGCAGCGCACAGCGGTACAGGCTCGAGCCGTAGGGGCCGAAACGGCCACGCGAGGGGAGGCTTGCTCCGGGAACTATGCTAATACAAATCCCATCCAGTGTTTTCATTTTACAAACACAAAATTGCGTCTTCTCTCCCCCATTGGTTTGAAAGCAGGAGATTTAAAGTGGAAGACAGAGAACAATGATGGCTGAACAATGTCAGAGGTGTGCGCGCTACGAGAGGTGAGGGAAAACCCAAAAGCCTCTCCTCTGGCCGGGCGGTGATGAGGCCCCAGCCCTACCTGCGCCCTCCCGTCCCGTCCCGTCCCGTCCCATCCCACTCCAGCCGCCGTTCCCCACCCCGCACTCCTCACGTCTGGAAGAGAGGAGGAGGGTGAGTTGGGACACTTCGGGAGAGCAGAACCAAGGGCTTTAGTACAGCTTCTTTCCCGATCATTAACTGTTCGGTGGCAACAAGAAGAACAAACATTAACCAGCCCCCAAAAGACCCCCTTATTACAGGCTCAGACCCTGAGGATGCCACTTCCCAGAAGATTCCTGTCCTGGATGAACACTGGCACTCACATGGATATATTTGTTATCACTCTGTAATGGCTATCTTCTTCATGAAAATGAGACGACAGAATTTTTTTACACTAAAAATCTGTTGCTTTAGAAGCTTTACTCTCTTGTTTTAAATCACAGTGGCAGAACTGTTACACCTTTCCAGTAAAAGCCCTTCAAATAAACCCACACCAGGTGCCTGAATGGTATTACTTCAGAGAAGACTAACCTAAAAGGTTGAAAATAATTAAAATATACACATAGTACACATTTTCTCCTATTTTTTTATCACTCAGGTCTAGAACAAAACACGTCAGCCTACCAAAACCAGAGATTTCTCTTCCCCTCAGCAGGGTGTGGGCCAGACCTTCAAGGAGCAGAGAGCACCTCCCTCAAGTTACCTTTGAGTAGAGCAAAAATAGAAGAATTGCCACAGTCCTTGTTTTCCTCCTTACCTAAACACAGGCTCCCTCTGCTCCGAGGGATGTAACAGCCAGGGACCCAAAGGAGCTGAAACCTGTACATCCCTGCTAACTCTGGAGCAGCACCCTGCCCAAAGCCCCTCTGGAAGCTGTTCATAAGCACTGGAGATGCCTGCCATTCACGCAGCGTCACATCCCACCAAAATACACGATAGCTACTTTAACTAGTCCAAAAAAACCCAGTCTGCCTAAGTTGCCGAGGCTCCCAACGTACAACACACCAGCTGGCTACGTGACCCCAGAACGAAACCCCCAAAACCCGCAGCCAGCAGTGCCCAGCACCAGCTGCCCAGGCTTTTCGGGACGGCAAGGGCAGCGGGATCCGGGCAGGCAGACGGGGAGCCTCTCCCACGGGTGGGCCATGCATCCCCACACCGTGCGTCCTCAGCCCCAAGGAGAGATACCAAACGCTCAGCTGGGACATCGAAGATACTGAACGCTCAGTTGGGGACGTCGGAGAAGCAAACACTCAACTAGGGACATCGGAGATGCTGATCGCTCAGCTGGGCACATCAGGCCACGCCACGGCCTCTGGAACATCTTCTGCCCGCAGAGGGAACAGAGATGGGCAAGACGGCGAGGAGGAAGCCATCAGAGAAGATCAAAATCAACCCCACACTAGGACATGCCAAGTTTCAGTTAGAGATGTGAAATATGTGGGGAGGTTTCAAAAAGATTTATCAGTTGTTGGGAAATTTTTGATGTTTGGCACTAAGCAAGGCACTCTAAAAATGCATTTGTGCTTAAGAAGCTACTTTTTTTTTTTTCCTTCTTAAAAGAAGGCAGAAAAATGGAGACAAATACTGTTTTAAGGCATTTGGTCTGGATGGAAGAATAAAGAGCTGCAGCTTTGCCAAAAAAACGTGCTTCAGCCATACTGTGCTCTGTGCGTTTCCTCTGCTACCGCAGATAAATCTTGGGTTTCTTTCGCTCGCCCCGAGCCGACGGAGCTTGCTGTCTGCCGGGAGCCAGCCCCGTTTCCTTCTGCTCCGATCCCGGCTCCAGCGCCGCTGCCTCCACAGCCAGAGGCCAGCAGGAGCCTCGGAGAAGCCGTGGGCCAGGCGCACGCCGAGCGAGGGCATGCACAGCCCCCCAAAAGGCAACTGCGGCCCTTCGCACGCGCTTTGGCAGGTCCCACTGAAAGGGAAAAATAAATGGTAGCGAGGTGAGCTAGCGCACTGCGTTCTGAATTAGCGGTTCGCAAACCGGGGACCGCAGAGTAGCGCAGGCGGCCTGGGTACATCCAGGCAGCTGCGCGAGAGCGATGCTGCGCAGGCCGTGGACCTGGACACTGAGCTTTTTCCTACAAGATAATCCCAGGGAAGGAAGGTGTGCAAAGTGGCACGTGGCTCAGCAGCGAGATATCAAATGAGTGCAAACAGACTTATCGGTGCTTGGAAATGTGACAAGAGCACGATCACCCGTAAATGTTTGTGGGTATGGATGTAACCCTGCTGCAGACTGCCCAAAACCCCAGCAGGGGAGAGGCGGATGGAGGCAGGACTGCACGAGACCGTTCAGGTTATTCGGATGCGGTTTCTGTGTCCAAATTACTCCCACAGTTCACATCACCTGGAAAATGAAACTTTTCACCCATATTGGAAGATTTTTCAAAAGGAAAAAAAAAGTCAGGAATAGTACGGAGTCAGTGGGAACCGGGATTTCGTGGGCCCACGTTCTCATCACGTGCACAGCGCTCTGCTCAGTTGGTTCCCTGCAGACCCTTGAAACCAAGTATGGGTCGCCTTGAATCGCAGCCACAGGCTCCACCTACACTTGATTTCCAAAGTCACGCACGGCAGACGTCATGGAGCTCCCGGAAACCTGCTCCTGAGGAAGGCTTCTTCCTCTCCTGGATGCTATTCGTACATCTACTGAAGCACCATGTAAATGCAAATAAATTAAATGTAAAACTTCATCTTTCGATTCATCTCTGTTTGTAGAACATACACAAGGTTGCTTTCTATTTTTTAAGAAAGAGTTACGAACACGTAAAAGGATATTGTACTGACCTTTCACACATGTAACATCTTTTAAGCTAATCTGTACTCATTTGAAAACACCAATCTTCAGATAACTCACATCCCGCCAAATGAAAGCTAGACAGGGATCAGAGGTTGATTAGAGGAAAGATGTCTATGCGATATTGCTGGTCAATACCTGCTTCTTTCCCAATAACTCTCTCCATAAAATTCAAGATGCGCTTGAATTCCATTTTCCTTACAATGACTTGGGGGTCATTTTATTTATGGAGGTTACACACTCCCACATGAAAGAAACCACCAACTTAAACTGATAACAAAACCTCCCCACTTTTCCATCTGCCTTCGGGCTCAGAGACCATTAACATTCGCAGCCTATTGTCAAGCGGCTTTACAACATCTTGTAAAAAAGCCTGAAGGAAGCTTAGATGCCAGGAGGCCCCAGTCTGGTAGCATCTGGCTTTCCCTCGAACAATGCCTGCCCCTTCCCAGCACACCCAGAAAACACACCGTGAAGTGCCAGAGCCATTTCCCAGCTTGAAAGCACACCATCAGGTGGGATTTGGGGACTGGGGCAGAGAACGTGACCCTCCAGAGAAAGAGGAACGCTTTTGTACGTTACTCTGAGGACCCATAAAAGTTAAGTGCACTCCACACAAATCCTCTCAGCCGTTTGCACAGGGTCCGAACTCTGCTGACAATGTGCCTGCCTCTTCCCCATCCCTGTAGGTTAAGTTTTTATGTGGCTTAATTTCCCTTAATTGAGTAAAATCACCCAATGTGGCAGGTGAGAGGAGCTGACGGGAGATTTTCTCCATTCCACTGCCAGCTCTTCCCGGCGGCTGGGTCCCAGCAACTCGCCAACCTCGCAGGCGCTCGCACGCCAACAGCTAATTACCAGCAGCTCTCTCCTCTCCCTCGTCACTTAAACACATCCTTTATGACAAATTCAGGGAGCACATTTCTGAGATGCACTCCAAGCAGACAGCTGTATGGCTTCCACACTCCTTGCTGGTGCACCACCATTCCCAGAAAACAGAATTTCTTATCTGTCAGAGGCAAATCTCACATCCTCAGCTGGCTCGGCCCCAAATACCTCTCAGCGATACTGACCTGATGCCAGCACAGAAAATCAGCTGGCAGGATGCTGTGTGAATGGCTGCTGGCCATTTCTGCTCCGCGATGGTCCAGAGAATGGTCTCGCTGCCCAGGGCCCCGTGCCAGCGCATCCTCTCTGGCTACGAGAGAGTTCCACCCCAGCCTTGGCCCCAGAAGTGTAAAAAGGGGTGTCCAAGGCCTCGTGCTCATCCCGATGCATATTGCACCGAACCGGTCAGCAGGAGACAGACCGATGCCGTGTTTCAGAAACCATCTGTCCTACTCAGCACCTCTGCGATAAGGTCTGGGAGAACGACCGCCGGCGTGGGGAGAGCCCGGGCCGCAGAGCTCGCAGCGCTGCTCGGACCGCTGCCACTGCTGTCTGGTGAGAAACAGCACCGGTGCCTTTTCCCATCATCATCTTTTCCCAATTTTTACTAAAAGAATTTTTAACTGCCTAATTACTGCAGAGGGAGAATTTCCGTTTCCTGAGTGTTCCAGAGCCCCGGACCTGCCTCTGCCCCTTCAGCACACCCACTCTCGAGCCAGGGGCTGGCCGCACAGAGCTTTGTGGTAAATTCCAGGTGCGGAGAGCAAGCCTGAACCTCACACTCGGTGTTTACAGGACGAGGAGCCTTCGGTCCGACACTGCTGGCGGGGCAGCGTCCATGCCCGCGCTGGACACTCGGTTTTTAAACCCCCACTGCCGGTGGATGGTTGGGGTCCCAGAGCCCACAGCATGCAGCTTGCAAGCCCACAACGGCTTGTGGCCACCTTTGCAAATTCCAGATTGATTTCTTAAAAACAATTCTCCTAAAGTAAGTAAGATCTGTGAAATCTTCTTTTCCAACAGAATCTGCATGTACATGTGTAGCATTGGACACATACACATATACTTTTCTATCCGTAATGTTTTTTTCCCCTGACAAAACTCTGTAAGCTTTAAGAAAGGATTTTTTTCCTTTTTTTTTTGTAAAGAAGTGACCTGTAATAAGACAAAAAAAATCTCCTCAAATTTGCTGCTTTTTGTTTGAAAAAAAAAAAAAAAAAAAAATTATACGGATATATTAGATATTTTCTAGTATCTAGAAATTATACGGATATATTCGATATTTTCTCATTTTTCGGGCGTTCCTAACCAGATTCTCGTCCTTACCCAGCTAACCATCCATAAACTCAGTGTCTTTCCATGGATTACATCAAACGCTCGGACAAACTCAGCCTGTCTCCTCCGCTCTACAATAACGGCCATATTAAAACAGCCCTGCCAGACAGCACCTCCAGGAAACCTCTTTTATTTTTTTAAAAGAGCACAGCCCTTCAAGAGAACATGCCTGATGCGATCTGCGTGGTCTGCGGGGAGCAGATTATCTTTCACAGCTCCGTAGCCTCCTGCAGTGCTCAGATAAAACCGATTCAGTGCAATGTTCATTGCTTTTCACAGACTTTTTTGCTCACCCATATTTTCTTCCATAATTTTTCTGTCCAAACTGACATCATCTTAACTTTGCTGGTCACTTATGGGTAATTTTTCGAACTTTTGATGTATCTGGGCTTTTCTAATTTTTTATCATCATCTTTTTGTCACAAAGCACACAGCACAAAGCTGTATCTGCTGCAAGGGGAAGGGCAGCGCCTGAGGCGTTTCTGCGATGCTTGTCAAGACATGTTGGTGTAGAAAACCCAACAGCATGCAGATAAAGGTTCACACATACACGTACACACACATATGTGCACTGCCTGCTTTAAGCTGGGCTTTGGAGAGCTCCAGGAGGGAGGGACTGGAGGCTGTAGGTCCATTTTATCAGAGCGGCATCGTTCCCACACATACCAACCGCGTACGTGCGACCTGAAATCCCCTCTTCAGTACCAGCCAGCCTTTCCAGAATGAGTGCATTATCATTTTTGGCTCCTGTTAAACCTCTCACAGATATAAGTATGTTAGCTGGCCAAGTTACACTGAATCAATAGCATAGTTGGGGCTTTAAATTTTTATGAACTTAAAGTTGCATAAGACATTGAGCTGACCTAGGTTGACCACAGACTTTGCAGGTCTTTTTTAACTCAACTTCCGGACATGATGTTCCACGGAGTTCCAAAGGACTTTGTCTACTTTTTAAGGTATTTATCTTTTTTTTTAAAGAAGAGGAAAATTAAGCTCAAATATTTCAGCAGGTCAGGCTGGGTAAACCCGTGATACAGATGCATTTCTGCTCACCGCCTTTCCCAGCTGTGTTGCCTCCTCCAAGCCAAGGTCATTATCTTCTCAGTGGAATTGTGACCAGGGGCTTCCCAGAGGCCTGCCTGACCTAACAGAGACTCAAAATAATGTCTGCAACCTCTTCATCTGCATCGAAACGCAGAAGCGAAGGGCTTGTTGGAACTCCTTCTTCCCCACTGGAAGGTGTGCAAATACCTGCCAGATGAGCACGAGTTACTTCTTCAGGCTGTGCAAATGTTCTGGAGGGAGGAACATCTGCAAGAGATAACAGCTACGCGGATTGGAGAGCACTTCCATACACATGACGCTGTGCCGGGTATTGTCCTCGCAGCTTCACTTCAGGGGTGAGACAAAGATTTCCATCAGATGTTCTCACTCCCTCAGAACACACGCATTTCATGTTCCTGTCCACGTCCTATGATTCCCTATTTCCCCAGCCTCCTGCCCATTGCAAGCCTCAGCCACACCTCACCCCACATCACCAGATATTCTCCGCTTTCTGCCCATTCCTGTACTCTGCCACTGGTTTCTACCGAGGTCCTCGCTCAGAAGAACACCCAATTCATCCACGGTTCAAATCCTTAAGAAATGGTGGGGAGTTTCCGTGGACATGCTCCTGTCTCTTGCATACGTTCCTGCCTTGGGACCCAGGATCACTCCTGCCCACCTGTTTTGGCAAGTTTCCCCTTGGTCATCCCGAGAGTCATTGGGAGACAGCGGTGGGACGGGTAACACCACCCAGCCGGGCTATTTCTTTACAAGGGTTTCCCTCACTCTTTGAAGACTTTCTCCCACTGAAGTCAGAGGCAACGGTCTGGCCAGTCCCAGCCAGAGCAACCCTCGACTCAGCTGCTGCCATAAAACCTTACGAGCTATAAATATCTCTCCATAGCGGGGAGAATTCTTTTCTGACACATTATATAATGGATGCAATACAAAATATACTGCCCTTGGCAGGCTTTCCAAGGCTCCCCTTGGGGAGCTCAACAAAAGGGCTGGTGTTTAATGGTTGTTTTTTTTTTTTTTTCCACTGTATGGCCAAAGCTGCATTTCATGGAAAGACAGGAAGATGGCTCTCCTGGGAAAGAACCTGGGTTCCTCTCATGGAGAAGCCGGAGCCTTCCTTCAGAGTTTCCAGATCTTTGAAGTGACCTCAGCTCCATGAGATCACAAGCGGGTCTGCCAAGGCTGAGTGTATGAAGGTGTGAATGTCAGCGGCCGTCTTCTCCCGTTATTAATCGCTTCTTGCAGAGAAGCCCCTGCCAGGGCAAAGCTCTGCGCTCACTGGGCAGCGGGTGATCTTCAGCCGTGTGTCCCCACGGCTCTCAGCGCGTTGCCTCTGGACGGACCCCAGTTATGCCTCCGGCTCTCGCAGCAGAGCAGCCAGGCTGAGCTGGACTGGTACCTGAGGAGACGAGGTGGTGAGAAAGCACGGAGCTTTGTTCTCACTACCTACATCGCCCTGACCCAAAGCTGATGAGATCCTCACAGAATCAAGGGAAAAATTATCAAAACCTAGAGGGAGGGCTCAAAAGAAATGCTGCGCAAGAGGCGAAGCTGTAAAGAGTTCAGTCAGGGACCAACAATGGGTGAGCGGGTCTGAGCGCCAGACGCATACGCAGCGGGAGGCAGGAGATCTGGGCTCCAGACACATCCCAGACTCGCCGCGTTGCCTTCCCTCGGCCAAGCCACGTAACCTGCCGTTCCAATCTCTCCAGCTAAAACGTCAGGAGGACGCACCTCCTCCGCGAGCCCTTTCGGCTGTGACGCTGAACGCACCCGGGCCCATTAGTGGCTTTAGTGGCTGCTACGTGCCCGTCGCAGAGCGCTGCTCCTCTGCGGACCTCGCTCTCCTGGAACATGAAATCAGCACCCACACTTCTTTTTCCCAAACACCTGCATTTAAGCAGAAGACTAAGCAGGATAAAGAAATCAAATTTATCTTCTCCTCTCAGTTAAAAAAAGGAAAAAAGCATTGACTTCAGCATAATTATTCCTGATCTATAATATTGCATCTACAAATGACAATTCCACTTCCCTCCATTGATATCGGTGAGATACAGCTGCCTTTGCTTACCAGTGTTGCAAAATGAGTGTAGTCAGGTGAATTTCAAGAAAAACACTTTCTGTGAAGAAACCAGGTGCACCTGTAATTTAGCAAAGCTCCAGGTATACAAACACAGCGTGCCCAGAGACTTCAGAGAAGTCAAACAAGCAGCATCCTAACAGATACCTGCAACAACCCAAGATGACTGGATTTGTTCTTTCCCCAGGAAAAGGAGGATACAGCCTGACACAGTACCCATAATCTGTCTATCCCTAGCACCACAAACAACATCAGCCTCTTGATTTTTGCTTAAAAACAGACCAGAAGCCAGAACCACTACCTCTCATACAGTGCTGCCCTGAAAATCTCTTTGATAGCTATCTTTAAGATGTTCTCACACACAAATATAAATAATGCAAATTAAACTGTAAACAGAATACAGAAATATCCTTTCTCTGATCAAGCAGTGATGTGACAGCTCCTCTGAGAGCCGATCGTAACCGACAGTCTCACGGGGACTCCCCTTCAGCTCCTCCAGCCATGGCCTTGCCGGGCAGGGCTGCTGAAGAGGCTGACAGAAGACAGTGTGAATTACGGTGAGACCACAAAATATGACTGACGGCCTTTTTCAAAGCCAAAAGCTGTGATGAAAACTGTATTGAGTGGACGCTTACGATGGCCTGGCAGAGAATGCTCAGCTGGGGAGGTAAGGCTTGACAACGTATTTTCAGGAGCAGCAATGAGGAAGGAGAAGGCTCTGCTACCAGGGTAAGAAATGAGAGGTACAGGGCCAGGAAGAACTGGTTTGACATTCAGCTATTTCCCCAACCAGATTTAAACTTACTCATCTGAACAAGAAGCTCCAGAAGCCATATGCTTCATTCAAAGGAATCCTAAGGCAGCATCTCTCAAAGCTCTGCAGCGCTGACCATCAGCTGCTCCTTCCAGCAAACCTCCAGTTTTTGGCTGGAACAGAATCAGAAGTGATGGAATACCGTAAAGAAGATTGTGGTCTCGGGTAGAAGGGTTCTAACTAGAACAGTCGGTTACGACAGTCTTTGCCCAGTCATTCCAGGCAGAACGGGCAGAATTTGGACGGTATGCTGCACTGACACAAGCAGTACCTTCTTTTTGAGGCTTGCCCGCTCAGCTACCAACGCGCCACGGGCAGTACACGCCTTACTCTAAAGAACTGGAAAGTCCCTGGGAAAAAATAACCTTTTCCTGGTCTCTTTGTCTCCGTATAATTAAGCTCAATACTACAAAGCATCCAAGGAGGGAAGCATTTTGCAAGGCTCTCAAGAGCTGCAGTAACGTTTATAGGAGAGGAAGGTCTACGTAAAAGTATTGATTACTGATCTCATCATTTATAGCTCACTACAAAAGCCACTCATGTTCCCAAAGGCATAACAGGTGTCAAGAGTAAGAACCTTGAAAAATAAATTGAAAAAGTTACAATAGCAAATGACTTGTTTATGCCACAGTTGCTATTAGGCAATTAATGGTGGGATGAAACATCACATTGCTTCCGAAAACAAAAAGCAATGCTGTTTAAAGAACATTTAATGAGCATGTTTTGTGTTGTCCTCAGCAAGTTTACTGCCAAGCCACAAAGGACATTTATACACGCTCCCTTTTGTCTCCCTTTTGCTACTTGCTTCTTGTTACATTCACAAGCCAAAAAAAAAAAAAAAAAAAAAAAAAAAAAAAAAAAAAAGGCGTAAATGTAATGTTTGAAACTTGAAATTCACCTTCTGGAAGCAGCAGTTGTTAACGTTCAGAGAGGCTGGCTCGACAGAGCCGGAGGGAAAGCACGCGTCTCCACGCAGAGGATGGAGTTCAGCAGCTGCCTGTCACAGACCGATTGTACAGCTCCGACACTCAGGTACTCCAAATACTCCTCATTCCAAAACCGTCACCATTAACGAGGTGAGATCCTGAGGAACCAGGAGAAACCAAGGCGGAAACGATGTATTTATTTGCCAGGAGCAAGTATTCTGCTGTGCACTTTCCCAGACTGCTGTGCAGGGGGATAATGCCTAAATCACTTCAAACCAGGAAAATTCCCTGACCTGCCGTTTCCCAGAACCCATTTGCTACCCCTCTTTCTCCTACGCATTTTGAATATCGCTGCTCTCTGCCGTGACGTTACAAAAGGTCAAAGCCCATGCACTGCAGAAGAAAGGTGCCGCATTTCTAACTACGGAAAGTTTCAGCGTTTTCTTTTTCACCATTGCTGCAGTTAAAAAATGTGCGTTTTTAAAGAGTGTATATCCTGTTACACTAGACACCGTAAAGTGAAAAGCCATGTCTTGGTCTCCCATAAGTACAAAAACATCTCTGGCATTCTTTCACTTAAATCCTTGGAGTTTTCTAAGGACTCATTTTACAAGTTAAATGTAGAATACGATTTTCCAGGGCAAGTTTATCAAGGCAAATAATAACTGAGCTCCTGAACAAATAGAAATCAAAATACATAATTTGACCTTTCTACATGTGATTCTTCTGGGCTGCACAAGCCCCTTACTTATTAGTTACAGAGAAGGCTGATAACATCTGAGATATCAGCAAATTGTGGGAATTCCAGCTTCTCATGATGAAAATGTCCAGTAGAGGAAGTGACGGCCAATTTGCAGCCGGTCACAAGAGGAATCCTCCAACGACACACATCTGGCACGCATTATCTCAGCATCTGCTGGGCTGGAATCCAGGATGGGAATCCAGGATGCCTCACCAAGCACAACGGTACGCTGAGGACAGGCACCATATCCCCTGGATTCACTGTAACTGTTAAACCCACGCGTCCCTTTACCCACTGCACCCCATACCACTAAACCAGCGGAAGGAGCCCACGTCCCACCCACCGCGTGCATTTCACTCCCTAAACCACCTGGAACCTGCTCCCTCATGCCTACGGCCAGCACGGCTCCCCATGTCGCCAGTTTTCACAAGATCCCCAGAAAACAACGGAAGACCCCAGGTCCCACACGTTAAGCTGCCTTGCGCCATTTCTCTCCCAAAACGTGAACCGGCCGAACGCACAGGGGTGAGCCGCCGAGGGCCGCGGCAGGAGAGAGGAGAGGCACATCCCAGAAACGGTTCTTGTGCACAGACTGGGCCGGGCTGCAGTTCGTTATCGTTCCCTCTCGTCTCAGGGATCCAGCCAGCTCGGGGGGTGGCTGTAAGGGATGGTCCTCAGCTGCAGACCTGAGGGACAGCCTTGTCCCCTCCAGTAACGCTCCAAGCATCCAGCATTAATTCCGTCTGCTCGGCGCTCACCTACTGAATTCTTCTCATTACCCATTACACGAGGGGATCCCAGCGGTCCCTTTTTAGACTGGAGCATTTTTCACTGGTTGGAGAATGATCTGGCCTCATATAAATATCCCTTGACTGACCTCCATGCATACAGCCTGACCTTCAGCAGATGGTTTATGAGAAGGAAATACCTGGGGTAGGCTATACAGCTCCCAGAAATGTAAAGCTCTTTGGACCCCTAGCTCAACTTCACGAGTCGCTGAGGTTTCGCAAACACACCCCCTCTGCTTTTTAATCGGTCACAGCTGGCTGCGAACATTTGGGGAAATCCTTGAAGGGGGATTAGAGCTGAGCCTGACATTTCACCACTGGAGTAATTAAGGAGGCGATCAGGGGAGGTGCTGAGGAGCATCAGTCCTCACTAAGGGAGAACACGCATCGCTTTGAAGATGGCATCGAGTACTTCGTGTGCCTTGGCCCAAGGTACGGATCCCTCACAACGAAGTGTAGATTTGGCCTTCTCCAGATGGCACAATAAGCACATTCCTTCCAAGCTTTTCTTACCCTGACAGATCTCAACGTGAAGAGCAGTAAAGATCTGTCTGAAAATTTCAAACAGGCGCAATGTCAGCAATACGATTCCTCTCCCATTTATTTGCCAAAATCTAAGCAGAAGGCTACAACTCATCTAAAGGACTTCAGCCAAGCATTTTCTGTCACCCAATACAATCACTTCTTTTAAACGATAATGAAATCCTTAATTCTTGAGTTGAACCCAAGGGAAGCTTGAAAAGAACAAAGAAAGCCATATTTTGAATTCACTAAAGCCTTTAAAGTTTTCAGTCTCTTAAACCAGCAGCTCTTTTCACCCACTATCATGTTCCCTCAAACAAACGTGTCAGTAATATTTTTGCCGATGTGTACGCTCCATCACTCGCTGATGAAGCTGGAGAGCTTTAAATGTGGCAGCGCACGTCCAAAAGGCCATTTGCTGCCCTCCAGTTCACCTTCACAAACTCAGATCATATGAACGATGGAGTTATTCCTTATGCCCTGCACTTACGACCAGATTTGTAAGGTTGAGGCCATGCCAGGAAGCGTGCGATGAATGCCGTGTTGTGCGTTGCAGTGAAGGAGGCTGGACCCCAGCACGCCCTGCGGATGGAAGCGCGAGGGAACGCGTTTCGCAGGCACAACCCCAGCTGTTCCCCCAGTGCCAGCACATTTTCCCTTCTCTTCAAGACTCGCTTCACAAACTACTTTTTTTTTTTAAACTGAATAAACCCCTACATAGCCTTGGCTCGTTTCCTCTCCCTAACTTCTCAGAGCTCGGCGCGACCTGTTTGCCAGCTATTCCATACCCAACGCCTGGCTGATGGACAAGCAGATAGCGCAGGACGAAGCGGAGCCCTGCACAAGCCGCCCTTGTTCCACTGCGTCTCTGAGCCAAAAACCAGAGAAAGTCCCGCAGGCAGAGCTGTGCGGCAATGCTGCGGGCTGGCAGGAATCTCCTCCGGGCTCACGCTCTTCTGACCAGGGAAGTCACCCAAGTCCAGACAAGCGTTACTGCCTGTGCCTTTCCATCTCGGAAAAGGTCTACAAGGTGCTCTCCTTGGCTTCCAAAGACAAAATCTTTGTTTTGACTTCAAGACCTCTGAGTGCTTGGCAGCCCGCTGTTTCTCTTTGGAAATCACCCCCAGCCCGAAATGCTGCAGCAAACCCCCCTCTCCCACCCCTCCGCCCAAGCAGCCCAGACCCTAACACACCGCAAAGGTTTCCAACTGAACAGCTCGGAGAGATTAGCGGGAGAAATAGGGTCATTAGTCAACCCAACAACACTGAGGGCATGTCAGATGCCTGTGTAAATGAGGGCAGTGATATAAAAGGAAGAGACAATAATGGTCTCCCCACGCGGCGACAAAGCCATTTCAGCTGGCCTTGCAAAAGCAGACACTAATCACAGGCCCTGCGTGCTTACAGCTGACCTCTCCTTTGTGCAAAGCTACAGAAGATTTGGTCTGGCCGAGCCTTCAAAACGCAGCCGGGCTAATTAGAAAGGGCCCGTCCCTGCAGCACGGCAAAGTTCCCACACAAGAGCCCCCCGGGCCCGAGTGTTGCTGAAACAATCCACTCTGCCGTGAAGTTTTTGGTAAGCAAACGTTGAAGGCCAGCAGCTGATTCACAGTGCGAGATGCAGATAACGGACTTCACGCGCCCTGTCCTGCAGCCGGCCAGTCCCTGCCGTGAACGTGCAAGCCCTCGGCGTGCAGAGGTCTGGGGCGCCACGCCGCTGCGTTCACTCGGGTACGTCGAGTTCACCAAAACCGGACCCCGAAGCACCGGGCGGTCCCAGGATCCCGGGGAAGGCAGGGCAGGCTCGGAGCAGCGCCCAGGTTTTCCAACACCCCCTCCCTCCCAGCACCCAGCCCTGTACAGAAAGGTCGCTTACACCCGAGCTCAGAAGAGGAGAACCTAGAGAACCTCAGCCCAAACCAAACCTCAGACACTCCATTTACAGCCCTTTCACCTACCAGACGTGGCAGATGACGAAGGGGATCGGGACAACCCAGCTGCCCACCTCAGCCTCCTCCTCCGGATTGCCGCTCCAGCAAAGCCCCACTTAGGGCAGGTAGGAGATGCCGTGTCGTGTGGGGAAAAACAAAAAGATAAATCTCTACACTGACAGCACTTAACAGGATCACAAAGCCACTGGGACGCACGAGGCAACAGAAAAGGCATTGAAACCCAGCGGGGTAAACACGACGTACTGCAGACCTTCCTGAGGCTCGTGCAGCCTCACCGAGAGGCCTGCCTTCAAAGTGAGATGACTTAATGCAGATGGAGAGGGCCCAAATGTTATCACTTTCAACAGCTCAGGAGGGCAGGAAGGACAGCATCTCGCCCTGGAAGCCAGATGGACCGGGTACCGCCTGTTCTGCGGCCAGGGTAAACACGGGATCGCCACTGCAAATATCCCCGCTGAAAGGTTTGAGAGGAGCCTGGCCTGGGTACGGGACGTCCTGCCTTTAAAACAAACACGGCTGTATTTCTTTCCAGAAAAGAAAAAAGTGATACCACTAAGATAGACACTGAGATTTCTGGAAGACCCCACGGAATATCACTGTGGAGCAACTCCATCCACTGTGGGGTATTTTCACGTTGCTTCCATCGAACAGCCTCGCCAGAAACCCGCCGGACCGCATCCAGCTTCATCCCAGCCAAACGCCACACAGCTCCATTTTGGGGAACTATTTCTCAAGAAGGTCTCATCATCTCAAATACCAGGATAGCTTCTTCTATAGGTGACAGGTGAGAAAAAACAATTCACTGATTAACCGTTCTGTGTCTTTCCCTAACACCGTCATTTCTGAAGCAGCCTCCAGCCTCCCATCCTACCGCTAACATCCAGCACAGATGGTGACTGACCGGCACAGAAGTTAACCACCCACAGTACTTAAACAGGGAAGGAGAAGATGAGAATCCAGACAATCAGGTTTCCACCAAAAAAAAAGTATTTACTAAGAAAAATCATTGACTGTAGTCAATAAGAAACGAAGACGAAGGGCAGGATGAGTTTGTGGCTGGGATCTTCCCGTACCCTCAATCAGCACATTCTCTGTGGCAAGGACTGTGGCTTTTGGAAAACGCTATAAATAATGAAAAGCAGCAAGAAACAGACAAAGAAAGTAAATTTTCTGCACGCTAGGGCTAAAACAGCAGTTTCATTGGTCTTTTGAGTTTTTCAGAGCAACATCCACTTAAAAGCAGGATGGAAACAAAGGTTACGACAAAACCTGAAAGCTGGGAAGGCTTTCTGAAGATGCTTGCGCCTGAAGGGCACGCACAGCGCCCGAGCACGCTGGGGACACGAGCGGCTGTTGTCCTCCTTTGCTGCCTCGCGCGGGTCCTGCAAAAAGCTTTGCAGGGCAGTAGAATGAAAGCCAACCCTCAGCCATCCCCAAGCTGACCTGTTAAGACCCAAAGCACAAACTCTGGGTCCCTCGCCCAAGGCGGGTAATGTCGGTGGAACTGCAGATGTATTTTCTTCCTCTCCAAAATAAGCCAGTCATTTCCCTTTTAAAAAAATATTTGGGGGTCTCTGAAATGTGTGCTTTGTTTTCAAACCTGCAACCAATTATAATGTTGGGAATCGCTAAACATTTCCAAATGGGAAAATGTTTTTTACCTCTCAGGTTCCGTATGGGAAAATGCCCAATGTGTACTTTACTCATTTGTATGAGGGAAGCTATGACAAAAAAAAAATTGCAGAGACAATTTAAGAGCTGCTTATTTCCCAGAAAACCCTGTAACATGTGCAAAATGAACCCGAGCAGCAGTGCAGGACCGCGTACCTCCCTGAGAATCAGCCACGCTCTGCTCCTTCGGGGGCCAAGGATGAGAGGGAAGCAGCATTTTAAGTAGCACACTTCGACTGCAGATAGGAGGGGGGAAATATTTTGGACTCACTTTACTATTGTGTCTGCAGCGGGACTGTTTTAGAAACATAAAGCAAAAAAGCAAAGCAAAGTGAAAATTGTTTTTATACTCAGCAGCATCTGGTTCATCCTACCTAAAACGTAGAAGTTAAACCGCTACCACTAAACCAGCCACCGCGCTCCGAGCGAGCAGCGGATTAAAGCCGGATTGCCCGGTTTCCTGGGCACCGCTCGGTTTCCCGCAGCGTGGCGGGGAGGCAGGAGCGGGGCCAGGCAAGGCTCGGCTCTGTTAGACCTGACTGCCGCAGCACAAAGCTCAGCCCAGGCAAACGCGCACCCTCCTACATCTCCGCAGGGCACGGCAGCTCCCCGCAGCAGGATGACAACTGTTTCCTTCATGCTGCTTGAGACAAGCAGGTGATGGAACATGGGGCACAAGACCCACAGCCACCCCACGCGAACCAGTGGAGCCCAAGGAAAGCCTGTGACTAACGAACACAGCTCTAGCTCCAGCTAACGACCCGGCTTACAGAGAGCGGGGAATGAACAGAGCCTAAAGTCAACAGCACCAAGGAGGCCTTGGCCGATCTACGGCGGGTATTGACTGCGAGAATCCCCTTTTTCTTTACAGGTTTTATCTGAATGTGACTTAAGGGCCTTTTAAGCACTTCTAAATTGCCATTGCAACAGCAATTAAAGTTCCTCGAAACAGACGCACCATGAAAAACGCACGAGAGCAGGCGGGCTCAGCGGCCGGGGGTGAGTGCCTCCTCGCTAGCCAAAGCGGTGAGACCTCCTATCTGCCCTCTCAAAACAGGGTGTTAGGACAGACACTTTCCCTGAGCTGATTAACTCCCAGGTCACCTTTCCGCCCTCTGTTCCCATCACTCCGGGGCCGGAGGGTTTCAGGCTTTGCAGAGAATGCTCCTCTCCAGCCCATCTCCCTGGGAAAAGACCAGCTCCTGCCGAGGAATATTCCAATGTCAGCTCTTCTACAGCCGCAAACTTACCTCTGTTTCTGAAAGAGCCAGGAACCACACGTCTGAAAGAAGAGATATATGCTAATGGTGGTTAAAAAAAAAGTCTTATTTAATTTCCTGTAATAAATTCAGAATTTGGGTAATTGTTACTGCCCAGAACCTTGCAGACTTGGCAGGCTGAAGGAGGAAAGGGCAGCCGTCTCTCTCTACAACGGTACGAGGCACATTGCCCCTTACCAAACACGAGGCACGGAGAACCATTCCAGCTTTTAGCAGTTGTTTGCTATAGATGATTGTGTTACCACATCAGAATATCCCTGAATTACCAAACATAGGAAAATCAATAACCTGCAAGAGAGAATTTATCTGTTGCACGGAGGTTAATTAAATAAAGCTTAGCAGGCCCAAAGCAAAGCCTAGCTGAAGATACAACTGACTCAGCTCGGCAGAGCTTAAGGATTTTCCCTTCTGATGTGGCAGCCCATCGCCACGCTCCCCCAGGCCACGACCCCGGGGTTTCTTTGTTTGACCCAACTTTAATCAGCTTCCTTCTCCGATTCCAGCCAATCCCTCTGCTGATGGCAGCCAGGAATGGAGGCTGTTGTACAGCACGGAGCTACGTTTCACAGCAAGTCACGATAAGCATTTCCTTTCCAAACATCCACCTTCCCCAAACACTACAAACAGCGGCCAAGAAAAGTAGAAAGCAGATTACTGGAGTTTTGCAGATAAAACAATGGCTAGGATAAAAAAAAAACAACATTGGGGCATCCCTCGCTCTTTATCCTCTTCACTTCTGACTCAAAATTAAAGGCAGAATGTGAAAAGACTGCTTACCGTACTGACAGCGAGGTCCCTGGAAAGCGGAGGAGCAGCGGCAGAGCTGCGCAGATCCCTCCACGCAGTTCCCACCGTTGAGACAAACCCCGTCGCTGCAGGCAGCTGCAGGGAGGAGGGAGAGAACCACTCCTGAGATCAGCCAGAAGCGTACGTGCACTGATAAATACCCGTTCCCAGCCCTGCACCAAACTCGAATACTTACAGAAATACCTTTGAAGCATTTCTGAGAGGCGACTCCTCTTCAGTTGACAATGTGATACTCAAACAGCATGCAAAGTCTCTCAAAATTTAGGATAGGAAGTAAAATACCTAGGCAATGTCTAGGGCTTTTCTTAAAGCGTGGCTACGTGAGCGCTCACAGGAGAACATCAGCAGAGCTGCAGGGCTGTTGGTCCAATAATGCTTTTCCAGCCACCAAGGGGGTGAAATAGTCAGAAAACGACTCGTGGAATCATACCAGGTCTTGCGGCAAAAAGGATAACTTATTTACTTTGAAACTGGAGGCATCCTTCAGGGACAAACCCCTAGAAGTTGCTTTCTACCTCTTGGCTGGGCTTTCCCGGAGAGCTGGCGACCCAAAGGCGTGTCACCTTCTGAACGGGCGCGAGGATGAAACGGAGCTAAACTCAACGTAAGCCTGAGCAGCCACGTTTCTCTGTTCTCACCAAGTGAAGTGTAAAATGGACACAGAGACAGAGAATGCTCAATTAGGCTTCTGAAATCCACCTTTTCAAAGCATCTGCGTAAAACCACAAACAAGGATATGTTTTCCCAATAAAATGTCTATTTCTCAAAACTCATGAAATGCAGCCAATGTTTTACATTGCCCACTAGAAAACGCTCATCTCAGAAGGAGAAATGTTGTTAACAAGTGATGCTGTCATGCATGCCACGCTTTGTCAAAGTGTAAGGATGCAGAACAAGCACCTATCTTCCTTTTTAAGTCCATTTAAAGACTCAGAGAAGGAAATATTCTCTGTGTCCACTGATCTGGACATAGCTGTGTTGCCAGCCAATTTCTCTTTTCTTTCTTTTTCCTGCACACCTCCTCTTTTTCTTTCCCTTTTCACTTTCATTGAACAAACAGCAACAAAACTCAAGAGCAGTGGGACTGGGTGGGACCACATTCCCCGAGAGCCATGCCAAACCAGATGACAGGGAGCGAAAAGAGCGTTCCCTGTCTCCGTAGCGCGTTCCCTGTCTCCGTAGCGCAGGCGATGTCTGGCAGCACCCCCTCCAGCAGTTTCCCCAAGATCCCAGCTCAGCCTGGGCCGGACTGCGGACAGAGAGCCGCCACGGGGACCGATGCGTTACAGCCTGTGCATCCCGGGAAGGAACGCACTGCAAGCGCCAACTGTGTCACCGTCACCCGCGTCAGGGGCCCTCGGTCCTACTGAACCAGGCTGACGGCTCCAGAGAACGCAATTATTTCGAGTAGCTGAGATTACCAAAGACAGACCTGGCAATCCAAAACCTGTTGGCTCAGAGTGCAGATTTACTAGAAGGAGCGCAGAAAGCCGGTGAGCAGACCCAGGCCGACGGAGCCAAGCACAGCTCACGCTGCGATTCACGGCGGATCGCGTGCCGGCTGGGACGGGCTGCTGCCCCGCGCAGGCGCCGATGGAAGCGACTTGCCAGCAGCGAGCGAACCACCAACCTGCAAACATACCCTGCGTCCTCAGGATGAGGCCAAGCCTCCTCTGCTGAAGGAAAAACAACATTTATCTTTGGCTTTAGTGGAAACAATAGGGGAAAAATACGAGTGCAGTGTTTTTCTTCTGCTAGGAGAGTTGGGGGCCATTCCAATCCCGAGGCAGACGTGGGGTAGTGGAGCTGCTGGTCAGCGTAAGTTGATCCCATGCTCTGGGAAAGCACCTTCCAGAATTATACCAGAACCAGCTTCTCCTCAAAACTTCGGGGGTCATGCTTTCCTTTAAACAATCGGGCTGTTTAAAAGTCAGGGTAGAGAATATTTCCAAGGGTTTCACTTTGTGAAGAAAAAGCCCGAGACGTTTCAGACCGACCGTGGAGTCCCACGTGCTCCTGGTCACTCTCACGACGTGTCTGCAGCTCCTCACACGGAACGTGCATCGCATGGGAAAACAACGCGGCAGCATCCCCTGTGTCAACACTACCTGGGCTCATGAGTGCAGACAGACCAAATACATGAACGAAAGAATAAATATGTAAAAACTGCTGGAAAAGCCATTTTTTCTTCTCTAAGCTGCAAAGCTGCCACACATGCTGTCCGTAACTTTTCCCTCCCGTTTGCAAGCTGGGAGCCCCTGGATTCTCTTCCCATTCCAGCCAAAGCTGTAATTAATTAGTAACAGAAACAGCAGGTCTGTGATTACACATTTCACTTCGTGTCATTATAAGTGGGGAGAAAAGGCACTCTGTGCAGGCTTCAGAAACGGCTCCAACATTTAGCATAAAATATTCCATGCCCATCCAAAACACCAGTTGTGTGTTTGGAAGAAAAAGGAATCACAGCTGGAAACAGGGCAAGGAAGGGTTTGTATTTTTTGGGCACTCTGGCCCATTGTGCGCACACAAGGAGACCCATTCGCAATGCCACCAGCGTATTTTCAAAGATGATTTGGAACTTTAGGACACACACACAAAATCAGGGATGGAAAGAGCAAGTACCACCCGCGGAAAAGCAGCCCCTCTGTCAGAGCAGGCTGGCGCCAGGCACGGCTGTGACGCGGGAGCTCCCCTGCGCTGACCCCGCTCCAGCTCGAGCCGTAACTTCAGCTCCTCCCAAGTCTCGCCCTCACTGATACCCAGCTCCCCAGTCTTTGCACCTCAGATGCACCAGAGCAGAAATACTTAAGCCTCAGTGTCAGCTCTTTTAAGGACCTGAGGATTTTTCAAATCCCCCCTCAAAAAAAAAGATTATTTAGTAATACAAAGGTAGCATTGAAGTCCAAACACTCATCTGCCCAAACTAATGAAACGGTGATGAAATGCTGCTCCAGAAAGCCAGTATCTTCTCATCTACTGTTTTAGTCACTTTGCATAGCCATGTATCCTTGGGGACCATAGCCATCCCATATCGATCCCGTGCTGGCCCGCTGGCGCAGAATACTGGAAGCTGGGAACTCCTTCAGAGTGTCCCGCTCAGCCGAGCCGCGCCGTGCCGCGCCTGCCATCGCAAACACCTCCCCACGCGCGTCCTCCCATGCGGGAAGGCAGAAGGAGCTCCTGGCCGCGAGCGTCTCACTGCGACTTCCCTTCTCCAGGTATGCACCAAGATTTTCTAGGGCTGAGCCTGAAGTCCTGGCTAGCTGTCTTGTGAGGAGGGCTGTCTTCCGCTTCCTCCCTTTCCTTCAGGCCTCAGCCCTATTAGACAGAATTGACTGAGCGGCCAAATTGCATCATAAAGTGGTTCGGTTTTCCCCGAATCCTTCACCTCAATCACATAAAAACCGGACTTTAGACAGGCTCCCAGTAAAGCCCAGCCTGGTTGCGTGACGCCCCACTTGCCAGTGGCGCTCGGCCCTCGGTTCAGCGAGACCCAAAGCACAACAATGGAAAATATTGGAAGCAATTGCAGCGACACAAATCGGGGATGAGGAGATGCGGGTGTTATTCTTGGCAGAGCCCCAGATTCCCTGAGCGACCCGGACAATTCCCCGCTCTGTGCTGCGGGCTGGCACACGCGGAGTGGAAACCATCATAACCTACTTCCCAGCACAGAGGGGCTGGGGGCCGGCGGCTCTCCCGCCCCGGCGCTTTCCAAGCCTTCTGCAAACCAGCTCCTAATTCAGACCGACGTCATTTAATGTGGTGGAAGTTTGGGAAAAGGGTAATGACACTGTCCTGAGAAACGGGAAAGAAAGGATAAATTACACAAAGCATCGTTGGCTTCTGTTGGAAAGGCTGGAAAACAGCTTTAGCGAGGATGTGGCAAGGCAGAGACTGATTTAAAGGAAGAGAGATGGGGAGCAGCGTTTCTCCCGCAATGTACGGGCTCACCAAAGGAAAACACGGCCATCCCCTGCGTGGACAAAGACGGTCTCCCGGGGGAGCGTTCGTCAGAAGTTTCACCAGTACCTCGGCGAAAGGTTCAGAAGTTCAGTCAAAGCCTTTCAGCTGACAAAACAATGAGCCTCCAGGAGCCAAGAGGGGATGTACAAAGGAAAGGCAGCCTAATAGGGAAATTAAATTGTTAAGTGAACAGGTTTCCTGCCGAGCCTTCCAACCTGTACCACAAATAATGGAGCCGCTCCCCCCGACGCCGGCTCGGCCAGCTCCGGCGTGCCCGAGCTTGCCGGCCTGCGCGGCCGGCTGTCAGCTAAAGCTAAGCAGAGCTGGCAGGAAGAAACGCGGTTCAGTGCGGGGTAACTCACGCTGGAGCCTTTTAATAAGCCGTTTGTGACTAATAACTTTCTCTTTTAATGAGGCGATCAAAATTCAACTGCTTTCTCTCAGCCCTCAGGGATGCTCAGAGGGGTTTCAATCGTGTCTCCTCACCAACCTTCACCTAGGCCAGGCTCAACCTCTACCTGAGGTAAAAATCAGAGCAAGGCGTGATCCTAACGAGGGCTGGGTAAAAACCGCAGGAGCGTGCAGCCGAGCCCGTGTTTTCCGCAGGAGCGTGCAGCCAGGGCAGAGCTGGTGGTGGCAGCTCCTGCACAGTTCATTGGCCACATTACAACTGTGACAAGGTCATCATGTGCTAAATCCTCTAGTAATGGTCTCCTCTTCAGCCTCTTCCATATTTATCGCTCTCCTTAGTCCCTTTCTGCCTCATCGAGCCATTTCTGAACGTGGCACCAACGTGTTGTCTCAGCCTGAACTCCAGCTCCTCCACGCAGATCGAGGGCTACAGACTTGGTAGGATTCAGCTTTTCAACACCTCGAGCTGAAAGTAAAGATCGTGAGGATTACCAGACATGCAGACCCCTCATCCTAATCAGCAAGGGCTCTAACTGCGTTATTGAACTCGCGTGGAATTCAAGTAGCATCTCAGAGGCCACTCAAAACTGAGAAGCTTGGTCTGAAAGTCAATCCATCCGTAACCAGGCAGGGAAAGAACCCGATGCCATGCCAAAAATGCAAAGAGCATCTTGACTTCTGACCTTTTTCCTTCCCAAATGGGACTGAGCGGATGAATGCCCCAAGGCAGAGGGCAACGGGAATGCACTCAGCACTGGCAGAGCAGGCTGCCAGCCGAAGAGAGGGGACAAAAAGCAGGGGCGCTGGGCACCCTGCCTTCACGAGGTGAGACCCGACAGCTCCAGGGGAACGGGCACAGCCGTCACCATTTCAAATGCCACAGCAGGAGAGAAACAAAGGCAGCAAATACTCTTTGAGACGCATGAGATCTCTGTGGAGCCGTTAGTCCTCAGCCCACTTGGCTTCAGCGCCATTTTACAGGGTGTTCCTAGGAAATTTTCCATCCCTTTCCAAGCTACTTGCTCCCAGCAGAGCCCACACGCTCCGATCCTGTGCTCGCAGCTCCGTACTGGCCTTTTGCTCACCTGTAAGTGCTCAGAGACACAAACCTGCATGTGAGGAGGAGGAGTACACTACTCTTTTTGCTACAGTCACCAACCTAGGCAAACCATGGGAAAAGTGATGAACAGTCCAGCATTTGGAGCAACGAGAGCACCGTGGGGAAGAGATGCCAGCCTCCAAGGGCAAGCAAGATAAGATGTCCTTACTGGAGTGATTCCACCGCACGGAGTCCACCAGCTCTAATTAAACTGTCAGCAGCAACGGCCTTCCCCGCCTTTGTACGCCTGGAACACGACCAACGATCTCTGAAGGAAGGGCCACAAATCCTGCTGACATATTTTGGCACAGCACAGCCACTGAACACAGGCTGGCTCTCAATTGCTAGGCACAAAATAGAAAATTCTCTAACAGATATAACACCCTGGCTATGTTTCCCTGCCTCAGCAGAGCACTAATATTTCCTGACTCTTTTCCCCTGCCAGTCCTTCCTACACTCTCTTCTGGTCCAGAAGAACATGCTCAAGCTAAGGTCAAGGCCGCCAGCAGGAAAAGCCATCACACCCCTGCAAACCAAAAGCTGGGAGCTGCTCAGGATGGAGGATTTTGTTACACAGAAACCAGGAGGGTTCACCAGGACAGTCTGGGACTCGGGGCAGCGGCCGTCCGGCAGGAGCTGGGTAGAGCTGGCAACCTCCGACTCTGGAAACGCTCTGCCACAAACACCAGTTCCACGCTATCACACCAGTGATGCTCTTACATTCTGCCTTCTCCCTCCTGCCACACCAAAATTTCCAGTGAAGTTTTAAGCCAGCCATGACCCTCCCTGAAGCAGCACACACATTTACCGGCTTTGTGACTCCTGGGAATAATACACAGAAAACACGCAAACAGGACCCATTGGAAAGAGAGCGACAGCACTGACGTATTCGCGCCAGGAAAATAAACACCCACGCCTTGCCCATCACATTGGCAGCAAGTTTGAAATGAACAGGGCCAGTCAAAGTATTTTGTCTCCAAAAGAGCTGGACCTCCCTCTCTTTTTCACTCCAGGAGCAGCGGGTGCAGAGCATCGCCCAGCCCTGGTGCCGCTCCCGACGATGAGGATGATGAGCTAAGAGCGTGCCCTCAGCGGCTTTTCTCTGCTTCCTTCCTGGATGGGATTACTCACTTCCTCGGCAGGAAAAATCATTGCAGAACGCACTTTTCTGAGTTCACCCAAGGTTATTATCTGCTGGCTGACAGCGGGTTATTAGGCACCCGTGGAGTTTCCTCTGGTGCAGCGGGGTTGCTCCCCCGTGTTGTGGACTTTTCAACAGGAAGAATAAAGATTGGTTCTAGACACACCTTTTTTTTTTTTTTTGTAAAACTGATGCTTCAAGCATCAAAGTGCAGGGAAGGTATCTGCAGCCTCTGCACAGAACAAAAGGAGCCTAGCTGTGGGAGACACTTTCCTGTATTGTAGGTCGATTACAACCAAAACCGCTTTAACAAGGGAGTGGGACACGGCGGGCTCTCGTTCCCTTGATGGCAAGGCAGGTCAGGTCCCAAAAGCTTTGTTGGTTTGCCTGCCTGTTACTTAAAATGAAAGCTGCTTTTCTATGGCGAGGGTAGGAGCGCGCCTCCAAAGTCCGATTCGGAAAAGATCAGAGCTCCATTATGCAATGGGGCAGGGAATTAACACGTATCACGGGGAGCGTGTGCGTTCTGCCTCGACGGTGACATTTATTTCTACACATATGCTCAGATAAACCTTTGTTCGATTCAAGAGAAGGTTTTACTTTGCTCTCAACATTTCAGAAGCAAAGTTGAAAGTTAAATATTTCCCCAGCTGGATGTGGCCACAGCGTTTCGGGGAAGGAGCTGGGGGCTGTGCAGCATCTGCCCCCCATGTCAAGCAGCGCAGCCCGGAGCGGGACCGGGAATGTGGGGCCCAGGAGGATAATGCTGCCTGTCTTCTGCAATACCAGCACAAAATCATCTTATATACTAATATTTGCACATCCCTGGCCTGACTCACCTGCAAATCTGAATGCATATTGCAGCTTCCCTGCACCGCTGGGAAGTAAATACTTCCAGGCCTGTTTTGCAGAGAATTACACTAGAGCAAACACAAAAGAGGAGGAAAGCCAGCCGCAGAACCCAAGCATCCCACGTTCTGGGTCTCTGCTTCGAACGCTGAGCGCCATCACTTCACCCGCGCTGGCAGTTTGCTGCGACATTCCCGGCGGGATCCCGCCAGCCCCGAACCCAAACGCTCACCCTTTGGCTAAAGGGGGGGCCGGCGACGGGGAGGGCTGCAGCCATCTCGGACCTCCGCAGGGGCAGCTCAAGCTCAGCGAGTCTGACAAATAACAGACGCGGTACCCGACACACGCCCCTTTCCAGGGGAGTTCAGGAGTCGCATCGCTCTACACGCGAGCCGACGAATGCATCCCGCTCTCAGGATGAGGAGCCGGGAAGGAGCACACACCAGTAAGGGACCACGCGCTGCCAGCCGAACCCCACCACCAGCCACACCCCACCACCAGCCACACCCCAGCGCGAGGCCAGTTCCCCAGCGCGAGGCCAGTTCCCCAGTGCGAGGCCAGTTCCCCAGTGCGAGGCCAGTTCCCCAGCCCATGTGCAATTCGCCAAAGCCGCCTCTTCCAAGGAAGCCGCTCTCACAAACGCTGAGCAAGACCAACAGGCGGCAAACGACCCGTCACCGGCACACTCCACACTCGGTGTGGGTCACACCGACAGCAATTACTGGCTTTTGTAATGAAAAGTCCTCTCGGGGCTTGGATCACAGCTTTCCAGAGCTTCTGCCAGCAGCATCATTTGAAACACCAGTTTGGGCTTGATTTTAAATGCTCAGTAGCATTTGGCAACTGGGTAAATGAATGTGACTCTGAAAAGCCTTTCACGCTGCGATGAGGAAATTCTCCAAAAACGGAAAGCAACACACAGCGCTTCCTGGGAAGCCAGAGAAACATCCTTCTACACACAGTTAAAATAAATAAAAATAAAAAAACCACAGAAGCAAACAACAAAAAACCCCAGTTCCTTTCAAAGGCATGTTTACAACACTTACTGCAGGCACAGGACTTGAAATGAGCACCCTCAGCCAAAAAAGCAACACTGGCAGTAGCAAACGAAGCAGCTCGTTCAGACTGTGCGATACTTACGGTAGAGGCAGCCGGCATCCCCGCCGAGCCGGGCCCATCCCGGGCAGCACCTGTACGCCGTCCCGTACCTCACCGCGTACGCCTGCCTGTAGCCCGTGTAGTACGCCGTCCTGAAACACAACCAGACACCGCGCGGAGAGCGTTAATTCCTGAGAACACGGAAACCAGAAAGAAGGGAAGTGGTAACTCTAACGGTGGGTGGAAATAAAATGAGGAATTTGGGTTTCAAGTGTGCTGGCATTTTTTTCCCACCTGGTCTGGCAATAATCGCTGATGCTATGAAAATACTTCTTAATTTACTTTAATCAGGAACATGAGAGACTGGAGTGGCCAGGTCCGTGTAACGCCCCTGGCTCTTTTCTCCTTTTCTAAACTATTTCTCAGCTCTAAGCTCCTCTCAAACTGCCTGTTAACAAAGGAAATTTACATTTTAAGAACAACAGGCACTTCAGCCCAGCTTTAGTGAGCATGAGCAGGTGTCTCCAAGGGGCCGGTGAGCTACAAACTCATCAGAATCCGGAGGGGAATGTCAAGCTGCTCAAAAAGCTCTGCGTGCCGTGGTGTTTCAAACCCCTCCCGCGGGTTAAGGCTGGCAGAACCCATTCCCTGACGGAAAGGGCGTTCTCCTCCCCGGTTCCCCCTCTGCCGTGCCCCGCAATAATCCTCCACTCCTCTGCGACGCAGGTGGGAGCTGAAGGACCCTCAAACAACTCCTACTCATCACCCTCCAGGGCAGGAGTCGGGCTAGTAAAGCAGGGACTGCTCGGAAGCATAAATAAATAAAAGCGACACTTTTTCCCCCGGAAACTTGATTCTGTGTGTACGTGAAAACTGAAACACAGATAAAATGTTTGAAGCCAATTTTTAGAAAGCTCCTTTGGCAGAACATGAAACTACTCCACCAAAGCACATCAGACAAACAACAACAACAACTATTTGGCACAGCAGATGTGTTGTACATGTGCACTGGAAATATTTATCCTGACTCTGGCAGTTGTTTGGTTTTGTCTGAACGTTTCTACAAAAGCCCCTAAATAACGGTGAGCCTCACTTCCCGTGAGGGAAACCGTGGCTGCTCCTCTTTGCCAGCCAGCGCACGGACGCACCGCTGCGAACAATAAAAGCAGATACCACTTTTTGTATGAGCTGTTAACAAGTTATGAAGGAAATGCTCGTGTTTCAGAAGCAGCTGAGAAAGCAATTTAGAGTCGCTCAGGCCCCGGGACAGCCAGCAGCCCGGCGCTGGTACCCCTCTGGGTACCGCGGGCTGTCACCCTGACGCCGAGGGCAGGGCGCATCAGGAGGCAGACGCGGGCAGCGCGTGGTGACCGCAACAGGCACCCACCGCACGGGCCGGCGGGAAAAACACCGCCCTTTTCACCCAAAACGAGAACGGCTGCGCGGCAGCAAGCAGCCTCCTCCCTCTGCCCTGGTGAGCTCGATCGGACACTTTGGATCCTTCAGTCAGCCCAAGTGGGTTCTCAAGGAGATGCAAATATTTTGACAGCCCCAGTGGCCTGCGGATATCTGGATGCTGCAGACTGGAAAGAACCACACAGAAGATACCTTATCTTCAATGTTTCTGTTTTCTTTTGTGTTTTAAGGAGTCCCTGGCACAGAAAATGTTGAACGAGCCAGAACTAATGGAACTCAGGCTTAAAAAACCTGCTGTGCCTTGCTGCTGGAAATCCACTTCCAATCCCTCCAGGACAGCACTGTCGCTCCTCCAAGTTTCATCACTGGGGGCTGAGCAGAGCTGCCTTCTGTTGTTACCTAATTCAGGAGAGAACCAGTAGCAAAAACATCCCTTTCCCAGGAACAACAAGAAGCCCAGCCCAGAGGATGCTCAGTTCATTTGCTGTGGAGCAGATGTGGGCTCTCTGAGGAGCAGGGCCTGTGTCCCAGGGAAAGGAAGAGCTGATGCTGGATTTTCCTGGTCGCATCCATGGACTAAAAGGCAGCGAGGCCAATTTCAGGCCAGCCCGGTGTGCGGCAGATCCCCAAGCTGTTAATACGCTTCCCGAGCCCCGCGCTGCCGGAGCCAGGTCCAGCTGGAGCAGCTCCAGCGGGTGAGGCAGAGGCTGGGTAGCATCCCCGGGAACGCCGAAACCGCGCGCTCCACTGCCCTCAATTGCTCAGCACCAGGGAGCTTGGCAGGAGATCCTCGGTCTGTTGGGATAAGCTTGCTGCGATGGGAACTCCCAAAAGAAGCTCGGAGCAAGGGGACACGGGACAAAACCTGGCCTGGGGGAAGTTCTGCTGATAGCCCTTCTCCTGTGCTTGCTTTTAGGATCCTTTGGGTGAAGTCCCGCACAGCACCTCTGGGCTTCACCTCCGTATTTCCATCAGTTTTGGCACCAGGCTGCTCTGGTATATCTAATGAAGCAGGACAGAATGTTTTTTCATTTCGGTTCCTGGATTTACAACGTCAAAGCCATACATTAAAGAACGACGGGGACAGCTGGGTCTGAAGCGTTCCCAGCCTTTGAAGTAAAAGCAGACAGGGCACCGATCATTTCAAAGTCCTCTCTCTAAAACAGTCCAAAGACAGACTCTGTTTGCCCCTTTATTACCACCACGCAGATATCATCACCGAGATAATTACCGGCAATTACAGGCTAGGAGGAATTCCTAAAGTCAAGACTTAAAAGCTGTCTCCAGTCCAAGATGCTGCTTTGAAACTACCACTGTCATTTCTGCTTTCTAGAGGCTTGGAACGGCCTGAGGAGGCCAGGAGAGCAGCTGGGCGCAGAAGATGAGGCACGCTGTAGTTTGGCCGCTGTGTAGGTAAGAAGAGCGCACGATTTGCACCGTTGCACGTGTCCTCAGCCCTCCCTCTGCATCCCCTCCTTGCCCAGTCTCCAGTAAAGGCCAGTCAGCGACTCAAGGGATACCAAGAGCAGCTGAACAACCGTATCCATTTTCTGCTTGCATGATGGCCACATTTTTAGCTTGGTTTTTTTTTTTTTTTTTTTTGGACCATGCACAATAAACCTCACTTGGACCCAGCTACTGCCGTCAGCTCTGTAAAACCTTACAGAGGCTTTGAGCTGCCTCTGCTTTGATGCCGAGACAGGGAAAGGTGCGGGAATACCGCGCATGGTGCGATTAAATCATTTCGTTAACATGGCGTGATCACAGGAACCAGATGTAATACATTGGAAACAGCTAACCACAATGAGAAAGCTTCTTCAGAACAAAAGCGACGTATTTTCTCTTGGGGAATTCCCTAACAGCTCCAAAACTCTTAGCGTCACAAAGATGCCAGGTAGGGTCAGAAAGCCCACCAGTGAGATGCACACAGGGCTTACAAAGCTCTCAGGGTCTCCTGGGTTTAGCCAAGACAAACACCTAATGAAATAGCTCTCCTCTTCACAGCCGACGTGTGGGTTCCCAGCTGCATGTAGCTCTCTGTCTACATCGACCCCAGACGAACCGCTGTCACCCTAACGCCAGACGCGCTGAAGGCCGGGACCGAGCGCGGGTGCGTTATCCTCTCTCCCCGGAGAGGGACGGAGGGGAGCCACAGCCACGTCGTCTGCTCACCAGGACCCCTCGGAGGGTGCCAAGCTGTTACAGGGCTGTGTCCCGCGCCAGACCGCAGCCCGGGCAGCGGGACGGGCACGCAGGCGGCTGTTCCCAGCCCTCACCTCCACCGCGATGGGCTCTCCCCTTCGCCGCCGCAAAGCGAGCAGCAGGCTCACACCCCGCTGCTGCTGGTGGGAAGGGACCCGTTTTCACCACGCGAGGAGCAAACCCAGCTCGAAGGAAGCACACATACCTCCGCTCATAGCCCGTGCACCACCGCCGTCCCGCGCAGTCCTGCTTCCACACTTTGACGGGGCGGCTGAAGGCCTGGACGCACGGCTGCCGGTGCCCCACGATCGCCAGCTCCGGCTCCGCGCAGACGTTCGGCCTGGCACAGAGACACAGAGGAGTTTGGGGTCTGCACCCACCGAGAGACCAGCGCAGTGCTTCCACGCTTCAACAGGCGCCAGCTATGGGCAACTTTCTTTTCCTGACTACTTTTCCTTCACAAACACCAACGACATCGGCATCTTCTGACAGTGTTTGGGAAAAAACCATTATCCTGCCACTAGAAATGATACATCATTTTATTAATGCTGCTTTACATCAGAATTCAGTTTGCTGTCTTAGATGCCTTCTCACTCGTTCAGAGCTAAGGACTGCAAGACTAATTCCAGTAAATAAAGTAAACATCTATAATACAGTGAGCAAGAAAATAAGGAAAATACCATTTGCCCTTTATTTATTTTCTAATCCTAACTCTCTTTCAGCAAACACGAGTCAGTAGTTTTAACTAAGAAGGAAGAGGGAATCATTTGTCCCTGACATAGTAAGTTACAAGCCATTCATTCTGTGGGACTGCCTCTGTTGCTTCCAATTCTTCAAAAGGGACCGAGAGTTTTCACAAAAGTACTTTCTATTAAAGTTAAACTAAATAATTTGGAGTGGTGAAGCATAGAGATTGCAGCTGGCATCCAACTGCTCCAGGCCGTTCAGTTACAGCAAGCCGGCGATGCCGCTGGGATTAATGGCACGCTTCCTTCCCCCTCCAGCTTCGCTCCGAACCCCCTCTCGTCATCCCCACACGTGGCCACCGCCGGGCTGGCTGGCTGGCAAAGCTCCGCACACACCACTTCACCAGTACAACAGTCCCCAGCGCTAATGGTGAGCGCCAGAGAAGCTGGTTTAGTTCGTGTCTCCACGCAATCGATGCACAGCGGGACTTCCCTGCCCCCAGACCTCCTCTGCGTCCGCCCGCGGGCGCCTCACCCTGCGCCGTCTGCGCCTCCAGAAGAAGTCCTGCAAGAACCCCAGAACCAGGCTGACAGCAGCCCTGTTTCGCTGTAATTTACTACAGCGGAGAAAGGTTCCCGCGTGCCCCGAGCAGGGGTTGTGTGTGCACGGGCATCGTCAGCCATGCCCTGCGGGAAGCGACAGTGCTTCCCAGGCGCTGGCGCTTTCTCTTCTCCGACACTTTGGCACGCATCTCGTCTCTGGGGTCTCATCCAAGAAGTCCTGAAAGTAATCGAGCACAAAACCTCTGACATAGGGAGAAAAGGCATCTTCTTGCAAAACCTTTATCTGCTGGAAAGGAGCCCTTTCCAATCCAAAAGTTAAAAACACCGGGGAGAGGAGCTTGGAGTCAGCGCACCACGCAACACTGGGTTCATTTACAGAAAGAACTGGAGCAACCCCCCTGCATCGGGAGATCATCTTCTGGCAGCAGACCAAATTTGCAAGGAGGTTTTCCAATGAAGCCAAATGATTAACACCAAACTGTAACTGTAAAATTTAATTAAAAAGAACAGACTGTGTGCTGCCAGAGTAACAGCAAAAGGGGGGAAGAAACGTGCAATAGGAGATACATGAAGGGCAATAAAAACAGCAGGTCTGTGAGGAAAGTTCAAACTATTTACACAACAATCATCTCTCGTGCTCACACAACAGCAACATTTCAGTTAAAAGCAGTGCGTTACCTCCTACAAGCAAAGCCTACCCAGATTTTCAAATTTTTGTTCACCTTTACATACATCTGGTCCTAGATGAAGAAACACAGACCGCCCCCCCCTCCCCTTCCCTTCTCTCTGCTCCTGCCTTCACCCTTGATTTTAAAATATGGTATTTAGGTTCTGCTTTATAAAACCACTCTGCTTCTCTTTTCTTGCTACTTACATATGGGGCTGCAGTTTGCTCTCAGAAGCAAGAGAAGACACTGGCAAGGCAAGGAGGAATGACAGTGCCACTGCACGGAACTCCATTGCAGCGGCTCCTCTCCCCCCAGGTGCTTCCAGTGGGCACCCCGAAAATCCCACAGCCTCCTCAAGCACCTCTTGGGATCTCCCGTTCCTCAAAGGAGGATGCCCCCAGCAACCCCCTGTTCCCAGCCGGATGGTGTCTCTCTTTCTTGCAAAGGACAATGCTGCCGGAGCACACGGGAATTCTTGCACAGGGAGAGCAGATTTATCCCTCCTGGATGCTTCCTCCCGAACGGTTTCAGTTCAGCAAGTTTCTCCGGTCCATGGGAAATGATTAGAGTGCAGATTGTCGCTGGGTTTCTTCCAAAACCAAACCTGGCTTCTTACGCTCCTTTGCTTGCAGTGAAATGTGCTGAAGTGCCTTTTCCTTCTGGCATTTGCTCCCTGACAAAGCCCAGAGAGCCGGTGGCTCACAAGACCTGGGTTCTGTCCAGCAATGGAGCCCCATGTGGGTGCAGCTGATGCGGAGTCGCGATCCACTTCACAGGGCAACACAAAAACCAGCGCTCGCCCAGGGAAAGGCGAGAGGAGGGGTGCTCTCCTGCGCTCCGAGAAGCCCACCTCCCAGAAGGCTTTTCCAAAAGCAGGCAGGGTGCTGGCTTACTCCCCCGGCACAGCTGAAGCCATCCTCCTGCCAGCGCTGCCCACCTTCCTCCGGAGACGGGATCGAGTCCTGCACGCGCGCACTAAGAGCAGCTTCCCTGCGTTTCAAGGGAGTAACAAAACTTTCCTCCTGCCGTCCCCAGGTCTGGCTCCTTTCCCTCACATGCTCTCCTTTCTTTCCTCGCTGACAGTCAGAAATCCCTCCCACCAGCTGTGTCCAACCCCGAGGAGAGGAGGGGGCAAACCCTGCAGAACAGTAGCAGAAAGGATTCAGGGTTGTTCCTCCAACGACAGCTCTTTTGCACTACCCAAGGCCAACTCCGTACACACCACCCAAGATCTCTTTCCCAACAGCTCTAAAAATACCCCACCAAGATTTTTATCTCTCCTGTGCACTCTAACAGATAACAAAATTGATCTCTTCCCAAGGAAATCCTGCTGTGCTGTAAAATGGACGGGACACATCCGACCCGCGCTCGGCTGCTGGAGTGCTGTTAGCAGCCCGTTCCTGGGGTGCTGGGGGGACACACTGGGCAAGGAGGGAGCTGGGGAACAAGATTAAATTGCTACCTGCCCTTTCCCACCCAATTCCCTGCAACGCAGGGAAACAGCACAAAAAGAGGCGCTGATAAGGACTTTGCTGAAGCTGGGTGACAGTCCGCTGCCCCTGTGAAATGAGCAAAGAGGGAGAGGAGTGCCCAAGCCCAGTTCTGAGATGGTTCACTGGTTCCTCTTCCAAAAAGCTGCCACAAGCATCACCCGTTGTTACTGCCAGCCTTGGCAGCAACAGTGAGGGCTGAGGAGCTTCGAGAGGGCTGAGCTGTCTCCCCACTTCCTTCCCGGAAGGATGGGCGCACGGTACTCGACGCAGCAGGATGGGGATGGAGGGAGCGGAGCAGGGATGTGGCACTAAAAGTCTCCTCCCCCAGGAGCCTGGCAGCAAGCAGATGAGGAAGAATCAAAGCAGCAGCTGGGCACTGCTGCGCTGCCCTGGGGCGGCGCGAGGCAGACCTCACCTTTGGCAAACAGAGAGAGGTAAAATAAGAAGTGCCCGTGCCATGCACATTTTGCCACTGAAAGACAATCAAGCCTAAATTCCCCAATGAGCCATGCCCAAAACTTCGCTCTCAGAAGAAACCAAGGCAGCTGCTTTTTACACCTTAACCCTTCCGAAGTCACAGCAGTTGCATAAATCATTCAGGTCAGAGGCACGAGCGGGTGAGAGGGGCTAGTGATTCCACTCAGAAGTAAAGCATCTGCCGGGGCTGACAGACAGGAAGACGACATCTTTAATTCTTCCTAGAGAAGAAAGGCAACTAAGATGTTTTATAACGATGGAGAGCGCTCCAGGACACAATAAATTCAGAGCTCCGTTCGCCTGTCAGGATTTTAAAAGCTAGGACTTTTCTTACAGTAGGAAACTGTAAGGCTGCTCCTGCTTAGTCTTTCAGTATAACTTACTGCTGCTACCCAAAAGCTTTCCTGACACTTAGTGGGTGCTCTGTTTGGGTCCAGCTTTGGCAAATGCGGTGCTGGGTCTGTGGGATTTGGAATCCCAGGTGCTGGGAACTCTCCAGGTGAAACCCCAGGCAGAGCGAGGCACCAGCCCCTGGCAGCTCTGACCACAGGAAGGGCGATGGAAGGGGAGTGGGCAGAGCCGGGAACATCGGTCCCTCTCCAGAGCTCTGCACCCAGGGACAGGGATCCATCCCAAACCGTGCCTCAGGTGACCACCCCCAGGAGACACCTCCCTAATTGGACCCAGGCTGGTGCAGCTGCAGGAGGTGGCAGCGCGGTCACCCTTTGGCTGCAGCCATCCCAGCAGGCTGCCGGCGGAGAGAAGAGGAATCTCTGGGGAATTAAAAAAAAAAACAACAGGCTTATGAGCACGGTGTGCCAAGTTACGGCACGCAAAGCCAACTCTGCAATTCTTTTGTAAGTCACTTTAAAGAAAGCAGTGAGGCTTCCCACTCAAATAGGCTCATGTGGGGACGGCTGCAAGGAGTACAGCAGAGAATTCGTGAAACACATGTGAAAGACGGAGATCTGAAATCCAACACTGTCTGCGAAATCAATTTAATATGTTTTCAATTTTGTACCATTTCCCAGCACAATTGCCTGCCGAAGATGTCATCCTCTGGCTGGGGGTGAAACAGCCCTGGAAAGCGGTCAAAGATGGAATTCGGCTCCATAAATAGCGATGATGATAATGTCTGCGCTAAAGCCAGAGACCGCAGAAACATATTGACTTGCCATTCATTCCCCAGCATCATGTAATCTCCGCTATCACGTATCCTGAGCGCGGCGCGGGCTTTCGGAGCGAAACTCACCGCTCTGCCTCACTCCACGCTTCGCCTGCCGCACCGCGCCCGGAAATCCTCACAGCACCTCAGGGACCCGCACGCCTCACCGAGATTTGCTTCACCGCAGCTCTGACCGGCTGCTGTGGACCCGCAAATCCCGTTGTTCCGTGGGGGCATCTGACCCCGCGCCCGGGGTACCGGAGCGGAGCAGCGCCTTCATTTCGGGGCTCCCCGTGCCCTCCTCGCCCGGAAAACCCGCGGCAGCGCCGGGAGCTGCTCCGGCCGTGCCACGCTGACAGCACCCGGCCCCACGCGTGACAGCGGAGGTGCACGCAGCGTTAAGCCCGCGCCTAAGGGGGGGTAGATAGGCCCGGCCTAAGGCCCGCCCCGCGCCGGAAGGCGCCGCTCGGCCCCGCCGCCATGCTGCAGGTGCGGGAGGCTGCGGAGGGCGGCCCGGCCGGCGGCCCCGCGACGGAGGAGGCGGCGGTGTTGGTACCGGAGGAGGTCGACCCGCCCGCCCCCCGCTCCCCCCCGCAGCCCCGGCAGAGCCTGCGGCCGCTGCGGGTGCGCACGGCCACGCGCGGCGGGCGCCTGCGGGAGTTCTTCGTCTTCCGGGTACGGCCCCGCCGGAGCGGACCCCCCCCTTCCCCTCCCCGCCCCGCACACCCCGGGGACCCCGCACCCCGTAACCCTCTGCCTTCTCCCCGCGTAGCCCGGCACGATCGAGCAGGCGGTGAGCGAGATCCGCGCGGCCGTGGCGCCGGCCGAGGACGGGGAGGTGCGGAGCGTCTGGCTGCTGGCCGAGTGAGTACCGCGGGACGGGGCCGTCCCCGCACACGGGACGGAGGCGCAGGCTGGCGGGTTAGCGCGGTACGAAACCCAGCACCGCACAGAATCCGCTCTGCTGAACCCCCCTGAGGCAGCTCCACGCAAAGCTGCCTCGCCGGAGCCGCCCAGTTACGGACCGCCAGCCCCCTCACTCACCAGGGAAGGAAGCGGACGCGGACAGCTTGAGTGTATCCGGACTGGGGGACAGGGGCTGAGTGCACCCCCTCCTCCCGGACTGGCGAGCCCCGAGCGCTCCTTGGGGCGAGCAGAAGGCAGGGCGGATTTGGGATTCGGGCCCTTCACTGGGGCACAAGTTGAGCGGGAGGGAGAGACAGAGAAGGGTTCGCGGGAGCTGGGAACGCGCCGGCCCGTGGCCTGGTCCCATTGTTTGCACTTACCTTTGCCCAACGAGGATGGCTTTGGTCTCATCAGCCTTACGTCAGTGTTCCTGTTGAAGCAGCAGACAAATTTTGTGTAAGGAAACACAACTGCATCAGTTACACTAAAAATAAGCTATTTCAGAGGATTCAGAGGATTCAGAGGTGCTTGTTTAAAAGCTTAGAGTGAAAATACGGCCCGCTCTGAGGTTGCCCCAAGGATGAAACAGCATTGTAGTGTGATGGTTCAGCGACAGGGTCTGGCGGGGAAAGGTACGGTCCGTCATTCGGGAAACTGGAGGAGACCAGTAGCATTATTCTCAAATAACAGGACATAGCACTAGAGCTCTCAGGATCTTCAGACCTACTCTGATTTTCTCAATATTTTTCTGTGTCGTAACATGACTATGTTGTGACATTCAACCTCTCACCTGACTTGCTGATTCAAAGCAAAGGCCAAAATGGAAAATACAGTGTTACTAAGGCTTCACATTTGCTCTCCGTAGTGAGTCTGTTCTCTCTGTCAAGCTGTTAGATGTTTCTAGTCAGCAATCAAAACTGCTACAGCTCAGTGATGTTATCTTACCAGAATTGATCACTGGAACAACGAGAAGGAGCGTCTCGTTCTTATCACGGATTGGTCCCTCCTGATCTGCAAGTACAACTTCATCAGCCTGCAGTGCCAGCACGTGACGAGGATTTCCCTCAGCGCCGTTGATACCATCTCCGTCGGAGAGTTTGAGTTCCCACCTAAATCTCTGAACAGGTAAGTTAGCATAGCAATACTAGAATGTTATTGTAGTTCTTGGGGTGGTGTTGTAAATAGGTGGAGCTTCCAACCTTTGTCACTGATCGTTGGCCAAGTTTGAGAATTCTTCCTTTTGCTCATGTGACTTTGTGAACAATTGCCGAAGCTTCATTAGACCACCTCAGAGTTTTGCTGGGACAGTTAGTAGTTACGTTAAAAGCGAGTTGCTCAAGGACTTTTGAGATAAGATGAACAGATTTGGGAGCAGAGGTTCATCACCACTATGTAATGCATAACGTACCACCAGCTAGCAAGCTGCACGTAAATGTCAGTACCTTCCTAATGAAACTTGCCTCAAGGCCTCGGAAGCCTTACCGCATTAACTCCGCTATCTTCGCTGCCAGGCGAGAAGGTACTGGTATTCGAATTCAGTGGGACAAGCAAAGTCGTGCCTCCTTCATCAGCAGATGGAACCCGTGGTCCACGAACATCCCGTACGTCACCTTCACCGAACATCCGATGGCAGACGCTGACGAGAAGGCTGCGTCTCTTTGCCTGGTAAGGAAGTCACCTCTCCTATTCTAGATGGCTTGTTGATCCCGCAGGCTGGGTACAACTTAGGTTATTTTGAAAAGACACAGCAGTTAAATCAAACAGAAGCCGTTAAATCAAAGAGACAGAACTTAGACCTGTAAGCTACGTTTCCCCATTCCCCACGTTTTGACTTGCAGGGCAGCCCAACCGTCAGTTTTTGCCGGCTTCCCATAAGTGGCTTAGACAAGAAGGAAGCTGAGACTTCCAAAGGTGCAGAGTCCTGTAAAACCTAAAAGAAAATGGATCTTGGTGCTGTTCCTACTCTTTCATGACTTTTCATCTAGCACTGCCAGCTAATTAAACAAAGAGTCTAATGGCTAACTGTAAACCTTCACTTAGGTCGTCCTCAGTTGTTCTTTCAGTAGTTCCTTTCCTCTGAAGGTTTCCTTAAAACCAGAACGCTCTGGTAATTTAAGTTCAACACATCAGTGGTAAGGGCAAGAGAACTGCAGTCAGAAATTAATTATATTAGTTACTGATAAATCTTTACACATCTAGCCCATGTGTTTAAATTACATGTAAATAGTTTCCTGGTGTGAAATCAACTGTATCACAAAGATTAAATCAGAACTTAAAGTTTATCATGGTACGCAAGATCCACCACAACTACAGCTTCAGCGTTAATCCTTTACATACAACATCAGCAGCTGTTTGCCTAGTAATTTTTAAAACAATGGAAAAACATCAAGGTGATTTTTTTTCTTTCAGTTGAAAAACTTTAAAACTCATCTAATTCAAGCTGTGAAGAAAGCCCACAAGGAGTGTTCGTTGCCAGGAAGGGCTAACGGTGTGCTCGTGCTGGAGCGTCCTCTTCTGATCGAGACCTACGTGGGATTGATGTCCTTCATCAACAACGAAGCCAAACTCGGCTATTCCATGACAAGAGGCAAAATTGGGTTTTAAAACTCACTGCATTTTATCTTTTCAAGGGGAAGTGGTTGATATTGGTCTCCTGGGGAGAGCACCCTGTGTGGCAGAATACTCGATAATGAGAGTGGAGAAGTTAGGAGAACGAGACGGGGTGGTTGTAGATCTGACTGTTTACAGGAGGCCCTGGCTGTTACGGTCAGATGAGATTAATCTGAGGCAGACATAAGGCAGTGTCATTCTTGTATTTTGTATCTCATTTACAGTTCCTACTGGTTCTTACACAGGGCTCATGAGCAGCGGTGTTTTCCATTTCTAACTACATGTTCTTCCCTGTTAATTAAGTGCAATTGCTATCTGCTACAAACACTCTGCACAAATATCCAGGGTAGAGTGGAATGTTCGTGCCATACTGCAGTTGTGTCCCTGTGCATGGTGCCAAATCACGTAGTGTGCTTGGACTGATCTATATTGTTTAAAGAGGTATTCGTCTTCACAATCACAGTAATCGTAGCATTTTGATTAATGCCTGTTAAGAATTTTGAAAGCTATGTCAGTCATTCTTTAGCAAAGCAGTCAGATTTTGTTAAAGCTGTACTTGTTGTGGCTGCTCAGAGGCTGTGTACATGAACTGTCACTTTGTGAGCTGAAGTGTATGGCTGTGTATGCATTTGCCAGCTTTTTGTGAAAATACCTCCAAGAGCTGAGGCTAACTTCCTAGTTTCTTACGTATGTGTTCCTGCTGCAGCCATAGAACAGGAGACTCTTTAGAGACAATATTGCCAAAAGCCTCACAAACACATTTGCCTTCAAAGCTATTATTTGTAAAACTGAAAAGGAATTATATTTTGATGAGATTTATATTCTTAGCAATTTTTCTTAAATCTGCTCTCGTTTGGGGCAGCAGCAGTGCAGGACTTTTTAATGGAGACAGATAAAACTTTACGCATTGTATCTCAATCTCGATTCATTCGTGCTCTTAACCTCATACAAGTGTCCAGTAATGAAACTCAGAAGCAGCATAAGAGAGACCACAACTGAGATGGCTCATGAGGTTACTCTAACAAGCTTTTTCATTGTGTTAGACCTTCTATACATGCTGTCTTATCAGAGCAGTTATCCGTGCAACTACTGAAGGAATGCTGTGTTGCAGTGGTGGTTTTTTGAATTTAAAGATGTGTGTTTATGAAACTTACGTGAAGCTGAAGGCATGATGGAAGGCAACCAGTTGCATGCCCCTCTCAATGCGTTTTATAAGATACCTATTTAATTTTCTTTAATCTTACAGTAAAGTTAAATTTCAACTCAGTTTGTTCTTTGTTCTTCATTTTGTGGAGACTGAGGCTATAAAATTAAGTAGCAAAAGAAAAACCATCCAATGAATTCCTGAACAGTGGGCTCCCTTCCGTGGAAGAATACCGTGGCTGGCTACTCAGTTAAAGATAAAGGACAGTCCAGCTGCTCTTGCCCCGCTAACTGCCCACTCCAACCTGGCACTAGGTCCCTGCGGCAAAAGCTCCCATTTCAGTTGCCTATAATATATCATTCAAAACTATCAGTTGTGATCCTGTAATAAATTTATGGTAGACCATAAAGCAGACAGAATAACTGTCACCTGTTAACATCTTAGTCTGGAAAAGCAAAATTACAGATGACTTAATTTGCTTTTTGAACAAAACTTGTTTTGCTTTAACAGTAATTGATTTGCTGGAAAGTTTCGTACTGACGCAGCTACTTCTGCTACAGTATTTAATTCTAATACACCAGAAAAAAAAATGTTGTCTTAGCAAGATGTATAAGCTGGACACTGTTACGTGCAGATAACTGTGTCCTTATGCTGGGATACATAGCTAGATAATCCCATCACTGGTAATACAGAAACAGACTTCAGAATGGAGGAGTGCCGATTTATAGTTAGAGTCATACAAGTTTGTAACTATCAAAATATTTATTGGAAATTAAAAAAATTAAATAACTATACATTATGTACACACAGCTACAATTTTAAAAAGTAAGGTTTCATAGTTAACAACGTTCAAGAGAAAGTTCAACTACATCACTACTAAAGTTTTCTTGAAATCCAGACTTCATTCTCTACACTTTGGTTGCTACATCACTTCATTCAAATGCAATCACAGTACTTTACACAGTGGAATTTGGGTACAGTCCTTCAAATAAATAATTCATAAATACAAAAACTTCCAACTGGGCAACAGGGTTTGACCCTTTTCCTCATTCTTCCTCACCCTTGTGAACATTTTTAATGCAAATCACTTATTTTACCTCATCCCTTTCTAAGTAACACACACAAAAGTTCTCCTTACTCAGAAGCGCCATGGAGTCTCCACTAGAGTGCCAGGAGAGAGACACAATCGGGAAGTCACCTGCAGAGACAGATCGGAGTTTGTCAGCAAGAAGCTCACGGTCTGTCCTCTCACTCTAGGAAAAGGTAGCTGGGTAAGTCACACACGCTGCAAAAAACACCCTCCCCACCCTGGAAGCCTTAATGGGCTGTCAGATATTGTTCCTGCTGCAGCAGAGCCAGCATGTTCTGCGGTGCAGCAGTGCAGACTGGCCGTGTTACTGACTCCTTCCCCGGCCCTGCAGTGACTTTGTAGTCCACACACAAGCACAGAGTTTAATGCAAATAGATGCCACAAGATTGTTCACCGGTGCAGAGCTGCATACCCCAATTACACTGCTGCTCCTCGTGCAGAGAGGAAAGAGTTCAATCTTTGCAATTTATTCTCTGTTTAATATGCAGAAAGACATTTCTGTGATCTAGCTAATGGCCCTTCATCACTGCCAGCCATAGAACTCCTCATCACACGGGCTGACTTCGAGTTCAGGTTCACGTAAAGTCTTACCTTCCACTGGGACCTGCACCGACACGCAGCCGGCCGGGGACCACACGTAGACTTTGCTGTTTCCTGTGCACACAGCAAGCCGAGGTTGTCGTGGATCCCACTGGAAAGACTGGACCGCACACAGCTGCTCAAGGACTACAGACAGTTTCAGCTTTTGAATGTCCCAGATCCAGACAGCGTTCGGAATGTTATCTGTCAGAAAGGAAGAGGTAATCGTGTAAATACCTGAAAGATGAACAGATTTTTTAAGGAAATAGGCACTAATGGAAGTCCAACACAACACAAAGCATTCAGGTATCCCATGGGTTTAACACCACTAGATTTTGCCTAGCAGTACCCTCAGTTTGGCCTTGGAAATATTGCAAAAAGTGTAAAAGAAGTGACTGGCTTTTATCAAGTTATTCACAATTGTACTGCTGTTGATAGGGTTTGCATCTGAACCACAGCTTTTGCATCCAGACGTAAACAGGATCATTGAAGGGGAAGATCAAGCATTAATTCCAGGACTTTCACTGCTTGAGGTAATCAGAAGCCCCCCTACTACAGCTTACAAAGAATCTTACCTTTCAAGAGCCACTTGCTGTAAATGGAGGAGGAAAGGTTTGTGTATTTCATTTCCCATAGAGTGAGCTCAGATACGTTTGAAGAAATATAAAGAACATACTGTTTTTGTTAGACACAAAGCCAAGATCGAGGGGCTGCACTGATAAGCAGTTCTGGCAGCTCCCAATACTTCACGCTAGAAGACATAAGCTGGATTTCCTCTGTAGCTACACGCTGCACAACAGAGCTGATTTTGAATAGGGCCATAAGTCTTCCTGTCGTGCAAAATAACTCACCAATTATTGTCCTCATTTCTTTTACAAAACCACACCATATAGAATGAGCAGGTTTCCCCTTTAATAGGGGGCAGTAGGAACTTACCATTTTTGGTTGCCAGGAAACAGTTGTCTGAACTGAATGCCAACATCCCAATTCCCATTTTGGGATTTGCCCTGTCAGCAACTGGTTTGATATACTGTAAAGAAACTGGCACCTGGGAAATGTCATCTGGAATTTGAAATAAAAAGTATTTTACTAAGCAAGCCTGAATGGACCAAATATTTAAATTCCAACTGTTTAAAAAGCCCCTAATCTCTGAAGTGATAGGACTGTATTTTACTCTTCTCCAAGACATTCCAATAAAAAACTTCAATTGTTTTAAGATACTGCATCTTCATATAAACAGGTTACTATTCTGGCCCTTCTACAAAAAAAAGAAGGGCTGGAAATCCAGGCAAGTCAGACATTAAACTTTGGAAAAAAAAGGAGAGCGCAAATTTTCTGCTGCTTTTTAACTAGTATTTCAAACACCAATGCAAAACAAGGTGATTTACAATACCACAAACAATGAGACAGTGAAAAAAAAAAAAAAAGAAATACTAACCATACATTGTCTACCATCTCGAATATTTCTGAGCCTGTTGTCTGCAGGCAAGTTTAAAGCATTGCTACAACTACAGCTTCTTAGACAAAAGCCAAATGGCCTTTTTCTTACACTGCTTTTTTACATAACCTCATAACTTCATAACTACCAGATTAATTACTATCCTAAAAAAGACAGCAAGATTGTAACACCTTCTAATTATTATTTTTAATTTTCAGGACTGCCACACACTATGATAACCTTCTTAATTGCTAGAACCAGATAAACTATTGCAATTATTTGCAACAATTATACCAAGTCATAAAATAACATTGCATAGATTGAACAAATCAGAAGTAAAATGCACACAGTGTAAGACCATTTTTGCAAGCAACTCCACAACTGAGGTCTGGCTGCTGTTTCTAGACCCAAGCAATTGCAGTTCTCCTCTACAGTACCCCGCTGTTCTGTACCCTGCCTTCAAAGCGCCACGCAGGCAGCATCCTCTCTAGCAGGGCACTTACTGCCCGCGGAGCTCTTCGGGTCACTGGGGAGCCTCGAGCGGAGCCTCCAGAGGATCCATTCCAATACCACAGAGGCAGAGTTTGCCTACAATCTTTAAGTGTCTCATTTTAGTAAACTTCGGCTTACATTTACTTTGTGTGCTGAAGAGGGAATTAGCCAATGCTCTTGTTGGAGGGAAAGAAAGCCTCTCTGTTTCAACAGATGGGGATTTCTCCACTTCTTTATACACAATCTACAAAGAAACAAGTGAGAGTTCTACAGAAGGGCCTCAGAGAACTGGAACACGGGATATCACCAAATCATCCACATCCCACTAACTCATTTCCACGTGTATTATATCTCAGCATCCCCTAGTTCATTAGCAGAGGAAAGGGCTTCAGCAGGCAAATACCAAATCCAGCATTGCCAGTGAATCATTACTCAGATACTATGATGATACTATGATACTATACATGCAAACAAAGTGCAATACTGCAAAAGGAAACATCAAAAATATTTTAATAGTGTGCCTACAATGAATCATTCCCAAACACAAACAGCAGGATAAAATGCACCAACTGCAATTCCTGTCTGTGTAAGAAAGAGTAACAGAGCTATTTCCATTTGTTTTCCATTACATATTTCACACCTAACTGGAAGCAAGGGCGTTTTTCAGTCCTGAGGAGTTTTGCTGAAGTGCATTTAATGGGTCATATCTTGCTTCTGGTTAAGAGGCATCACCACAGTCACGTGAATATTGCAGACTTACAGTCTGCGCACGTAAACTCTTACAGGATCTCTCCCCAGACGCAAGACGAGTCCTTCCTCTGCAGAGGATGCAGCACTACTACGCTGTGTGCTCTTTTTACCTTGCCAGACGAGAACTGCTGGTGATGTTTGGAACAAAAGCTACAGTTCTCTACTTGCTGCCAGAGACCCAGAATCTGTTGGGCCTTGCATATATGTGTGTGCAAGGCTAAAAATAAGTGATGATGTTCACAGGAATGTTCTTTAGGTGAGCTGGATGAGCTCGTACATACAAGCTGTAAATCTGATCACATTCCAGTTTCAACCCTGTTGTGAATTCTATAAAGCAGAGACAAACCTCTCCTGTTGTTTCCCAGTTGTTATCACCTGCATACCCAAACCTGTAATGCACTCACCATCTATCTCAAAATACACTGGCGTACGACAGAAGTCATCTGAGAATCTGTTAGTGCTAAAGCTGAGAGGATATGTGTGTATTCCATCCAACTTGAAAGGATTCCTCTGTTTTTCTTACATCCCTAAATTTTCATGCCATTTCCCAAGCCCTATTTACACTCTAGGAGGGGAAAAAGCAAGGTCTCCAGAAGGAAATGGATTTATTGCATCTTTCAGGTACAAACAGCAACATCGAAGCACTGCTAACGATTCAATGGATTTTGGATCTGTACTTACAGTCTTTGCACTGGCAACAGTTGCTGGATGCTCAAACTCTGTGATCTTCTTCCAAGTGACATGGTTCAAGATACGCACCTAATTCAAGGAAGCATTGCAAGACAGAACTGCTATGGCAAAGTTCTACAAACGGTTTAAATAAAAGAGAGTAAATAAACCTAGTTCTTACCTTTTCATCATAGCTGCCAATCGCCAAAAATTGACTGCTGGGACTCCAGGCGATGGATTTGATGCCTAGTGACCACTCATAAGCCCGATACGTGGATAGCAGTCTGCCGTCAAGGGAGTACAGCAATATTTTATACTGAAACATAAATAGATTAATTCTAAAGACTAATATTGTTAAAAGCCACAGACGGGCAAAACCATTCCATCCAAACTCTTCCTGCTTAAAATGCAGCAAGTTAAATACAGAGGGCATAGCCTCTTATCTGTGACTTGAGACAAGAGGCTCTAGGCTTCCAGTTTGGCTCTTTTGGCACTCTCAGAACACGTCCAGCCTGTCCCCAAGAGCACAAATGTCCCCCGGGCCTGAACCATGGCCCATCCAGCCCAGCACCTTTCAACAATGCCAGTGGCAGATGCCATTACGGCAGATGCTCGCACTCCCTCAGTATCTGCAAGCTGTGTGATTAAGAGGTTACAACCCTGCCCATTCCCAGGGCTTTTGTTTTGACCATGCTGCCTGTAACTTTATGGCCACAGGAGGACACTTTTCTGTACCTAGTTCACCTACTCAGAGCAGAAAGGATAGCCATTTATGTAATCCCTGCTAATTTTTTAGATGAGTACTTTTGCTAACTGGAAAATTGCTGTGCAATGCAATGTAAGGTAAAGCACTATAAGTCTTAGAGAAGAATTCTTTTATTATTTCAATGGTGGTTTCTGCAATGTTTACAATTACTTTTTTTTTTTTCCCCAAGATAAATTAGAAAGAAAGCTAATGAGATCATTTGCTGTCATTAAAGATTTACATAACAGTTTGACATACACTTGTCAGGACACCCATTACCAATAAAAGTATAATATTTAAAATGGTTTGAGTTCAGCTTTTGTTATGTTTAAAAGAAAAAATTATAATACTAATTATTTTAGTTATCGCTTTATATATGGTGGCTACAAACCAACTTGGACTCTCCAAGAAAATAATCTGCTTTTCCCTCGTACCTCCAGACACGTATCCCACACTGCCAGAACACAGCCATTAGGAGCCCACTCAATCCCAAACAGATCTTGCGTTTCAGTGTCAAAATGCTGCCACAAAAGAGAAAAGACAAAAACATACGAAATATTATACTAATAAATGCTGTTGGATCTGACCTAACACAGTGCTCAGTTTTATCCTTTTAAGTGCTACCCCAAACGCAAAAGAGCCTTTTGTATTCTAGCATAGAAACAGAAATATTTTATTTTGTAATAGTGTGCTGCACTCACTGGTTCTTTGGTTTCCCTTTACAGAAAAGGCAAAAAGTTGCTATACCTTAAAACGAACAGCACTCCATAAGAAAAGAAAAGTAGTTACACTGAATGTAGTAACGAAATCTAGCTAGCCTAATTCTATGCTTCAGAAAGACTGGCACAGGATCATTAGGAAAGAGCTTGGGAACATGACAAGCATTTAGTGACATTTCCCAAACTTTGCTATCAGCCTCTAACGAGGCTCAGAATTCCTGAACCAGCAGTGACACTACATACGGACTCGTTCTTATCGGATTTTAATTTCTCAGATCCATCCAGCCCTCTAAGACATGCTCGAGTGCATCCTTCACAGACTAGTTTCATTGTTAAACAGAAAATACAACAATGTATATTATACATTCCAAATTATTACTTTATCAAGCATTTCATACTCTTGTTATTATTGATGTAGCATAGTTTATTGTAAATAAGCTCAAGGAAGAATTTAAAGGTGAACTCTTGCATTCCATCAGAAATTCTTCACAGGTATAGTATATACTGGCCTCCTGAACAGCACGCTGCTGCAGAAGCACGCCTGCAGGCCAAGGAAGGAGCCGGGTGCTGGACAGAAAACGCATGGCTAAGTCTGAAACCAGAGCGAGTGACCGAGTTTACAGTAGCGTGCGACGCACGCTTGTAGCCCGCGCAGCAGCAGCGGAAGGCAAGAACGCATCTTACTCTCAGTAGCTGCCAGTCGCTGCACACAAAGATGCTGATGAAGTCCTTGCAGTCACGTCTCTCTGCTACTGCCATATAGCGGCCGTCCTTGGTGAAAGCCAGCCCTGCCAACGAAACAAAGTTAATGAAACAAAAGGAGAAAACAAGACAGAACAGCTGACAATTCTTCAATGAAAAACAGTTACTGCCAATTCAAAGGAGAAGTAAAAAGAGAAGGAAAGATATCCTGACAGAAGATCACGTCCATCAAGGCAATGCACAGTTTTACTAATTCGCTCGTGTTGGCAGTTCTTGAACTTGGAATACAACATTTCTAAGGATGCAGCTTCACACCTACTGCAGAACTTCAGCATGCTTCAAAAACCCACGTTTGATTCCTGACAGACAGTTGTTACATAAAAACACAGATTTCAAATAAACAGTTCATTTAGTCCAGCTAAATGGATTCGTTATGCAACCATAACTCCACCAACTTCCAGGCACTGGTCCCCATCCACCCTTATTTTACATGTAATACATCATTGTCTTTGTCAGGCACAGGGTATTACTGTACACAAGCCTCAGGCAGGAAACTGCTAACCACAGCCACGTGGCTACACAGGAGCCACAGGAGCTTCCCTTTCAAATCTTTTCACGTGTAAAAGATGACAGAAGCCACTTTGGATTAGTGTTTCTCATCACCAACGCATCCAGCTTAATGTAACGGCTTAGGGAACGCTTCAGCGGTGAGGAGGCGGCGCACAGATCGGATGTAATCCTTCATCCACAGCGAGAGCCCCAGAGCACGTCTTGGTGCGCTCACGGCAGGTGGCACACAGGCACCGGTCTCGGAGACCTGCGTCCCTGGGGGGAGCCAGCCTCTGTCCCCAAACACGCGTTTCCTCGTCACACAGCAAACTCATTCTCCTCTTTCTGCCATATTAAGAACACACCGTTCCTGTGCTAGATCTGTGGCACTCACCCTGCTGACAGGCTTTGGGGTACTTGATGTAAGACACAGACTTCGTACACAAAGACCACACGGTTATCCGCAGCTGTCACAAAGAGAAAGAGGCAAAGAAGCGTTTGTTTATTTTTGTAGGTTAAAAAAATAAGTAAATAGAAGCCCATAAACCTAATTCAAGAATACAAAGTAGACCAATATACCTTCTGTGGTTAAACAAACTTCGCAGGTATTCTCTGTAGCTCAAAAAACAAAGCCCTAAGAAGTCACTGCAAGGAATTGTCTCACAGCTGCCTTCAGTTCGCAAAGTTACTTATTCCAAATCAACATCACGAGCACACTGAGCACTCTAGAGGGGTATATGAGATGCAGAATACCAATATGGGGAAAAGCTCTTCATTGACATTAAAGTTACTGATATTAGCTATGTGATTGTCAATGTATCACACACAGACACTTCTCAGTTGGAAAAAACCCACAGTTTCATCACAGAACCTGTAAGAGAGAGGAGAAGTTTCTTGTATTATGAAAGGATGACAGGTTATCTCTTGGGACAAGGCTACTAACTATGAAAATTTACCTGTATTTCTCAACTTCTAGACAAACGCAGCTTTGACAGCTAATCTGCATTTCGCTCTTCCCTCCTCAGCCACCCACAAGGAGGCAACATAACATAATTACTGAAAGAATTAGGAAAGAACCAAAACACGCGATGCAAAGCAAGGCATTAGACATCACGTTTGGGGTATTTCTGGAGGCTCGTGCACCCGTAACACACAAAAACTGCAGAGAAGGCAGTCAGCTGCAAAACAAGCCTCTCCGCAGCTCTTCAAGGTCACAGCCTGCATTCTGGAAGCTCTGTGTTGCCATCTGCAGATTATTCAATTAAAAACAAATACTTACTCTCCCTTAGCAACGGCAGCCGCACCAGACATATGTGCATTAATCAGTATGTCATGTGAAGCTTTGCATTTATAGCTGGAGTGAGGAGTGTTTCCAGTGTCATTTTTTTTCTTGTGTTTTCCTACGTTTTCTGGTACCAAGGCAAGAGGTTCCCGAAGAGGTGCAGGTAAAATTATTTTTGCAATACAGCATCATGGTCATAAAGCTAACTTTCCCAGAACTACTGAATAATGAAATTAGTTCTGATTCATTACATAAGTGAAACTTCAGCACTGTCTACCATCTCGTGAGATGCAGGCCATCAGCATCACCAGCAGGCTTGGCAGGAAGGTTCTGCCACACTTTTTTGCATGTTTGTCCTCAGTGCACATTTTCCTTCCCTGAAGTAATCGGCACAATTCAATGGTGACAAAGGACTCCAAGGCAGCATCCTATGAATCTGTTCTACCTGGTAATGCTACAGACTCTGCATTGTAACAGAGGTTTGATTTTTTTTTTTTTTTTTTTTTCCATTGCTGACATTCTTATTTTTGCTAGAAAGCACAACTCAAGCAATTGACATGGTATTCAAACCAGGTTACAGAATCCTAATAAATTCTGCCTCCCTCCAGAGATTTGCAGAGTCCCAAGGTAAGAGAGCAGCATTAGCTGTTCTTCCTACTGCTTTTTATATACAAAAGAAACTTGTGAAATTCAAAGAGACAACAGGTTGGGTTTTTTTTTAAATTTATTACAGGAAAGAGCACAGCGAGATCAGATTTCATTCTGTTTCTATCCAAAATTTAAAAAGGTATTGGACCACTCTTTAATGCAGCCTTTACTGTTCTCTTCCCTTATTTTGCAGGTATGAAATTACAGCTAGACATCTATAGTACCGGCTTTAAGTTTAGCAGAGCCTACAGGAATCCACTAGATGAACAACATGAATCAAGTTCTACCACTGCAACTGCTCACTTCCGGACCTACAAAAATACAGCATTGTTAGTCTGCTCTTCATGCAAGATTTACTTTAAAAATACCAACACAATGCCTACTCACATTCTTCTATAGCAACTGCAACAGTGCTATGCTGCTTGCTCCTGTTAATCGCAGCGTTAAACGTACCCGCTGCTGCGCCTCCCTTGACCAAAGCACGCAGCATACTCAACGCGCATTCTGCAGCCACTTAATACGGGCTTAGCAGCTGCAGGCTTCGCATGCTGAGGTCCGGGTCGTAATCTTTCCTGACAAAGGCATCTACGTTTACATTCGTGCTGCTACTCGGCCTCGCAAAACACTCACCTGGCCTGCTCTGCGTCAAACGCGCTTCTATCCTGGACCGCACAGGCTGGCTCAGAGCTCAGAACAAGGCAAAACCTTACTGCTCCCATCAGGGACATGAGAAGAGGAAAATCTCTAGAGGTGAGAAACAGCACATCACGTGCCGAGCTCCTTCCGTCACCCCTGCCTTGCCTGAGACTCCACCGCAGAAGAGGAAAGGCGAGTACACCTTCGCTTTGAACAGTCGCTCCGCATCCATCTCCGCTCATCCTTGGGCGCGGTCCTCTGCGTGCTGTTCAGACAGGACCTTCTCTCAAAGCGTCAAGCTTTGTCACTCCCCAGAGGGGACACTAATAACGGTTTCCCTGGTCAGTCTGCGCTTAACTGTTGAGCATGCACTTCAACACCAAAAGTTCCGGTAACGTCAGGCGCTGATAGTGTTGGAGCAGTGCTGTGTTGCCCCACGTGCCTCCCCAACACAGCACGTCTAGCCTACGCAGCGTAAATTGAAATGCCACTGCAGTACTGGGGAGAGACTACAGAACACAACCAACACACACCCGCGGGATGTTTACACCCAGTTTACAAACCCCACAGAAACACACCTTTGAAAACAAAGGCCTTTTACTACACCTGGCTACAGCCCTTTGATAACCAAAGCACTTCATCTAAATCAGCCACAACAGCGCACATTGCACGCCCGTAACACCGCATCACATACCCAAAACAACTCTCTCCAACTGCAGAATCTCTTGAAAAGGCTGCAAGCCTCAGAGCAGCACACAACTGCCCTTCAGAGACCTTCTCTATGCTCTGCTGTAAGCTCATCGCAACCTCTTACCCCGGTCTCACAACACACAAGCTGAAGGTTTTGGCCTAGTGTTAGAAACATGCAAAACCATTTTGATTCCCAAAACTAGGATTATTTTCAGTTGTTCTATTAGTGTACACTCAAACATTTTAATAAACAGAGAAAGTTACATTATGTGCTTAATGTGTGGACTTCACACCTATCTTGCGTGGAGTAAGAATATGTTTACAATTAAATTGTGAAAAAAGGGAGAACCTTCACAATCCCAACTGGAACCGAAACATCATTGCACAACGTTGCCCAAGCTGCCAACGTAAGCCAGCCCGAGAAAGGCTATTTCACAGCTAGCAGAGACGATTGTGAGAGACAGAAACAAAAGGCACAAAGGGTGAAAAAAGCAAGCCAAACACTTCTGAAGTTACACTAAATTGCATTGCTCTTCCTTGCTTCTCTCAGAGACTCCATGGGGAAGGGACAGCAGAACAGATCCCGGTCAGTTAAGTCTGCAGCAAGCAATTCTTCAGTGATCATTTGGAGGGGTACTTCCTCTTTAGCGCAGATGACTTGATTAAGTGGAGCTGTCAAACTCAAATCCTAACGATAATGGTGTCTGAGAAGTTTTCAGCTGTTGTTTTGCAGTGGAAAAACAAACCCAAAAGCAGAAGCATTTTTAAAATAGCCTAAAAACAGCTGAGAAATAAAAAGTATTTAGATGGTAACGTGATAAACAGTCTCCAGCGCTGGGTTCAGGACCACGTCCCAACGTTGACAGCTACCGGCAGGTGTAAGACTGGTGATTTTCGATGGATAAAAACACACTTTTAAACAACCTTGCATCTCAAATGACTGTCAACTTTTGTCCCAGACTTGACTGGGTCACAAGGCCTCCTTACATAGCAGTGTCTGTCAGCACCGGATTTCAGAAGATTATTCAGAGCACATTCCTCGACAGAAAGCATTTTTCAACCAATGCAGCCATTTACAGTTACTAAGGATTAGCTTCAATATACACAGAAACACACACTTTATTTCCCCTGCTGTTGTGGTTCCAAAGAAGCTCCTTCATGCTTCAGTTCCTAACGTGGCACTAGAAAAAGTACATGTACGTAGTTTATAAGTATGGCTCCTAAAAGAACCTCTCAAGAACAACGCTGCTGATCTTCAAGCTATTTATCACAAAACGTGGTGGTCATGAGGAAGCTGAGGACCCATTTGCTTTCTCCGTATCTTTTATCCGCAGCTCGTGTTTAAGCTCTGCAGGCGCCTACGAATTCAAGGGGAAGGATGGCAGTGTAAGAGCAGAGATACCTGGTACACCACCTTCCGCAGAACAAACTGCTACTGCGGAATCTTCTTGCGATCAGCTGTGTTACAGAACTGCCTCAGGGTGGATTTCAGCAGAAGAGGAAGCACCCACTACAAAATGAGTAACAAGTGACAGCTATGAGGCAACAGGCTGCTTTCCAGTGCCCTGCACGAATCAGTATAATTAATATAGTGGTCTAACTTTTTCAGATTCCAGGTAGACTTTGCACAGTTGTTTCAGTATGTGTTTTTCCAACTAATTTAGACTTGCTATTGATTAGTTAAATGAGAAACAAGTAATTTTATTATCCCTCCCCACAAAACCTGCTTTTCCTAATAGAACTATACTCTAGCTTGGTATAAACAACAAGGTGATGAAAAATCAAGGTGCAACTACTCTGACCACTCCTCATGAGTGCCTGTAAAATACAAGCAGAAGGTTTGGAAGTACTTTTGAATATATTTGGCTGCCCAGTAAAAATAGTTTGTGGCCTGGCAAAACCTAGCAAGTCTATCTCACCTTCACCAGCCTGCATAGCAGCGCTGACAGTCCCCAACAGAAAGAAATCCTCCAGTCCAGCACAGCAAGCGTTCAAGGAACAAGCCTACGTATTTTCTACATCTCAGCAAGACTTCTTTCCTAGGTGCTGATGGAATGACCCCTCCACACACAACACTCAAGCTAACATAGAGCACAAAGACACTTTCAAAATTTTGAGGCAAGTAACAAGGTACTACACACGCTTTTGTAATCAAGCATGGTAAATTCCTCTGCATCTGCCAGTAATCCATTATTGTGAAAAACAATCCGCTGGCAAGGGAAAGGACAGAGTCTCTACACACTTCCTCCGCTAAGGCCGTACCACTCAGCTGCCTCGTGTATCGTCCCGGTTCTGCAGTAACTCTGTAAAGATTCAGACAGGTTCTTGTGCCACTCAGTATTACTGAACATTGTGTAACAATTCTGGGAGCAGAAACCTGCACATTATTACAGACTCATCTCCAATAAAACGATCACATTTGCAGAGTTATGTCAATGCTAAGTGCACATACAGCATTGCTGCCCATCTCTAAAGACTGACCAGAGCTAAAATGGATTTTGGAAGCGTGTGCCAGAATTCCATTGCACTCATCTTGAGCTAGGAACTGCACACCAATCACATCAAGAAACCCACAACGTTATTCATTGTAACGCTGACCACAAAAAGAACTCGACTGCAAGTTAGCAATGAATAATTTTTCCGAGGCACTAGTAGGGATGGCTTGTGAGAAATAAATCAGCACAACCATATCCTTTAAAAAAATTCTAGGAATAAGAAAGTTATTTGTGAGCTTACAGTGGAGCTCACATGTTGACCTGAAGAATTGCAAGTATGAGTAATTAGCTGGTGCTGTTTGAAAATGTCAGGCTCCCAAAGCCAAGCTGCACTGGTTGGCAGGGAACCCCTAAGCCCTCCAAGCAATCGCCGAATTTGATCACCCACACAGTGCACCAATATTAAGTATCCTGGCAGTTTCGTCTCGAGCACCGCTCACGCCTGTCCCACCAGACTATGGATTTAGCAGAGAGAGAGTAAACACAACTCAGACATCGGCATAACCCAGGCAGCTGTCTGACAAAAGCTAATTTAGCAACCTGCTTACAGCTGGAAAGAAAACTTATCCCAACACAGATGCCAACTTGGCAAAGGCTTAATGAAATCCTCTAAGGTCAAACCAAGTGCTGTTGGGAGGCAATAAATACTTGCTAGTCCACCCCCACGCGCACGTGCCACGAGATACTCACTTGTTGCACATAGCACCAGCCCTCAGTTTGGGTTACTGCCTACAAACACTGCTGCCTGACTAGCAGGCACGTCTTTTCGGCCTTCAGGCTGAAATTCTGGACTCATTTTTTAATTTTTAATTGCCATCAGCATTATTAATTCCTGGGAAAACTAAGGCCTACATTGATCACTCTTCGACACCCGCTATCTAAAGGGGTAGGGGAATGGAAAGAGACTGCTTTATGGCCAGAAAATCTCTACCCTAGTCAACACTGAAAGTCCTTGCCAGCACTGAACATCCTTGCTGGAGAACTCCACCACGTGTGCATCAGGAACTACACACTGTAGCTGCAAGCAAGTTTCTTCACAGGTTTCCTTGACAGCATCAGCATTTGCACTAGCTCCAGTCCGCACACACAGATGACAGCCTCCCATCTAAATTCCACTAACAGTGGAAATCCCAGGCACTGACTGGGATTTGCATGAAAAAAAGAGAAACCTTGCACTGTAACATTTGAATTCAGTGCTGGCGAGGGTTATAACAGAATACCTTGTCATCTCATATCCATCTACGGTTCTGAAAAGAGTCAACACAGCAAAGAGAAAGTGTCTTGCACGTGGTTCTCAGTTATTTTCCGACCGTTCATCATTGCAGTGAATAACGTGAACCTTCAGCTCTAACCCAAAGACTGCAAAGGCGGAGTCAGACTTCCACGTGCCCTCCAACACGCTCAGCGTCCAGCGCCACAAACAGGTTTGGATTCTACCTTAGTGGGGATTCCAGAATATGGCTCTTAATCAGTAAGCACTTACAGGTGTTTTAATTTTGTAACTGCTTCTATCAACAGCAGTCTGACTCCTACATGTAAAATCAAACAATTATGAAAGTTATTTCCAGAATCTGGATCTAAATCTCATCTCGTAGGTCAGTAAACTTCAGACCATATTTTTTAATTCCATAGCTACTTTTAAATGTTTATGGTTTGAGGTTTTTTGCTAGAAGCCCTGAGCTACAAACACCACATTTCATTTCTAAAATTGCCTCAATAAATGCCAGTTACCCCTACACTTTTCTCAAAGACAGGATTTCACCTTCAAATCTAAGTGTCCATTTCCTATCTTACCATCAGAAGCAAGAGGATAAAACGTTAGCAGAATAACACCTAAACTGGAAGTAACCTAGGTTACATGTACAAATACAGGAGAACCGTATCCGCGTTCTTCACCGCCGCTACAGCTTTAAGAGCTGTAGGTTATTTTAAGAGGCAGAGGGCAGACAGCAACATCTGACACCGCCAAGAGTCATCATGACTTCACACTTACATGGAACTCGGTTGTATTGAGAATGTGACGACCATCCGGACTCCAGCACGAGGCCACCAACCCTGCTGACCCCTCGTCTATCTTGCAGTGCCAGTCTGGCTGCTCCAAGGACCAGACCTAGGGTGGAGAGGAAACCAGACAGACCGCGCGCCAGGCGACCAGCTCCTCAAAACCGCCGCTTACGAGAACACGCTCCAGCTGAGAGCCGGTCCCCGCACCGCATACCAGAGAGGTCAGGAAGCCTCCGAAAGCCCGTGGCCATGAAGGACTGGCGCTGGATTCCACTACAAAAGTAAGCCCCGCGCCTCTGTGGGTTAATGCAAACTGTACAGTAAGGTGGCTTTTTTTTTTTTTTTCCCGTGAGAAATATTCTGAGCATCCAACACTTTAAAAAAGTTTTAATTCATTTAACAAGTTTGCATGTGTTTATTTCCTACTGAACTAAGAAACTGGCAAGATAATCTCCAGCTTTGATTTGTTTTGATAAATATTTTTATTCTAAATTTGGGTTGGGTTTTTGTGGGGGTTTTTTTTGGTTTTTCAAACTAAGACGTTTGTTGTGGTTTTAAAAATAATGACATACTGGGTTATCCTGAAGCCACGTTTCATCAATAGCAGTGTCAGTTACTTTAGCAAAAGCACTGAACCAGTGCTTGCCATTAAGAAGCTCTGACACCCCACACAAATCTCCAGTAGGGAACATTTTCCCCTGCTCTGCTCCTTACCTGAACGATCCCTCGCTTGTACATGGCGCACAATATGAACAGGGAATCGGACGACCATTCTATGTACTGGATCTGATCCAGGCAAGTGTAGAGCTGGAGGATCTGCAGGGTACCCGCATCCCGAACCACCAGACGGTACTGCACGCACGAAGCCTGAACAGGGACAGACCCAAAGCTGAGTGCGGCACTAGCGCCGGGCTCGAACCACGACCGTGCCGGCACCGTGCCGAAACACTGCGCTGCTGTCGTGACAAGCTTCAGGCACAATTGGGATTTTTAATTTCAGAAAGGCTTGACGTGCGCCGTGCTCTACTGCAAGCTACAGCAAAAGCAGTTAAACCGGGGGAGGAGGGGGGATATTAATAAAGAGATCCTCATTCATTCCGTCACGGCTGGTTAACTAATTCTACTTTTTAAAAAATTACTCTTTGCCTCATAACTAGTATTTTATTGACCTAGCCTTAACCAGGTCTCCACTATAAAGAGCCTCGGTGACAAAAAGCCCCGTAGCAACCGAGCCGCCCCACACACAGAGCTCCCTTTTTGCAGGAGCCCTCCGTGCCCGACGCCGGCGGCCGGGGAAGGGGAGGGGGCAGCCCCGGGGGGCCCGGCGGGGAGGCACCGGCCCTGTGCCGCCCGCTCCGGGCCGGCCCCACCGGCTGGGAGAAGCCGTTACCCGGTGCCGAGGGGCCCCGCGCCGCCGCTCGGGCCCTTCGCCCAACGGCGGCCTCAGGGCCGCGGGCGGGAAAAGCGGCCCCGGTTACACCGACCGCAGGCGGCGGCCTGTACTCACCAGGCACCTGCCGTCGGGGGAGAACCTGCCGAGCAGCCCGGAGAGCTTGAACGGCTCCGAGAAGTTCATGGCGGGGCGGGGAGCGGCGGGAGCGGCCGCGCCGCGATTCGAACGCGCCCGCTCCGCCCGCCGCCACCGCCCCCCCCCACGGCCCTCGCCCCGCGGCGGAAGCGGGCGGAAGGGGCGGGACCCGCGTGGCCGAGCAGCCAATCAGAGTGGGGGAGGTGCTGCCCCGCGGCACGCCGGGAGCTGTAGTCCTCCGGCCGCGCCGCGCCCGCCGTCCGGCGGCGGGAAGCGGGCGGGAAACCGCCTCGCGAGGGTAATTGTTATGCAAATTAGGCGTTTAATGAGGCGCAGTGTGGTAAGACACCGGTCTCCCCCTTCCTCATTCCGCAGTCCGCTTCCCCTGCGGCCCGCCGGCGCCCGCCGAGCCTCCCCAGCCTTACGGAGCTCCCCCTTTTCCCGCGCGCGGGCCCTCCGGCTAATTACTCCTCCTGCCTAATTACTGCCAGCAACGGGAGAGCAGGCGGGGTGTCCTGCAGGGTCCCCCAGCCGGGGCAGAGGGAGTGCAAGTCGCAATAGAAATGGGCCAGCAAACAGGATGCTAATTGCGTTAGAATAAATAAATAAGGAAATTTTGGGGAGGAGAATGGGGCACCCAGCAGTGGGGGGCCCAGCCGGCCTGCACCCCCTGCGTTTGCGGTTGGGCAGCGAGCCCCTCGTGGGCCTCCTTGGCTGGGGAATACAATCACCGCCCTTTAAAAAATAAACCTTGGGATTTGAGCAATCGTTTGAGCCTCGTTTTTGTCATGCGTTAGGGCTTTGGGCCCCCAAAACTGGTCGCAGTGACCCCGCTGTGTTTAGGGGCTGGGAAATGCATCTGTTCCCAGGCCCTGCCCGTAGGGAAGGGGCCGAACGCGACAGCTGCTCTGCAGCCGCCATCTGCCCCGGCCAGCGAGCGTGCGTGCCTGCGGGCACAGCGCTGGCCGTCAGCCCCTGAGCGGCGGCGGGCGACTTCAACGCGCGGCCGATGAGTTAACGGCGATGAACGCCGCTCGCTGTTTTCCCCGAGCGACCCAGCATGGGCTAAAAGGCCAGCGAAACGGCAGCTTTGAAAAATGGGTGGCAGTGAGAAGGTGTATCAGTGGATCCACACAAGGCAGATAATCAGAGTCGCATGGCTGATGTTTTTTTTGTCAGAAATGTTCAATTTTCACCCACTGCCACTCTATGTGCGTCTCTGCAAGGCATCTTTCCCACCATGGGAAGCAGCGCAGTGAAACACAGGGCCCTTGCTGCTTCCCCAGGCGGGCTGTCCCAGTCCGCTGCTGCCCCAGGAGAGACGAGCTGGTCATTTTGACCAAAACAAGCCCGAAAACAACTCAACCATCCATCTGGTGAGGGGAAGAGCCTCCTTCTACGTCAAGTCTCCTTCCCCACTGCATCGTGATCAAGCCCCAGCAGCCACCTCAGACGCAGCGCTGCTGGGTGGCTGCTGCTGCCGGAGCCCCGAGAGCCGGCTTGCCCCGGAGTCACTTTGGCACTGGTGACCAGCTTAATTCCCCAGCACGCTTGGCTGAGCATTCCCCACCCCCTTGCAACTGCCTCCTATTCCAGGAAGGAGCGCACAAGCCTTCGCCTCACTTTTCACATAGCTTTCAACAGCTCCAATGTCATTGCCTAGGCGACCGGGACGCTACTTGATTGTAGGGCAGTAAATAACATAGATCCTCAATCCCAGGCCGCTCCTGTCCGCGGGAGACCTCCGGGGGAACTCGAAACGCTTGGGGAGCCAGAGCAGGTAGGAGCGAAAAAAAACCACAAAAGGAAACCCCTTGCTATTTGTGTGTGGGAGTTACTCAGGACGACCCTCTCCCGAGTGCTCGATAACGCAGCTGGAAGATGATTCGCGGCTGCTTTGCTTTGTAGGCTAGTTGCACAATATTAAATCACCTCGGAAAGTTTGCTCCCAAGTGCTTTAGATCCAGAGTTAAAGCATTTGCGGATGAAAAACCAGCCAAGGCTTGACTGGGAAAAGCGGAGGTGGGGCTGGGTGCTGGCGGGATGCTGAGGCTGGCTGCCCGCTGCCGGGTCCCTCGGCAGGGCTGACGCTCGGCTGTGGGAGGCAGGGAGAGCTGGCTGGTTCAGCCTCCTGCCCCCGTCACGAGCTGCCCGTCGATGACTGTCCGTCAGAGAGGATTGCTGCCGAACCTGCCTGTGCCTTGGAAAGAAAATTTTTCGTAAGCTGCTGGACCCCGAGGAGGGGTCCTGAGATTCAAGGGAGCTCGCTCGGACTTGGTCGCTTTTGCAAGCCTTGTTTTTGCAGGTGTGAATTTAATAATCTGGGGGAAATGAGCAGTAGCATGGGGTACTGTTGGCACCTTGGGATCCGTTAGCATTTTGCAAACGTTAGGTTATTTGCTGTGGGCTGGATGAGCCTGATGGTTCTCATTGCGCAGAGGAGAGGAGGAGAGAAGGTCCAGGGGCCGTTTCACAAACATCAAGCAATACCCAGCAGCTTGGGCGGAGAGTTGGAAATGGCTCTCGAAAGCCTTCCTCTCTCAGGATGGGCCAACAGTCTTCAGGAATTAGGAACAGCCCTTTTATACAGGTTTGTTGCATTTATCTCCCTTTAAGGCGGCTGAAAAATGCTGTCACATTTCGTTGTGGACTGACTGGCAGACTGTGGTGAATATGCTATTGCTAGGTAAAACAGCAGCAGACATTTCTGTGCCTAAAACTGAGGCTTAAAGTTAAAGGTGAGAGGAAAGATGCGAAGGTGGCGGGTTGCGTCTCCGCAGGCTTTGTCTCCGTACTCCTGGCCGTTTTTCTCCAGTGTGTGGTTTCCCTGCAATGCCCTGAGTAGCAGCAACAGAGGGAAGCAGCAATCCAGCGATCGGCGGAGCGGGTTTGGGGAAGCACGCGGAGAGCGGCTCTCCCGAGTGAAAACAGGCACATTGCGCCAGCAGCCTTGGCGCCCAGCGCCAAGCTCCCTGGTTTGCGTGTTTCGGTCTTTCTTCCTCTAAAGCCTGCGATGAATCCGGGGCATGTCCTGCCGCGGGCTCCCCGAGCTGCCCCCGTGCCAGCCCCCCGTCTCGGCTGTCCCGGATGGCCACGCCAAGCGTCCCCCGTCACCTCACTGCTGCGTGGAGGCAGAAGGGACAGAGGACTCCTTGCTGCGCCCTTCCCCGGGCAAAGAGACCTTCGGTTAATTAAGCAGGTTTGGGTCTCTGGAGGTGTTACATCCCATCCTCCTGGGGCTTGGCTAGAGAGCTCTTTTGGGCAGAAGTCAGGGTGATACCTCAGCTCTTCCCTTCAGTGCTGGGAAGCTGACAGAGTTCTGGCAGAGGCGAAATAGCCTCCAAACGGACCTGGGGGCTGGAAGCGACGGAGGAGCTGACCCTGGGCTGTGGCTGATCTCTAGCTCTGCCGCTGCTGATCAGTTTAGCCCCAGGTTAGTCGCCTCCCAGTGCCTTTTGCACAGCCTGAGGCACCGGGCGGGTAATTCCATCCAAGCCATCCAGTCGTGCCTCTCTAGCAATGCCAAAATAGTCTCCGAGGCTCTTCCTAGTTCCCCTTTAATTAAGCAGTGCCACAGGGCCTCCACTGCTCCAGGTGGGATGGTTTTTCCTTCTGCTGGACCTCACCATCAGAGCACTTCCCCGAATTCCCTGAACGTGAATGCCTCCACCGGCCATTGCACAATGGGACCCTAAATGGCACCTCCTTTCAGAGCGGTGACCCTGGCAGCGGCACCGCTGCCAGCCTGGGGAACACCATTTGCAAAGTCTTTGGTGATCCTTTATCACCCCAGGCACCAGGCTGTCATTCTGGCTGCAGAGATGCTTTCCCAAGATGTGCGGTGATCGCCACAGCAGGGTCGTGCGCTAACGACGCCAGCAGCCCGAGCGTCCCTTGGTACCAGGGCGTTTAGAGCTCAGAGGTGAGAAGATACTGGCCTGGCTCGGCAGGCGCCGGTTGGGCTCTGAAAGAGAAAGGGAACTTCCAAAACGCCCTTAAAATATTCAGATTTTTTTCCTTTTGAAAACGAGAGCAGCCACGTGGTTAGAGCTGGTGTCACCCATCATGACCACACAGCCGGGGCGGCGCGGAGGTGCTTTCTCCGCCGAAGGGAAAGGCCCGGCTCCTTCCTGAAGCTGCCGCTGCCCTCGGCCAGGGAAAGCAGCATGGAAGCAGGGTAAGGCCACCAGCAGTCGCCTGCCTCAGCTCTCGGCTTTTCCTTTTCCCAAAGCTGCCGCGTAGGTCCTTCCGCTTCGCTGCGTGTCACACGTGGGATGAGGAGGGACGGGAGGACACCAGGCTCTCACTGCTAGCTATCCCGTGGTGGGACCCGCAGGGAACGAGCCCTCCTCTGCTGTGGCAAACCCTCCTGGAAGAGCGTCGGCGGATGCCGTGTGTGGCGGATGAGTCGCAGACGCAGCAGAACGCCGCCCGCGGGGGACACCGCCCTGCTTTCGGTTTAACTCCTGGCCCCCGCAGCCGCCCGGTCCCCAGCTGACTCAGGGGGGCCCGGGCGACCCCGAGCATCACTCAGTTAGAAAGCGGCTGCCCTCGCGCTCGGCGGCTCCAGCCCCAAAAGCAGGAAGTTCTCAGGCTTTCACTATTAGATGTCGGTAGGAGTCGAAACGAGATGCTAACGCTGGCGTGGGTAAAACGGGGAGCCAGGAGGTGCCTGGGGCATGTCCGTGTCAGCCAGGGCAGGGAAGCGGCCCCACTGCTTCGGGGGTGTGGGCAAGGGAGGAGGAGGATGATCGCATGGTGGGGCCGCCAGCGGAGGAAGGCAGCGTGGGGCTCAAGATGGCTCCGCCAAATCTGCCGCTCCCGCTGCCGGGGTGGGAGAGGTGCCAGGCACAAAGGGAGCTTCCTTTGGCTTGGAAGAGCGCAAGAAGCGTTGTCCAGGGGCGGGAGGAGCGGAGTGGATGGAGGATGACTCCGGTTATGCCTACGCCTTAGGGTTTGGAAGGCTTTGGCTGGACAACGGGCTTTCCCGCAGCCTTCCCGCGCGCGGTCCTGGGTGAACGGCGCGCTTTCTCCCGCCAACACTTCCGCGCCTGCAAGGCAGAGGCGACGTTCCTGCCCTGGGGGGCACAGTGTTCCATTCAATAGTGCTTGCAAGCTGCTTAGGAGTGGGAAGGTCATTTTAATGTCCGAACAGATAAGATTTAGGATATCTGCATCATGGCTCCGCCGTAAACCTGCGCTGTGTGTCGGGGTGTCGTAGTTGTCTTTGTGCCTTTCTGGATTTCTGGGCATCTGCAACCAGAGCTTCCTGAGAAAAATACATTTACCTGCTGGCAAACGATGTTCCTGGGATAAAAACTTCCCCGTGCCTGATATGGATAAACCAGGATCAGGGCTGAAGGGCTGTGTCAAAACAGAGCATGGGCAGATTTCTTCTGGAGCCGTGTAAGTGGCAACTGGAGTGCCTGAGCTCCTGCCAGCGCTCCGAGATCCACAGTCCCACTTTCCCGGCAAGCCTTGCTCGGAGCTGGTGGCAGCCGAGGATATTTCATATCCCAGCCTACGAGGTACAGCCCGTGGCCTGAATCTGTGGCATTGCCACGATCCAGAGACAGGAATGTCTCTCCCGTGTTCCCCAGATCCATGGAGAGGGATTTCCCCACCCCGGAGCAGAGCGGAGACTGCATCACACAGCCCGGACCAGGGCTGCAGCAAGGGTGCCCCTGGCTTTGATTCGTGCTGTGAGATATTTTTTATTTTGCCACCCAGCTTGGGGTTTCAGTTTGATTCAGAGAGCCGATACTCGAGAGTTTGGTGTTGCCGTGTCTAACCGGAGAGCCTCGGCGCTTTGCTGAACGAACCTGGCCCAAAGCGATGGCTGAGGACTGTTGTGAGAAGCCTCCCCAGGGCTGGAAGCTGTTCCCCGTGCTGAAGCACGCTGTAGACATCCAAAATGGGAGAAGTGGGCTGACATCCCAACACCCTGCCACTTTGGCCCTTCCCAAAACACCTACGTATCCGTAAGAACACTGGTCCGCGACGTCATCGCCAGAAATACCGCCCCCCCGGGAAAGCCCGGCAGTTTTATTCCGTTCTCCGTAGTCCTGGTCCGCAGGGACGGTGTTTCCAGCCGCGGTGTGGCAGGCTCCGGGGCAGGCTGAGCCGGGGCCGCTCCTCGCCCATGGGGCTGTGGGGTGCCAGCTGCCCAGGCTGGGCCCTTCGGGGCTCCGGTCCCCGCCAGCCGCTGGGAGCCGGGTGGGAAGCTCCTGCCCTTCGCCGGCCGCTTTGCTGACCTGGGATGGCACTCCGGCAACGCTAACCCTGCTGTTCCCCTTTGTCCTAGGGTGGTTTATCCTCTGCCGGACTCCCCCTCCGGGAAGATGTCCCAGTCATCTCCAGCTGACGAAGGCACGACATTTGAGCACCTCTGGAGCACGCTGTAAGTGGGGGTTGATCATTTGCCCTGAGGTAGAAGCGGCCCTTTGCTCTATAATCTACGTCAGCACATCGTTACTGTGGCCAGAATGCTCCAGTTTTCAAATATTCCCCGTCCACTTTCACAATTTTGCTCCCAGACTCCCATCTCTCTGCTCAGACCAAACCCCTTTGCCCTGGTGAACACCCACACACGTGGCCGATGCTCTTCACCCACGGCCCTTGGAGCTGGCGTGGGTACCTGACACCCTCGGTCTCGTGTGTAGGTGCTCCAGGGCTGCATGGAGGGGGTGTCAGGGCCAGAGCAAAGGTCTCCTTTCGGCTGGGACCCTGCCCTGGGGTGTGGTAGGGGGCACGGGGACCAAGCCTGGGAGGATGCGCTCTTGCTCATCGCTCTCCTCTCATGAGACCATGAGGCTTGGTGGCTGCCTAATTAAAATAGCTGTTACCCCAAATTAAACATCCTCCAGTCACATCAAGACTTTTGCAAGTCTTGGAGCCTCACACTCTAGTCAAGCGAGGAGGACTGTGCTTCATTTCATCCTCCTCCTTCCTCGCAATCCTCTCACCTAAAGACGTCCCGAGGTGACGGATACGCTGGAGCAGCCGGGTGGATGGAGAACGTCCGGTCTCTGCTTGCTTTACCGGGCAGCAGTTTGCCTGTGGAAATAAAAGCAGAGGATGGAGGGAGAAGTTGAGAAAGGGACGAGGTTGAAGGGAATCGCAAGTGGCTGGGTGGTGGCGGTGGAGGCTGCGCTGGAGAGCTGGGAGGCTGACGGTGCCATCGCTTTGTCCGCAGGGAACCGGACAGCACCTACTTCGACCTCCCTCCGTCCAACCACACCGGCAGCAATGAGGTCTCCAACCGCACGGAGGTCACCATGGACGTCTTCCAGATGAGAAGCATGAATGACTCGGTCATGGTGAGTGCGCTGGGGCGGCAGAAACGGGAGTGGCGTCGAACACAAGCCTGTTCTCCCCGCAGCGGGTTAAGGGCGGGGGGGCAGGATTTGGGACGCAGGGTCTGACAAGCCGTAATTGATGCACTGCGGGTCTGCGCCCAGACGGTACAGCGTGCTGTAAAATAGTGGTGACTTACAGACAGCGTCGCTGCCTGCGGCAGGGGCTCTGTGCTGTGCTGGCGGTGCAGCGAGCTCCTCGGCAGGAGGGGAGCACAACCCGCTCCGGTACAAACGGAGTGGCCTCCCGGGAGCATCCCTGAAGCAGCGCCGGCCGTTGGCGGTTTTCTCCCTCCAGAAAGCCTCCGTTTCCCTCCTTGCCGGCTTGCACTCCCTCCCCCAGCCCCTTTTTCCCTCGCTTTTCGCTTGCTTTCCCTCCCTTCCCTGGCCTTTGTCTGCAGCGGGCAGGAGCCTGGCAGAGGGCTGGGGCGGGGAGGCGGCGGCGCTAATTGGGGAGCTGCCCCTCACTGAGCGTGCCCTCGCCTTCCTTCTCCTTCCCGCTGTCACGGAAGCCGAGCCCGGTGGGTGCCAGAGCAGTCTGGGGTGCTGAGCCCTGGCCGTGCCACACACAAGCAGGGCAGAGCCGGCTCCTGGCCCGCGCTGGGGATAATGAGCCGGTAGTAAATATTTACATTGGCTCCATCGCGCAACCGGGTGCTGTGCTGCCGAGCTCCCAGTGAGCCGCGGCCAGCTCTCGCCGCCTGGCGTCACCGGAACGCGTGGCGGGCTGACGTGTGTGACGATAAACACACAGATAGCGTGATGCTGCCGGCCTGAAGGAAAGGCGGGATGCGGGAGCCGCGGCGGAGGGGCTGCTCGACCCACGCTGTGATGCCTGCTGTTCGCGGTGCTCGGCAGAGCAGCACAGATGCGCGGGAAGCAGCGGGTGCGGCGGCACCCAGCGCTGGTGCTGGTGCTCGGTGGCTGCGAGCAGGCCACCCAAACGCCCTGTGGTCTGCCCGCCAGTCAGGCACGATGCTCCCTCTTGGCACTGCGTGGGCACCGCGTTGCTCCTAAAAGCCTGTTTCGGGAAATTTCGCTGTAATTAAAGATGTGAGCAAGCCCTCAGCCCCCCTTTTTGCCCAGAGACAATGCAGTGCTCTAGGCTTTACGCACAATGCTGCCGCTGAGCTACTTGTGTGTGGGTCTCCATGTGCACGGCAGCGTGGGGAGGCGGGCGACGCGCGCTGGTCCCACCTTTCAGAACAGACCACACCGCTCTGAACTGCTCATCTGCCTCAGCGTGCGGCCTGCCACGGCGGGGGCTTTAGGAAACACTGTTCCCCCGCTGGCCTCCAGTTGGAAGGAAATCTGCCTGGTCACTCCAGATATCAATCCATCCATCTGTCCATCTAGATATCTGCCCATATGTGTCTGTCTAGAGAGCTGTCTGGCCATCTATCCCTAGCTATCCATAGCTATCCATCTAGATATCCATCTATCCGTATCTATATCTATTCATCTAGGTATCCATCTATCCCTACCTATCCCTGTCCATCCATCTAGATATCCATCTATCCCTAGCTATCCATAGCTATCCGTCTAGATATCCATCTATCCATACCTATCCCTACTTATCCCTATCTATCCATATCCATCCATCTAGATACCCAGCTATCCCTATTTCTCCCTATCTCTCCACCTAGGCAGGGATAACTCCATATCTCTTGGATACGGAGCTGTCTCAGAGTCACTGCATCGTCCGGCTGCCTCGCTAAGGTTCTAAGGTCCGCAGGCGGCTCTCTGGAGCGGAGCCTGGCCGGGGTTGGTGATGGAGCCGGACCCCCGCTCTCCCTGCAGCGGGGATGGTTGGTATCGCCCAGTCCATCACTGGGCAAGCTGGGGCCTGCCCTGCGCTTTAATGAACAGTCATGAGGGACAGAAGGGGTGGGCCCCGTTTTGTTGTTGGATGCAGCGAGTTGACAGAACTAAGGGAGATGAAAAAAGCAAAAAAGCCGGCACACAGCAGCACTCGGGTGGCCGGCGCAGCATCCCTGGCGCTGCCCGCCCCGGTCCTGCTCCCGCGCTCCCTCCTTCCACCTGCCTTCCCACCCCGGCCGTCCCCGCCGCCGCCCCGACCCCATGACTCCGGTGGCAGGACACTTCCCAGCGCTCCGTGAATCCCGAGACGCCTAAAATGCTGTACATCAGCGACCCGATGCAGCATTACCCCACGGTAGGTGCTCCTCGTTATCAGTGGGCTTTGCCTTGCTGCTTTTACCCGAAACCATCCCGCGCCGCCGAGGCGGGAGCTGGGCGTGTGCTCCGTCTCTGCCTGCTGCCTGGGATGCGCCGAGGGTTTTCCACTGGGACCTCCTCTCGGCACGCACCTGCGGCCCCGGGCAGGCTTTCCTTCCCGGGTTGAAAGGCTCTGGGAGGGAAGAGCAGATGAAGCGGTACCCGCGCTTGCAGGCACTGCGTTTCCAGCCGTGTCCTGAGGTTGCTGCCTCAGTCCTGTGTCTGCTCTCCGGCACTGGGAAAAGGAGGGGTACAGGCGTAGACCAGCTGGAGATAGAAAGGTGTGGGGCTGCTTCTCCACCAGAAATGACTTTGTTCCTCTTTTTTGCCTTGCGTGGGTCGGTACGAAGCGCGTACGTGCTGGCTCATTTTGTGCCGTAGTGCCGTCGCTCGGGAGGTCGTGGCTGCAGTCGTGTGAATATTTGTGTGTGGGCAAACACACGTGTGTCATGTATGTGTTTACAGCCGGCACACAAGCACTGTGCTGGGTTTGTTGACACACACACACACAAACACTCTGGCTTTTTGTTTGTCTTTTAAGGGAACATTTCCAAAATTTAGTCAATTTTAAAAACAAGTCGGTCATTTTCCCCGCGCCTGACTGCGGATGTCCCTGCCGGCACGTTCCCAAAGCCCCGCTATCCGGGGCGCTGCCGCTTGCTTTGTGCTGGCCGGGCATCCCAGCTCGGGGTCTCTGGGTCTCCCGTCTCCGACGTGTGCGAAGATGCCGCCGGTTTCCTGAGGGAAGGCTCTCTCCCGTGCGGAGGTCAGGATGCTCTCCACAGTGGGTCCGTCCCAATTTACCTGCTCATTAAGCTTTACAGCCGCAGGCTTCAGCCGCGCACGGTCCAGCTCTAAGCACCGCAAACTCACAAAATCACACAGGGATGACTTTTGTGGAGGTTTTTTCCAAGGGTGCCTCACCCCTCGTCCGCCCTGCAGCTCCCGAGCCCGTGGCTGCTGGGCATCTCCGGGAGGCGACAGGCTTCCCGGTTATTTCCCGTTCTGGCAGACGAGCGACGGCCGTGCTCTGCTGGGTGGCGCGGACAGAGCCTGCTTTTCCCGGTGCACGAGGGGAGCGCTGGGTGTCACCTGCTTTGCTCGTCAAGCGCAGAGCACTTGCTCCCCATTCATTCCCAAAAAAGGCACGTGGCCGGGCGCGGGGCGCGTGTGGCCTGTTCCGCTGTCCCAGGAGAAGAAAACGGCTCAGCCGTGATGCTCATGAGTTGTTTGGGCTGCGGATCAGCCCTGACAAGCTCCGTGCCTTTCCCCTTGCTGCTCTCCTCTGTCCTGGGTTTGCTTTTCACAGGTGACTCGCGCTGCACGCCTCCCAGCCGCCCGCCGCCGCGGCCGCCCCAGCCCCGCAGTCCCAGTCCCTGCGAGTGCCCGGCTGGGTGGCGAGGGCTTTCCGCGGGACATTTCAATGCCCATTTTGCTGAAGTTTCATGTGACTTCTTCTCCAGATGAAGCCTGGGACTGTGGAAAGCTTGGATGGGGCGGCTCGTCGTTGGCAGGGCTGTTTGTGGGGCGGCGAGAGGGAACAGAGGGGTTTGCGCACATGTTTTAGGGGAGAAAATGGCTGTGTGCGTGAAAGCAAGCCAGGTCTTGCTCAGCATTCCTCCAGTTAGTCACAGGCTCCAACGGCCTTGCGAGAGATGCAGGCAACAGGAGAACTTTCCTGGAGAAGGGCGATTGCCTCTAAACCATTCTACAGCGGAGACGTTTGGGTGAGGTTGGGATCCCAAGTTAAAACACGTCTCTGATTCCTGCGCCGTGAGCCTCGCAGCCCTTCGGAGGGGCAGGCAGAGCCCGAGCCCGCCGGGCTGCGGGACGGCGATGATGCCTTCCAGTGGCTCCTGGTTTCCCGGAGCTGCCAGGGGCCGGAGGGAGGGTCCCCGCGGGGGGAGGGAGCTGGGGGATGGAGCGGGGTGAAGGGGGGACTCGGGGCCACAAGCGGCAAAGCAACGGCCGCTTCGCATGGGCACCGGTGGGACGCAGGCAGCCGCCCGCCTCTGGGGCTGCCAGGGTGCTGCTGCCTTGCAAAACCCTCCAGCAATTTGGTAGTTGCAGATTTCTGGGGAAAAATCCATCCCACTTGCTTTGAGAAACAGTTGCGTTTGGGATTTTATTTTTTTTTAGCATTGGTTTATTTCTCCACTATAGAAAAATGATTTTTTTGGGTCTGATTTCCAGATTAAGGCTGCTTTAGCCATGTGGGTTTTGGGAACGTAGCATCGCTTAGGCTATGCCAGCAGATAAAAGAGCTGCCAGCTCTTACTGGAAGTATCTGACAGTAAAAGGAATAAGAAAAATAAAAATTGGAAAAAGTCAGGATTTGGTCCAGCATGTCTGGAATAAGAGCCAGTACGTGCACAGATGGGGATGTTTGCTCTGTGGCCTTACTGCAGCGCGCTGCACCGCAGCTCCGCGCTTTGGAGGTTTGAGGTTTTCCCCAAATTAGGGCTGCATCAGCGAAAGCCACGGAAAGCAAACATCCCGGCTAGGAGACGAATTGCGCAAACCGCCATTCAGAGCTGGCTCTTCTCAGAGGAGCACCTCCCGAAACGCCGGGCACGTGTATCTTCGTGACAAGCGCGTGCGGACGGGCGATGTCCAGAGAGTGGGTCGGCTGCGGAACGATGCCGTCGCAGCGGGAGCGCTGCCTTCCTGAGAGGGTCGGCGGTGGCCTCGCGCCCCCGCCACGTGCCGGGGCGGCTTCCCCAAACCGCGACACTTCGGCTGCTGGAAAGGCCACCGTTGAGCGGAGCCCCATCATGGGCCTGTGGCTCCCGGGACATCTCCCACACCCCAGCGAGCCCCGGGAAACCCCTGCCCGCTCCCCGCCGGCAGAAGAGCGGCTTTGCGCAGCCAGGTGCACTAGGAATGCAGGGCTCCCGGCACCTGGCTGCCTCCAGCGAGGATGGGGCGGGTGGAAGGGGATGGTTCCAGCGTGTCCGGTCTGTCCCTTACACAAGTGGCGACCTCTTCATCAACCCGAGCCACCCAAACCAGTGCTTTTGGCTGGCTTCCCCGCACGCTGGCCCTTTAAGGAGGCTGTAACAGGACACCTGGATGGCTGAGGTTTCCATGTCTCTAAACTGGCTGGTGTTTTCTTTTTTTTTTTTTTTTTCCCTCCTCCCCTTTTCCCTTCCTCCAGTCCCAGTTCAATTTGCTGAACAACAGCATGGATCAGAGCATCGGCAGCAGAGCAGCCTCCACCAGCCCCTACAGCTCCGAGCACGCCTCCAATGTCCCAACGCATTCGCCCTACTCGCAGCCCAGCTCTACCTTCGACGCCATGTCCCCCGCTCCCGTCATCCCCTCCAACACCGACTACCCCGGTCCCCACCACTTCGAGGTGACCTTCCAGCAATCCAGCACCGCCAAGTCGGCCACCTGGACAGTAAGTTGCATGCCTTCCTGCCTTCGCTGCAGAGGCGCTCGCCGCTGCCGCTGGTGTTTTTTCGGCTGGCCGCGAGCACCTGGAGCGTCGCGGTGATGCTTTGCAGAGGGCACGCTGGCGCGGGGCGGCCGCAGGACGCAGCCACCACCCGACGGCGACTTCGCCTGCGCAAGTGGCCCTGGAAAGCAGAGCGCACAGGAAACGTCAGCGCTTGCTTTTCAGGGACTTTTCTCCGAAAGGGCTGTGAAGCGGTTCGAATGCAACTTCTCTGGTAGCAATTTCCTAAACCGCGGGAAATGTCCCCGAAAATGGCAAAGCCGTGTCCTGGGAAAGCACCTGCCTTGCTCTCGTGCTGCTTCCCTACGCGTCTGCCGGCCACCGCTGTCAGAGGCGAGGTGGACATCTGCTCACGTCTACCGGGGCCATTCTCTGTAAGCTCCTGCTTGTCATTTCCAGCCCCGTTCCTTCTCGTACCGGAGGAGTAACCTAATCTCTAGAAGTCCCGGCAAAAATAGCGGAGCAGGTTTTTTAGTTGCAGAGGCATCGCTGCACGGCACCGTGCTGTCTGCGGTGCAGGCGCCGCAGCCCGGTCCTAGGGAGCGAAGCGGAGATGCAGGTTCGGTCCACAGCCGGTCCGACCCCGCGCCGGCAGCTCAGCAGAGGAGCCCTCTGCGGATCAGGGACCCAGGAGCGATGGCTGCTTTGCTTTTTGTGGCAAAACATCCTAAATTCGCACCCTGGCTCCTGGCTGAGGGTAGCACTGTCCCTGTTTTAAGGAAAAAGGCACCTGTGGCCGGTGTCGGAGGCATTTCTGCGGCAGACGCCTCCCCGAGCGCCTGGGAGAGCCGCTCACCGGCGGGCGCGAGGCGGGTGGGTTTTCTCCCCCGGGAAGCGTTAGCGGAGCGGAAAGGCTGGGACAAGAGCGCTGACAGGACGCGGGAGCAGCGGGGTTTCCTGCGCGGCTGCGGTTTGACGTTAGCACCAAACAGGCAGGGCAGATCGGAGCCATACATCAGCCTGCGGTGTGGTAATGGCTCTTGCTTTTGGAAGCTGATGTATTTAATTGCCAAGACAGTCGTCCCGCAGCAGGCAGGCGCATCCTCGGATGCTTTCGTGCAGGCAGACCTCAGGCCGTGGCCGGGCGCTGCTGGCGTGGTGTGACGGGCCACTCCGGGCGTCGCGGGGGGAGGGTGCAGGAGGGGACGGGCTACGGCAGCCGCTGCAGTGCCGGTCTGTGTCTCCTGCGAACACCAAGAGATATGAAGAATGCATTTTGTTAGGTTTTGGATAAACTGAGGGTCCTCAGGGTAGGACGTGAGTCCAGCCCGATCCATCCCTACTGCGGGATAACTCACGCCAGTTAAAAGCAGAGCTGCGCAGGACCTGTGCAGGGAAAGGAGCCATCCCTGTGCCACTGAAGCATCCAAACGGAAAGCAAACTCACACGGATGCAGGGTGCCTTGCCCCAGTGTGGGGGGCTGGGAAGCGTTGGATGCTCGCTGTCCCCAGCTGGCAGTGCCCAGGGATGGCCTTGGGATGGAGCGGCCGCGGGCAGGTGCCGCAGGACCCTTGGACAGCGTGGCGGGCAGGACGTGTTGATGCATGTCGAAGGACATGCTGAAGATACACTCCATGCTCACGTTAATTAGCGGTGAGGAAATACCCTTCCCTCGTCCCAGCCGACGCACGCTGTGGCTGCAGGAAGTAAATCGGAAAAGCCGCTGAGGCGTTTTTGGCCAGTTATCCCCAGAAGGGCAGAGGGAGCTGGAGGAGCCCCCCCGAGGCAGCCCCATGCGGTGAGGGAGCCGGTGACAGCCCCTTTCCCTCGCTGGAGCCATCCCAGCCGCCTGGGAGCTGCCCGCAGCTCCGGCCGGAGCCCAGCCTGTCGCAGCATCGCCCCGCACTGTGTCCTGCTGGGAGCCCTGTGAGCCAGGACGGGATCAGAAGCGGGTCGGCAGCATCTCCCACCCCAGAGAGCACGGGGGACGTTTCATTCGCGATGGTCACCAGCGCAGGACCACCGATGTGGGTGCAGCCCATCCGGCTCGCCGATGTTGCCACGGGAAGAGCACTGCCGCTGCGGTGACAGCCGGGTTCGCGCCGTGTCCCCTCGGCTGACGCTGTCACAGCCGCGCGGCCGCATTCCGTGTGCTGGAAGACGGGGCTGCTGCGGTCCTCCCGCTCACCTCCAGCTCTGCGTCGCCGCTGCCGCGCCCAAACATCTGTCCTGGTTAAATGGGGAGAGGAATTCGGTAAAAACCCCTGCGTTATATACTGCCAGTGAGTCAATACACAAACAGTGATGCCTGGACGGAGCGTGACTCTCCGCACAGGCTGTGAGTGTGTGCGTCGCAGCACACAAGACTAGGAGAGCTGTTCGGAAACGCCGGCCCTTGGGAAGGAGAGCTGAACGTGGGGCCAGCGCGGCTGGGCTCGGCGACAACCCACAGCTCGGTGATGGTCCGGCCGGGAAAAGCTGAAGGAACCGTCTCGGTGTGCTGAAGGACGTGTGGTTTGACTCAGTGCTTTGAAAGGAGCAGCACTAAAGTACGCTGCCTATTTCACCCGTGGCTGGGGAAACCTCACGGCTTTTCAGTACTTTAAGAATAACTGCACCAAATAATTTATGCCAGGACCGCTGCAAGCGTTGACTGTGAGTTCGCTGGGCAGCGTTTCGGAGCAGCACGGAGCCCCCTGCCCCAGAGGAAGGCTCTGCTGGGCCGGCAGCTCCCCCACAATCCGGGGTGGGATCTCGGAGAACGTGGCCAAGGAGGGACTGACAGCTGGCGCACGGGCGACGCCAAACCAAATAGTTCAGTGCGAGTTGTCCTGTTAAATGATTTGGCATCGTTTTTTGGTCCAATCGTAAGCTTTGGTTGAGGGAAGTGTGTAGGCCAACAGACGCCTGGTTTTGAAGGGTTTTGACTGAATCCCTCTGGCTATTCCTCCGGGAGAGCTGGCACTACCCATTCTCCCGCGCTCAGGAGAGGAGGCTCCTGAGGAGCCCGGGGCAGGGGGAGCAGGGCATCACCGAGCGCGGTTCTGTCCGCGCTTCAGCCCCTCTGTTGGGAAGGCAGAGAAGGGCTGGGAGGGAGATCCCAAGGAGATGGCAGATTTGGAGCAGATGCCTTGTAGGCACGAGAAACGTTCTGCACGAGAGGTCCCTGTGAAAAGAGCAAGGGTGGCTCGATCACGGTCTGCACAGGAGATGGCTTCTGATAGCAGGCAGCCCTTTAATCGAATGGAAAAATGAGATCCAGTGCTTGGAAGCTGGAGCCAGGCAAATTCAGACTAGAAACCAGGTGGAAGTGTTTTAACAGTGAGGATAATTAACCATAGGAACAATTTACCAAGGAATGCGGTGGATTCTCCAACTCCTGCAGTATTCAAATGAAGACTCTGCCTGTTTCGGGAAAGATAAGCTGTGCTTCAGCAGGCACGGTGGGCTCCACGCAGAACGGGTGGCAGGGGTCTCAGGCCAGCAGCGTAGGGAATCCATCCTCATCTCTCCTCTCTAGCCTTAAACGCTGAATTTCTAAATTTAGGAAATGGGCGAATGGAGAAGGGATGAAGACGTGGGATGTGGGCTGGGGGCTCGCGTTACCAGAACCGGGTCTGTCCTTGCAGAGGGACTCCGGGTGATGTTGGACATCCTGGCTCCCAGGCTGGGCTCTGAGCACGGCACCTTGCCACAAACTCTGAACCGAAGTGGCTGCACGGGTCCGTGCTGCGGGAAGCCCTCCAAGCTGCTGCAGCCTCCCTTTTCATTTTTAACGGCCTTCTTATCAGCAGAGAGCAATGGCCAGATGCTGAAAATAAGGTTTTCCCCGTAGGTTCGAAGCCCCCCTCTGGTAGGCCGCGTCGGGACGGGGAGCCGCGGCGCTGCAAGACGGGGCATGCCGGCATCCCGCCTGTTTGTGGGGAGCTCTCAGGGCTCCCGCTTCCCCGGCGCTGCCCGTACACGCCGGAGCCGTCAGCCCATCTCGGCTGTTTTCTCACAGGCGGCCCCTCGCCACGCCGGCCAGCTGGTAACTGATAGATAATTAGGATTTGTCTCAAGTGGGGTTTGCGGCGGAGCGGTGCTCCCTCCCCTCTAAAGCGCTGTCGCGTGCGCCGGAGCCAGCCGAAGCGTTAATGGGGTCTTTGGCCTCCCGCAGCCTGGCTGCGAAGGGACGTGGGGGCTCGAGCCCCCGATGTGGGGCAGCTGCCCGGGCTCGCACGCAGCCCCCGTGCCGGGGGTGGATGGACAAACCTCTGAGCTACGCGGGCGAGGGGGTCCGGGCCACGTCCCGGGTCACACCTATGGCTCCAGGGAGCAAAGAGCCTGGGATGGAAAGGCCAGAGAGGGTCGGAGCCGAGGGGAGATGCTCCTGCTAGGATGGACACCATCCCACAGTCACCCACAGCAAACCCGTCTGTGCCCCAGCGCTCGGCCAGTGGGAGGTTGCCATGCTGAACTGGTCCCAGTTGCCCCGTGGATGTTGCAGCTGGAGTGTGGGCACTGGGGGAGCCGGAATGGTTTGCCTGGCGCTAGCAGAGCGAGGAGGGTGGCAATAACTGGTGTGGCAGGAGGCAGGTTCTCCCTCTCCGGTCGCTGTCTGAAGCTCGTTGAGGGGGAGAGGCGGTTGTAAAGAGGAGGGAAAATCCTCCAGGAGCCCCCTCTTAAAACTCTCCCTGACACCTCACCCTGTTTTTGGGAGGTACCTGTCCAACCGCAGCAGCCTGCAGATGAGCGAGGGACACGTGTGGCTCAGGACACAGAGTCACAAACGTCTCTGTTTTCACCCCAGTAGCCGGGCAGAGGAGCGTGGATATTTTGGCGTGCCAGAAGCGGGAAAGCAACCTCAGCAGCAGCCGCTGCAAAGCCCGTCGCAGGCAGCCAGCCCACTGGAGGCTTTCCACCAGCTCGCGCAGGGCGTGGATGGGGCTCCGGGAGCGCCAGACACAATGGAATTAAGAGAAAAGGCAAAGGAATTCGGCGTGCGATGTTCCAACACGATCCCGCTATCAGCTCCACTATCTCGAACGCGCATGGTATGCGCGGGTCAAGGAACGACGTACTGGCACTGCCGCTCCAGCGGGAAGCGGCGCTCTGCTGCGGGAGAGCTGGGAGAGGAGGTGGGAGAGGATGCGCCGGGGAAGCGCAGCTGCTCTGGTCACCTCCTCTGCGCTTGGGTCCGAAACGTGCAGGGGAAATGGGGACCGGAGGGCCGGCTGGAGGAGCTGAGACAGCGAAGGGCAGCGTCCCGCACCACGAGAGCATTGCTGGGAGGATGCCCGGAGGAGCGGGGATGCAGATGCTGGGTGTGCCCCACCCCGGGCAGCGGCTGTGGGGAAGCAGGCGAGGCAGCTCCCACCCACCGGGCACAGCCGCCGGGATGCTGTGAGGGGCAGGGGTCTGCCCCACGCCCAGGTCTTGTTGCTCTGGTTTTTGCATTTAGTTTCCAGCAGTGATTCCCAAACCCGATGCTCAGCTGCTTCTCCTCTCTGCAGCCTGCTCCCTGTATCCAGTCTGGATAACGCAGCGTGAAATGACTGCATGGCTGGATTTCCAGCTTCCGTTCTGGATGAGAGGGAGCTCCGGCGCCGGCTGGGCAGAGGACCCGCGTATCCGGGCGCACAGGAGAAGTCAGGCTCCCTAGAAGAGATTAAAACCACCCCGAGGTGCCAGTGCCGGCGGGTCGGGCCGTGACTAGGGAGGGCTGTGATCCCGGCTGGCGGTTATTTTAAGGATGTGCGCACCGGCGAAGGCAGGGAGAGGACTCATTTGGGGGTGTTTAATTAGCACTAATGGCATGATAATAAAGGCAGAAGAATGCAGGCTGGAGCACACACAGCCTCTCTGCACCGTGTCTGCTGCGGGGCAGCCCTGGCCCCAAAACATCGGCGCTGGTCCAGCGCCCGTGGGAGCGGGGCTGGGGGACCTGCGGGTGATGGGGGTCCCTCAGCCACCGAGGGCCGGGGCGAGCAGCGGGGCTCTGCTGGGCACCCTGAGACCCCTCCGTGTCCCGGGCACGGCTGGCGGTGCCCTGGCCATCACCAGCGCGGGGCGGGGAGCGCAGACCCGGGGCAGAGGTTGGGGTGTCCCTCACGGTCGCTGGGCTGCTGCCCAGCCCGCCCTGCACCCCAAGCATCGCCCGGTGCTCTCCTCCTGGGCGTCAGCGATGCGCTGGACATATTCGAGCCCAGCTCGTAGTAAATGGGAGGAATTTCCAGCTCAGTGAGAATTATATAGGCCGGTGATTAAAAAATGGTTATTAAAAAAAATTAGAAAGAAAAAAATTAGCTCTGCAGTCGGCACGTCTTCCAGGATCTGTCGTAACAGATTCGTCCGAGCCGGTTAACGGTATTTGCGGTTTGCAAGATGCTACATGTCTGAGTAAGATGACAGACACATTATTATCACCTCTCCGCTGCGATCTGCCCGAACCTGTCCCAGGATGCAGCTCCGCAGCTGCTTGCCGGCGAGCGCGAGGAAATTAGCAGCCGGAGGCAGCACTTTTCTTCTCTCCCTCTTGCCAGGCTAGTGGCTTTACTGGGATCCATTGACTGCAGTCCCGGACACGTCTTGAGCAGGGCTAATGAGGAGAGTGGAATGTAGAGGAGGAGGAGGCTGGTAGGGAGGAGGGGGGAGGATTTGTGGAAAAAGTAATTGTGGAGCAAATCATTTCCTTCAAGAGAGAAAGGAGGACTTGGCTGCGGCCCTCCTGAAGCAGGCAAGTCTAGACGCTTCGGTGTCAACAGTTGACGATAAATAAGATTTTATCAGCTCCGAATCTGTTGGGACACATCCTCCTAGCGGTCCTGCTGCCCGGGGAGCGCTGGCGGGCGGCGGACGTCGCCGGCAGGTCTTTCCGTGCAGAAGATCCAGGTTGTTTTTCATGCGAGGCCGTCGGCACCCGTGGGGAAAGCCGCGTCTCCCCGCTCTTGCTCCCTGTGCTGCGGGTCTGAGCACGGTGGGCTCTCCCGCAGCGGGTCCCCGGTGTCTGCTCAGGGCGGGCAGCGGCGATGCTGAGGCTCGATTTCAGCGCAGCTTCACCGCTGCAGCCGTGTCGGTCACCGCGAAGCGTTGTGGGGCACTAGCTCACCGGGATCTCATGGTGGATCCTTGGATCCAGCACCAGTGGTACTGAGACAACCTGGGCAAACCCCCGCCGGGGCTGACTGCACCACGGGGCACCGTCGCGCTGGTGGGCTTCCTTCCCGTTACGTCTGGCACCCGCGCAGCGTGGTCTCCATCTCGCCCAAGAAGTAGCCATGTTTCAAATGCAGAGGTGAAAGGAACCCCATCTAAAGACACTTCAGGGTGCTGAGTCCCTAGAAACAGAGGTTAACGCTGATGTACTGCTCATGTTTAAATAACTCGGCTTTTCCAGTTATCGCTAATGCACTGCAGGACAGACTGCAGCAGCAGGGAAGGGACGGCGACACAGGGGGCATCACGCTTTCACCCCAGCAGATGAGGGCTGACACTGAGAGCTGCCTGGCCACAGAAAACACCCAGAGCAATTCTGCCAATTTACGTAAGCTTTGGGTAGATTGCCCAGTGCTGTCACTGCCGTTTATACCCCAGCAGCACCCGCAGGCCACACTGACATGTGAACCCCGCAAACATGCGGTAACAGACGCTCTCCGACACTTTCTGTGACGAGATGGCCTTCGTAATGACGTAGCTGGGGGGGCAGACCGATGCCCCACGGGGTAGAGCCGGACCTGAACGTAGAGGCAGGAGGTGCCCAGGGGCAGGAGGCACCCAAGCTCTTCTGTAGGCATCAAAGCAATCTTGGGGCGGGGGGCTGGACACGCTGGTGTGCCGGGATAGTGTTCAGGTGTCCCGAGATGTTGTCCCTGCACCGGGAGCGGCCGCAAGCTGGCGGCAGCGTGAGTGGTGTGACCCGGCTGCCATGGGTGGCCGGTTCCAAGAGGTCGCCTTGTCCCAACGCTGCGGAGCAGGAAGGATGCGGGTGAACAGCCGGAGGCAGCAGAAACGTGGCCGTGGCAAAAGCGGAGTACGGAGCAGTGAGGCTGCCCTAGCCAGTGTGATTGAACGCCAGCAGTTTGGTCCCCTGCGTTCCGCTTTGTCCTGTCTTGCGCCTGAGGAACGCGCGGTGCCTCTCCGCTCTCTGCAAGCCGGGTGCGCGCATCTCAGCTGCAAAGGACCAGTGAATCGCATTGTGTGGCGCAGGCCTGCGCGGAGATGTGCGCGGGGCAGATTATTGGCAAATACAGAAAACCACGGAGGAGCAGAGGCGCCCACTCTGCTTGGCGTCCGAGCAGGACGTGCATTGTGCTGTCCCCTACGGAGACTGCGTGCTGCCCGGGGCTCTCCCGGGCTGGAAACGCGGCTGGGGATGTAGAGCCTCCCGGGACCCTAAAAACACGGCGCTCGTTCGCCCGACGGCTCTGACCGGGCTGGGTCTGCGGGAGCCGGCGTGCTTCGCCCCGCCAGCGGCCGGAGAGGCGGGAGCAGCCCTGGCGCTGCGCGCCCGGAGTTACCAGCACGGAGTTCCTTACAGGAATGGTTTGTTGTTGCGGAGGGACCTTTGAAGGCAGTCCCGGAGCTGTCAGGACACGATAAGGTTATCAGCGGAGGCATGCCTGCGTGGAGCGGAGCCTTTCTCCCTGCGGGGCAATCGCTCTGCTATTTAACAGAGATTTATCCGTGTCATAACACGGTATAACGAGAGAATTTGTTACCAAAGAGCTTGCCATAACGCACCTCTGCTCTTCCCGAGCACTTCTGTTTCCCAGGCGTGTTGAGGGCTGCCCGGGAATGCCTACATGAAAGGCTCCTTTGACAGGAGTTGTCAGGATTTTAACACCTGGCAAGGAAGAGCCCCCTCCAAATAACCCTTCTTTTGCCACGCTGGCTCCTCAGAACGAGCGTGTTCGACCCCCGCCGCGCTGCGGGAGAGCGGGTGACGCGGGCCGTGGCCGCGCGAGAGCTCCTCTTCCAGCTGCGCAGAGGGGGCAACGGCGTTCCCAGCGCCGCCCACGCTCCCGGCTGGGGCCCCATCCCGGCTGGAGGCACGGGATCGTGCCCGGGAGGCAAACCTGGCTCCGGAGTCACGGTCACAGCCATCAGGTACCAGTGGAAGATTTGAGGATGCCAGAGAGAGGTGGGGTTTCGAAGCATCCTCTCTCTGCAGGCAGGTCCACGTGCCTCCAGCACTGAGGACTGACTCCTGCTGCCGGATTCAGCTTCACACCCCACCTCCCGATCGCACCCTCTAACGACCGCAGCATCTTCCCGCTCGCTCTGGCACGGAGCGGGCTCCGACCGCCGGGACGCACCCCCCACCAGCCCCCCTGGGAGCTGGTACCTGCTGCCGGCCGTCGCTCCAGCGCATCCCCACGATGCCAGAGCTGCTGCGCTTCGCCCTGGCAGAAGCCTCTCCCCTTTATCTCCTCCCGGAACCTCCCTACAAACACCACCTGGAAATGGGTTAGCTCGTTTCCCGGGGTGGCAGGAGCCCCGGCAGGCTGGGGGGCAGCCCCCACGGGCCGGGGAGGCTCAGCCCACGGGTGGATCAGCTCCTACGGAAAGGGCAGTGGGATCGGGGAGTGCAGACCCCTCCTGCAAACCCACCCGGCTCGGCTTGCAGCAGCGCCATGGGGAAGATGGGGGCCGAGCCATCCCTGCCGCCCTACCAGCCCGGTGCTGCCGAGCCCCCCTCTTTGGGCAGCCCTGGCTCCGAAACGCCGCGGCCGTTGGCCATCGGGAGAGCAGAGCGGGCGGCCGGCGGCACGGCGGTGGGGGAGCCTTGCTACCCTCCGCACACCTGCGTGGGGATGGCCCGGGACAAGCTTTAACACCCTCGCAAACACGCCGCGCGGTGGTATTTTTTTGGCATCGGGCGCTGTGTTGTGGGGATGAGATAAAATACCTGGAGCGGGAACATGCCCTGCCATGCAGAGACTGGCTTCTCCGCGCGGCAGGGGTGGGCTCCGGCACAGCAAACACATTCTTTGTGGGATGGAAACCAGCGTGGCACTGGTGAGGTGGAAGGGAATGGCACATCCCCGCACCTGGGAGCCGGGACGCGCGTTTACTGGATGGGGAAGGACGGGCGCTGCCTTCCCACCCCTCTGCTCGAAGCGGGGCGCAGCCTCCCCCCACCCGGCACGCTGCCAGCCCTGCTCCGGGCGATCGCCGGCGCTCGGGTGGGCCCAGGGCCGAGGGGCTGTGGCGGGCAGGGGGCCACGGGCAGGCACGCTGCTTCTGCAGGCTGCCGGTCCCTTCCTGACTTTGGTGGCCACCAAGAGTTTCCCTGGTGCTGAGCGGGTCCGCGGCCCTCACGAGAGGAATTTCCCTCTCGCTCCTCACCAGCACCGCTTCCGTAGGCTGTGGTGCATCCGTGTCCCTGGTGCCCCCAGCCCTCAGCTCAGCCGGGAGCTGCCGGCGAGGCCGGATTCAAGGGAACATTTCCAAAACGGGCTGGGTGATGATGAGCGAGGGTTTACGCTGCTTTTCAGCAGGATTTCCTCTAGGTCACAGCACGGCAGGTGCTCCTGCTTCGCCACAGCACTCAGGAAAGCTGGGGAACCCTGGAATCTGGTTTACGTGGAAAGCAGATCTGATGTGGTGTGGGCAAATCTGGTGGTATTTAAATATTTCCAGGGGAAAACCAAATATTGAGCCCAGAAAATAAACAGTTACCGCAAGGACAGGCTGGATTTCCTCAGTCGCTGTCCCCAGCAAGGCACTGGGAATGCGCAGCAGCGGTTTGCGGCGCTGCGATCCGTCACGGAGCTGCCACGGAGCGGCTTTGCGCCGGGACGGTCCCTCCAGCGCGGCTGCCATACGGTTGGTTCCAGACCGAGTCGTTATTTTAATTTGCCGCTACACTGCCGTGTTCGCGTTTCCCTCGGAGTGCGGAGAAGGCAGCGGGCAGGTGGGCGAGGGGAGCCGAGGGACCAGGAGCGCCGGTCGAAGCCGAGCATCAGCCCGAGCCCAGCGCAAACCCCCGGACAGGGAAGGGAACCCCGTGACGAGAGCATCCGCCGTCCCACCCGGCCCCGTGGCATTCACCCGATGGGCGTCTCTTCTTTTCCAGTACTCCCCGCTGCTGAAGAAACTCTACTGTCAGATCGCAAAAACGTGTCCCATCCAGATCAAGGTGTCCACCCCGCCGCCCCCGGGCACCATCATCCGGGCCATGCCCGTCTACAAGAAGGCGGAGCACGTCACCGAGGTGGTGAAACGCTGCCCCAACCACGAGCTCGGCCGCGACTTCAACGACGGTGAGTGCTGCTCTCCGCGCTTGGTCCCCCCCGGCGCGGGACGAGCCTCTCGGCCTCTAACGCGGAGGTTTGCCTTGCAGGCCAGTCGGCCCCAGCCAGCCACCTCATCCGGGTGGAAGGCAACAACCTCTCCCAGTACGTGGACGACCCCGTGACGGGAAGGCAGAGCGTGATGGTGCCCTACGAGCCCCCGCAGGTACCTGGGGCGGGGGGCATGGCCAGCCCCTGCCTCCAGCCGGGCTTCTGCCTGTGCTGGGGGTGAACCTGCCGCTGACAGGGCTGCTTGGTGGGAGACAGAGGGCGGGGGCGTCCCACTTCCCCTGGCACAGCTCGGGCTGAGCCCTGCTTGCTCCCCGCGTTCGAGCATCCGCAGCTCCCAGCCCTGGGAAGCATCCCAAAGCATCCTGTTCCTGGGGAGCGGGGTGCAAAGGGAGATCCCCTCCAGCCCTGCCCTGGGGGACCCCAGGGCCACCCCAGTCCTTGCACAGTCCCCTCTTCCCTGCCGGGACGGTCCCCACACCGCCATTCCCTGGGGCTCCCCATCGCGCCCGGCTCAGCGCCCGCTCTCCCCTCCCGGGCAGGTGGGGACCGAGTTCACCACCATCCTGTACAACTTCATGTGCAACAGCAGCTGCGTGGGAGGAATGAACAGGCGGCCCATCCTCATCATCATCACCCTGGAGACCAGAGAGTGAGTGGCTGCGGGAGGGCTGGGGAGGGAAGGAGCACCCCCAGGGGAAGGGGACGTGGCAGCCCCCCGCCACCCCAGCCCATGGCAGGGGAGAGGCACCGGCTGGGAAAAGGGCTGGCACAAAACCGGGACCCAGCCCAGCATCGGCTTCTCCCCCGGCAGCTGGAGCCTTCCTCCGCCCCAGGAGCTCCTCTTCCCCCAGGAGGCTGCTGCTGAGGGGCTCCTGGCACCCAGTGCCGCGGGGGCTCGAACACTTCCCGCGCAATCCGTCCGTGCGGAGGGGTGGGACAACGCTCGGCTGGCCTGGTTTCTGCGCTGGGCTGTAACGTGCCGGACCGAGCCGCGACGCTCTGCCCGAGCAGAGGTGGTCACCGGATCCTCTCTCGTCCCAGCGGCCAGGTCCTGGGCAGGAGGTCGTTCGAGGGACGGATCTGCGCCTGCCCCGGCAGAGACCGCAAGGCGGATGAAGACCATTACCGAGAGCAGCAAGCCCTGAACGAGAGCGCAGCCAAAAACGGCAACGCCAACAAACGCAGTGAGTGCGGTGCCGGGAGAGGGAGGGGGCTCGGGGCTCTGCTCCGCCGCGGGCCCAGGCTCCCGCACCCCTTGCTGCTCAAAGCCGCGCCGTGCTCCCGCTCCGCTCCTTTCCCATCGCGCCCGACGTCACCGCGCTCCGGGAGCTCGGGCTCAAATCCACATCCACATCCCGATGCTTAGACCTTTCTCCACGGAGTCTGAAGTCTCACGAATAGGACCCGCTCCCTTTTCCCTCGAGTGCAAAGCTCTGCGTGCACAGCTTTCACGCCCAGCTAGATTTGTTCTCCATTATTATTACTAATTAAGGGACCTCATCAACGCCAGAATGCAGGCCAACAGCGAGCATCCTGCACGGCTTGAGCTTAAATCCATCTGGGAGCCCGGGTGCTCCCAGTGGCGTCCCACCCTCTGGAGTACAGCCTCCTGACGCTCTTCCTCTCTCTTTCCCAGCCTTCAAGCAGAGCCCTCAGGGCATCCCGGCGCTGGGGGCCGGCATCAAGAAACGGAGGCACGGGGAGGAGGAGATGTACTACGTGCCTGTAAGTGCTGGCGAGAAAGGCCTCGGGGACGCAGTGCTGGGCGGGACGGGGTGGCACCGTGTCCTGCACGGCTGAGCAGAGACCTAGAGAGCAGGAGCAAAAGCATCTGTGACCGCGCGTGGCCAGGGGAGTCCTGGAGCCCCACGGTGACGCCGCAGCTCGTGTAGCGGGGTGGAAAAAAGGGGCCAGGAGGAAGGTGGGCAGGTGGGATGGGAACAAAGCGGAGCCCTGGGCTTGTTCCCTCCTGCAGGTGCGAGGCCGGGAAAACTTCGAGATCCTGATGAAGATAAAGGAGAGCCTGGAGCTGGTGGAGCTGGTCCCGCAGCAGCTGGTTGACTCGTACCGGCAGCAGCAGCAGCAGCTCCTGCAGCGGCAGTGAGTACCCGGGGCTGGTCGGCCGGCTCACGGCACATCTGCCGGGCACCTCGTGCCTAGCGAGGGCCGACAAAGCGGCTTTTCCGTGCCGCAGTGGGCAGCAAGATCCGGCGGGCCGGAGGGGAGCTCTGGGACGCGGCAGGGCAGCCCTGTTCCGCCCGCAGCAGGCTGACCGCCCGCTTGATTTCCCCGAGCAGGACTCAGCTGCAGACGCCTTCCTCCTACGGCCCCGTCCTTTCTCCCGTGAACAAAGCTCACGGCGGAGGAATCAACAAGCTGCCTTCCGTCAACCAGCTGGTGGGGCAGCCGGCGCAGCACGGCTCCGGCCCCGCGCCCGGCCTGGGGCCCGTGGGTAAGGTCCTCGCCTCGCGGGTGCGGGGGGCCGCGGCGGTTGGGGCGATGTCTAACGGGTCCCTTTGTTGCGTTGACACGGCCGCCGCCTAGGACCCGGCATGCTGAACAGTCACCCCATGCAACCCAACGGAGAAATGAACGGGGGCCACTCCTCCCAGTCCATGGTCTCCGGCTCGCACTGCACCCCCCCGCCGCCCTACAACCCCGACCCCAGCCTCGTCAGGTAGGGAGGGCGTCCGACGCCCTGTCTGTCTCGTCTGCTGCCGTTTCTTGCTGTGTCCCTCATGCTAACCTTCAGATCTGTCTGGCAACTGGTCCGCTGGCCGCTGGTCCCAACTGAGAAATCGCTGCTCGCGAAGTCGCACAGACCGTCCTCACCCCAGAAACCACAGCCCAGCTCCTGCCAGTTAGGGACCTCTCCTGCCCTCACGTACCCCTGGCTGGGTAACCCATCCCGCCCAATTAAACACCAAACGCGTCCCAACGAGAGCCTTTCCTGCACGTCAAACCAGCACACAGATGTGTGAACTTCCCCTCTCCTGCCTTACCAGCAGCATCTGGAAACGGCTCCGCGTGGTTATCGCCACGGGGAACGCCCCAGCAGGTCTGCAGGCACTCTTTAATGTTTCCGCCTTTAAAAGACCGCAGACGTCAAATTATTCCGAGTAAGTTACTGAGCTAAACCTCTGACGATCAGGAGAAAAACAAATCTGTAGTTTTAGGAGTGAATGTAACCCCACACTTCACTGTGACGTTAATGGCCACAGTGGTCCCACAGACAAAAAGCCCCCGGAGCAGCGGGAGCCCCCCGTGCCGCAGGGCTGCGGAAGCGTGGCAGGGCCGGAGGCAGCGGCCCCCTCGCCGTCCCGGGGACCCCAAACACGGTTTGCTGCTGGAGCGGTGGTTGCGAGCGCAGCTTTTGTTCGTGAGAAGTTAATGTGCCGCTTTATTTTCCAAATTTTTTCTGCAGTTTTTTAACAGGATTGGGGTGTCCAAACTGCATCGACTATTTCACCTCACAAGGGTTACAGAATATTTACCACCTGCAGAACCTATCCATAGAGGTAAATGCTTTGGGGAGATCTGTTCTTACCACTTGTGTCTATCAGCTGTCCATCTGAAAAACCAGGACAAAATCAGCTTCAAGGAGAGGGAAAACCGCGCCAGCCTGGCACACGGAATGTACGCTCCCCAGGATTTATCCCGTCCGTTTAGTTATTCCGTTCTGCTCCGTCAGATTTAGCAGTAGCTCAGTCACCGGTAGCAGTGGCAGTGGTCTCAGCTGGTTCTTCAGGCTGTCAGGAACACGAGAACTAGAAGATCCCCAGGTCAGACCCCAGGCAGATTTTCCACCTAACGCAGAAAAAAAGGCTGAGGTGCTCAGCAAAACAACGCAGCCCAGCGAGCCAGCGGGAACCCCTCAATCCAGTCTGATCTCACATCTTCCCCGCTGATTTTTAAGACAAAAGAGGCTGAAGAAAGGGAGCCCAGGCCAGGGCGTTTGTGTGAGGGATCCCTGGAGTGAAATAGCCCCGCTCAGGCGGAAGCTGGCAGGAGGGACGGTGGAGGGGGCACTGGGAGTCCCTGAGCCCGCACGGAGCATCAGTGCTCTGCCGCTGCCGGGCTCCGTTAAAGCCCAGGCTCTCGGTGACGATATCAAGGGCGGCACCAAGGCAGGGGCTTCCCCAGCTCCTCAGGGTAAGGAGAAGGAGGGGAGAAAAAAAAAGAAAAAAAAAAACAACAACAAAAGAAAAAAAAACCCTTAAACCTTTGAGCCCTAGCAAGCCCTGCAAATCCCAGTGTCGGTGTTTTGGCTGAGAGCGAGCCCCTGCCCCGTCCCGCTTCGCCCCGGGCAGGCTGTGGTAGCTGTGTCTACCTGGCAGCGCCAACAAAACCCACGGGCAGGCCTTGGCAATGCGGCCGCTGCAGACGCGATGATTTGTCGTTGGTAGCCGGGGCCAGTTGCGTGACCTGAGCCTGGTTTTGGGCCAGTTTCTGAACTAACTCTGTGCCCGCCCCTAAGCTGTCACAGGGAATGGTTGGTGTGGCCAAAACCCGCACCAGATCGCCGAGCTGTGTGTCCGAGTCAGCATTTGTAATTACTAATTGCTTACTCGCTGTCTTCTCCAGTTAACACTCCCGTGAGTCTCTGTGTTTGGCATGAACGTGGATCTCCGGCCGCTCTCTGCTACGGCGGGGTTCGTTCTGGCGCAGGCCCCCCACTCCTGAGGTTATCGACCTCGTTTGGCTTTACAACCGCAGCCCGTAGCGTCGGCAGAGCCTGCCACGGCCTGCGGCAGAGCGTTAGCGCACGACCCTGGCCCCGGGGGCAAGCGCTGCTCCAGCCTCCTGGTCCAGGACCGGAGGAGAAGGCAGCCTGGCTGGCGGCTCCTGGCCCGCGTGAACGCCACGGGGATGCTTCGCGCGCTGCTCTGCAACCTGCGTCCAATTTCACATCAGTTTGATGTGAACCCCCCCCCCCTCTAAAAACCCCAAAATCACTTCTAACCTGCAAAGCTGTGTTTGAATAACTGGTCAACTGGCCGTTGGTTACACGTGAGAAATTTGGGGGGTGCACCCGCGGCCTTGGTGCCGAGACCCAGGGGAGGTCCAGCCCCAGCACAGCCGGGTGCTCAGGCACCGTGCCCCGCGTGCCCCCTGAGCTTGGGGGTCCGGGACCACTCCTGCCAGTGCCATCAGTCTCTACCGGCTGTGCCTCAGCGGTGTTGTTCTTCCAGGATCTCGGAGCACTGAAGATCCCGGAGCAGTACAGGATGATCATCTGGAGAGGTCTGCAGGAGCTCAAGCAGAGCCACGACTACGGCGCCCAGCAGCTCATCCGCTCCAGCAGCAACGCCTCCACCATCTCCATCGGCAGCTCGGGCGAGCTGCAGCGGCAGCGCGTGATGGAGGCCGTGCACTTCCGCGTGCGCCACACCATCACCATCCCCAACCGCGGCGGGGCCGACGAGTGGGCAGACTTTGGGTTCGACCTCCCGGACTGCAAATCTCGCAAACAGTCCATAAAGGAAGAATTCACGGAGGGGGAGATCAACTGAGGGACTCCAGACGGCAGCGGCAAGAGACCGGGGGTGAAATGCAACCCCCTGTGAAAAATATTGTCAGCCTTGAGCGCCTGGAAAAGTGTGATTGTGTTGTCTGGAGGGGAACTGCAAGCCGTGTGAGAAAGCACGGCCCCAGCCGCACGGGAGGCGCCTGCCCCGGCGAGGAAACCGCGGTGGCTTCGGCGGAGGGGAAGAGGAGCGCGGTCGAGCCAGAGCAGCAAAGCCAGCGCGGATTTTCTGCCTGCCCGCAGCAGGGGAGGCGCCGGCTGGTGCTTTGCGCGGTTTCTGTTTGAACGGAGGGTCCCCGCGTCCCGCAGACACGGTGTGAAGGGGGCACGGTTTTCTCTTGGCGGGACCAGCCTTCGTCACTGCTTACCCACCCCTGTTCTGCGTTCTCCGTTGTGTCCAAACCCAACAGCTCATCGCCGTGAGGACTCAGCGCAGACCTGTTCCGTTTTCAGTAGCTGCCTGCCAGTGACTGCTGCACAGCCACACAACGTGCTCTCCCGAGGGACTGCCAAAAAGTACCCGCTTCCTTCAGTCCTTCGCAGAAAAGAACCCATTTGCTAGTTCCCACTGTGTTCAAGTACTTAAATATTTGTGTATATAAACAGGAGAAAATGTACATACGGTGTACTCATTGTGCTGTAAGGAGAAAAAAAAATTTATTTTCATGTAAGCTATAAAAATTGATACTTACCCCTGAGACACAATAGTGCCAAGTAAATTAATTTCGTGTTCTAGCATGTAAACATGCAGAAAATCCTGTCTCCAGCCTGATCTATTCAAAATTCCATTTCTTTCCTCCTCTGAATACTTCTCAAGCAAATGCAGAGGAGGGGGTGAAGCAGTGAATTCTCCTGGGAAGCTGGAGGTCTGGATAATCCCTCCCTGCTCCACCCGGAGTTCTGCCGACAGGTTAGACCTGGCAGATTACACAGAGGTGTAAATTTGATCCTGCTTTGGAGCCAGGGGATGGATTAGGTGGCCACATGAGGGCTTTCCAGTTTTGTTTTCTGTTTCTGGTCGTTTTTCCCAGGCGTAATTTGTCCTTTGATTCAGGCTGGAAAAAAAACTCAGCAGAAAGCAAGGACACAGGCGTGTTCCCTCCCTTCCTCCCCTGCAAGGCGACATCCCACAGCCGGCCTCTGAACGGCACAGCACGGGGGCTGCCACTGCACGGAGGGAGGGAGGGAGGGAATGGAGCTGGTTATCTGTCCCCGCAACCTTGAGCGACTCGAGATTTCCAGCAGCCTGAGGGAATCCGTGCAGGAACAACGCTGCCCAGCGCCTTTCCCCTCCCGCATCCCCTCCTCGCGTTGCCTGTGCGCTGGAGACCTCCACCCTTTTCCCACCTCCCCCAGGCCGGGGCAGGAGCCGGGAGCCCTGGACCTCCACCCACCAGCGCAAGAGCAGAGCTCGAGTCCCACCTGCGCCACTCAGGGCTCGCCTCAGACGCGCCACCGCCTCCTCGCAGGCTCGCGGCTGTCCCCACTCGACGGGACGATGACGGGAAAATTGAGCGTGAACTCCGTGCATGCGGCGATGGCAGCCCTGGGTCGCAGGTCCTCCCTCTGTCGCCCTCAGCCCTGTGCCCAGCAGCAGCTCCCAGCGCCGGGCGCGCAGGAGGCGGCCGCCTCTCCCTCTGGCACTGGGCTGGGCTCCGCTCTCCTGCCCAGGGCGAGCGCGCCGTCCTGAAGCCATCGCGCCCCTCTGCTCTGCACCGATTAGGAACTCGACCCCTCGGCGCTGCTGACACGCGAACCTGTGTCCCGAGATAACGGCTGGTCAAAGCACTCTAAACGTTTTGAGACAACCATCCGCGGTTTCAGTGTTCACTGAGGCTTCTTCCGGCAGCATGAACTGATAACTGCAGCCACGGGATGAATGTGAGGTTTGGTCATGTTATCTTTGGAAAAGGTGTTATTTTTATAGCTGTGGTTTCTCTTTTTTTTTGTAACACAATAAAAGCTCATGTGGGAATTACAACACCTGGCAACTGAAGCCTTGCTGATACTGTATGGGAAGTGTCCTCCCATGCCAGCGTGAGCCCCAAAGTGCCCCTCAAAGGGACTGAAGCTGCTCAGCTTCCGCAAGCGACCACAAAGCTGCAACAGGAGCAACCGGCACAACATGAGCGCCGTTAACAGCCCTCTGCTCCTTACAGCCAGCCCAAGGGAGCAGAGCGCTCTCCTCGCGAGGGTTACTGCTCGGGGGAGTGCGCGGCAGCAGCGTGCTCCCCGTGTGCCGGCAGCCCTACCGCACCCCGACAGCTCCCAGGGCTGCCCCCCGCGCCCAGCGCTCCGCTGAAGGAGACGTGCACCCCGCAGCGGTCACACCCGCACGCAGCCAGCCCCGGAACCCCACCAGAACAAAGATCCCCGCTCGCTATTAATAAATTGCTACAGCGATAACCAAAAGGCAATTTTCTACTTCTTTATAGGCAAAACCTTTCTTTTTCCAACAAATGACTAGGAAATAGAGAATGAAGTCAATAGTAGTCTTTATCACTACGACATAGCTTTTCTGAGTTTGAAAAAGTACACCGTTAAAAACAATTTCCATGAGAGAATTGTCTTATCGATGTCACTGCTATTTCTAGTTTTAGTCATACACATCCCATAAGTAGGAGTTGAAAACTGATTGAACTAAAGAATCTTGCATGAAGTATCATTTCTAAACTAACACTCAAGGCAAGAACGTTGTTTGAATACAATAAAAAAGGTTTTTGAAAGACCTTGAAAACCGGCGCATGAGAAACAGACAAGGACAGGGAGATCTCTACATCTGCCCCACGCTCAACAGGACAGAAAGGTACAAAACTGGCTTACAGCAGGCTTGCCTGATGCTGAAGGCACTGTCTTCTTCTGTGGTGCATATTCCAAATCCACTGGGCTGTAAAAAAACCCCAAACTTTAAAATAAGCAATCAGATGCCCTTCCTGCACTGAAAGGAGTGCGGTTATCGGTTCAGTTTTGCGACTGAAGTGTGGACACACAAGGGTTGTGTTTAAGGAAGGAAAGCAGCGGCTCCAGTCAGCCACGCCGCTGCGGCGAGCGCTGCAGACGACGCTCAGCCCCGGTGCCGAACGACCCGCCCAGCAGCTGCGCGTCCCACTGACAGGTGTCGTGCAGGGCCCCTGCGCACATTCACAGGTTGCACGCTGAAAAATCCTTTAATAATGCAGTGCTTGTTCCTGAAATGCCCAGGCGCACTGCTGCTCTACAGAACAGCCGTAATTTCCAGCTTCACTACGAAGCCTCTCATCTCTCCAGCGCCAGGACGGTCGGGGATCAACCTCCCGGTTTTTTCATTTCTTTTCCTCACTCCTCAGGAAAACAAGATCATAACTTCTTCTGAAAAAGATGCAGAAAACCTAGTAAAAACAACAAACAAAACAATAAATAGAAGGCTGAAAGGCAAGTTCAGCACAGAAGTCACGTTTCTGCACATACCGAAGGGAAATGAGCACGGACCAAATGGATGCTCCCGTATTTTTTTTGCACATTACGCCATCTTGCCTGTGAAGCTGCCAGGAAAGCCATCCACTTGCATCGTTCCCATCATGGCTGGTGGTGGTCTACACCACCTTACCACAGCCCAAGGAGCATCGATCTTCTCCCAGGAAAACAGAGCTCCATGCCAGCGGAGCACTCCAGGAGGAAAGGCTGCCTGGATGAAAATGGCCAGAACTTCTCAGGGGCTCTGGCTGACGCGCTGAGAAACATCCACAGCCTGTGTCGAGCACTTCTGGTTCAAAAGCACCTCTGTTTCTGAGCATTCCTGGTGGAAATGTCTCATTTTATGGTTACAGCGGAGACATCATGAGGTGGGAAGTCCACGCTGCAGCACAACTCACGGGTTACTCTTCACCTCAGAGATCAGCAGTGCCCGTCACACGATCTCAGTCTTGATTTCCGACGAATCTATTGCTTCGTTGCACAGGGCAACAGCAGATCCATTTCTCCAGGACTGTTCAGCAGCTGCAGCAACCTGAATGGTCCAGAGGAACTGCTCTTTGGTTACCGCGGGGGGTTCCTTTCCTGCAGGGACAGGAACGAAGCACTGGGTGAAATTTGTATTTGAATTTGCTCTGCCTTCCGGCACAGTGCTGCCCACACGGCATCCCTCTTCAGCTTCCAGAGTTGGAGTCTCAGGTTTTAAAAAGAAAGTTTCAGCCCCCTCTCCGTCCTGCCCTGTGACTAAAACCCTGTGTGTTTGTCAATGCAGCCCGCAGAATGGAAATATTTTCATTCCTTCTGGGTCTCCTTGCTCCTATAAATGACTGCTTTCTCCACAAATTACAACAGTGTCCAACGTAATTTTCCCTCCCAATTTTCATTTCCTCTCAGAACGCAGTTTCAGACCAACGCTCCATCCCTCACCCATCTCACAGACTTAAAAGTGAGAAAAGCAGTGCACTCCTCAGTGAAGCAGAGTAATTAATTTTCATTTACTGAAACAAGGTTCGTTATCTGCGCTTTCATCGAACTATCAGCTCCTTCGGAGGCTGACCACTCCGCGGAGGCGTTTTATCGAGCCGCACGCACTGTTGTGCTCAGCATGCATCCTCTGAGAACCCCGGCGCCTGGCAGGGCGGCGGCACAGCCCTCAGAAGCCCATCTTTACTTACAGGGAGGTCACTCGTAGCCTGCACAACACTGGCTTAAACTTAACCACGACAGATCTCATTCCTTGTTTTCACATCTCCTCATTTATTTTGGGGATTTCCAAACTGCAATTGCTATTGGAAGCTTTCACTGAAAGCAAATCCGAAGCAACGCTAGCCGTTAAGGCAAGCTTTGTCCTACCTTTCAGGGTTCTCAGGAAGTGTCGGAAGAGCTCCCTGTGTGCCTCTCTGTAGCGATCAGCTTGGGTCTGTGAACATACGGATACCGAAGTGCCATGCTCCGTAATCCCCAGGGGATTCTGATTATCTACCCGTAACGCTCCTTCAGAACCGTGAACCTGCAGGGAGCCAGCAAACAGGAAAAAGAATAAAGTTTTTAAGTTAATGTGCTTTTGGTCTTAAACTCTTGGCTAGTCTATAGAAGCCCCAGCTTGTACAACCAGGTGAAAGAGTAGCTCCTAAAATGAGGAGTTACAACCGACGTACCCCCTTGGATGGGCCAGCCACGACAGAAAATACCAGGTACGTGCTGTACACAGTGGCTTCCGCTTACGTGGCACCTCCACTCTTTTTTTCCACCCGAGCAAAGCCCCCGTTTTAAGTACAGATATTACTCCCCAAATCCAGCCCACGCATCCGTTGTAGTTCATGACTTTGGGAATCTACAATTTGCCTCTGAGTTTACACTTTTCTTCCCCTTTAATGTCCTTAACTCTTGGCTTGCTATACAACTGAAAACACCCTGGAAAGACAACACATGAGCTGCGCGACCGCATTTCAGCCTCGGGAGGGCAGGCATCAATTCCTGCTCTAGTATGACAGCATGCAGCTTACAATGCCAGCAGAACACATGTTAACAGAGGCAAAATGCGGATAACAAAACAGGAAGTGGACGGTAGATCAAATAAACACAAGCTGCCGAGGTAGAGAGGCGGTCTGTGAGATGTGCCTGCCGGCGTACGCACGGGGCACCACACACACTGCCCCACGGGAACACACGCAGGGTAAAACATGCGCCAGCCTGCGGCACCGCGACGGACTTGACTTGACAGGAAGAACGCACCTCTAGTCTCTGATCACAGCTCTTAGTGCAGTGCTGACTGACGTCCAAAGTTACAATTGCTCCGCTAGGAAATTTCATGCTGACCGCTACAGTGTCTGCGTCCTTCAAGCAGGCCATATCTGAGTGACGAAAAAGGCACTCGCTCACACCAGAACAGCAAGCCCGCGGGTACTACGACTACAAAGCGCTCGTTTTCCTTCGAGAGGCGACACTGGCTCTACAGTCCCTTCAAAGGATGAAGGGGACGCAACAGCGACAGCAAAGCGCCTTCTGCTGCGCACGCCCGCCGGTTTCCCTTTATCGGCGCTTTGAGGGAGAACAACGAGCTCTGCAGAAACACGCAGCCCCGGGCCTGAACTCCACCTTCCCGGCCCGTGGCTCTCCCTAGAGAAGGCTTCCACTCCTTCCAAACACATGTGCCTCTGCAGCTTGTTACAACCAAAACCAGGCAACTTCCAGCACGCGGCTGAACGAGGCAGATGGTACAAAACCCTCCCTGGGGCATTTTGTTTGTTGCATTTCAATGCTTTACCGTAGATTATAACACTGCTTGCTGCACCTTCTAACAACAGCCAGCCAAGGTCGGCGGCAGCTGCAATTACCTTTATTAAAACTTTGCATTTCCATTTAAAAACTCTGGCAGCTTCCAGTTTTATGGTTAGCTTAAATTAGTCTGGTAACCCAGAGCGTGCCCGTCAGCTTGACACAATCCAGAGTAAATTCATACTTTAACTGCGCTGAGATCAACGGGAAAGTGCCAGAGAAATCAAAGAACTGAAAGAGGCTGCACCGACATCCCTGTAAGTGTACAGCTTTGCTGGTTATTTTCTACACTCTGCTTTTCAATTGGCAAACTCGATATCCCTCAACGGCCACACAGAGTGATACCTCTACAGCAACTGCTTCACATCAGCAGTTCACAGAGAAAATTCAGAAATCATTGCTAAATACCCCTTCTACAACAACTTCTTGAGAAGTCTGCCCTCTACTTCAGAATTTTTTCAACACTTCTGTCATGGCTACTGTGCTCTCGTACACTCCTTCTTCCCAATTTTAGTACTGAAGTCCAGAGGTACACAATAAACTACCAAAATATTTATTCTTACCTGCACAGAACGCATGCCCCAGTGAAAATATTGTATCTGGTGCACTCTCTCCCAACAACAAACTGATAATATCTATATCGTGCACGGCAGCATTATAAAAAATTCCACCTGGAAGAAGCAAAACTGGGCATTAAAGTCCCCACATGTAAAACTCACAATGTACATTTCTGAACTGCACTGAGACCAACACAGAAAGCCCCCTACACCGAAGAAACTAATACTGAAAGCAAAGAGAAAAATGCAACAACAACAAAGATTGGTAACAAAAACGTTCCTCAAAATAAATCCCACACGTGTTAAAGCTACACAAACACAGGAGACTTTCCACCAGAACAAGATACATTTCCAGTCCTTTGAAAAGAACTTTTCAGAAGAAAGCTGCTCAGTACCTGCCGTTTTCAGGAAGCTCAGAGAAGCTGCTGGGTATATGCTGCTAGTCGCCGATATCCGGTGGATCCTCCCCAGCGCCTGGCTGTAGCGGACTTTCTTGTACAAGAACTGCAGTGCTGGGTCAAAGCGCCTTCAAAGAGAAAAGCAACGCGGTACAGCGTTTGGAAGATTAATATTAATTCTGCTTCTTACAAACAAGCCTCGTATCTGCACTTGTGAAGATCTAAACTAACAACTTTAATGAAGAAATTAAACTAGGGACTCAAAGCACTTAAAGGTGCAGTGAATTACCTACAGTTCCTCTTAGAGTCCTACCTACAGCTCCTGCCTTGCAGTTGAGCGTTGCCTAAATCCTCAGCTGAGGGTCAGACTTGTGCCTGGGATCAGACCTGTACAACACTCAAGTGGAAGAGGCAAAAGTTAGGGCAGATATTTTGTGTAATTACGTATTAGTGTATATGAAATACACATGTATTTGTCAAAATAAGTTTTGTTTGCAACGAAACTAACTGCTTTCAGCAGAGGAGCAGGAAACGATCAGGTGTGTTTACTAACAACCCACAGCCACTCAGTGTACGGCCTTGGATGCCGAGCGCGAGTTCAAAGCGGCATTCTTGGCTTCTAGCACAGCTCCCCGAGGTCCCGCAAGTTTAACAGAGTGGAAGTGAATTAAAATTAATCTACTTCCCTTCCGCTTCAATTATTTAATCTTAAGGGTCCAGATGTAAGGTCACAAGTGGAACTACCACTTTATAAAGATTAATAATCTGTTCCCATCAGACATGCCACTAATTCTAACATCAAGCAGAATTCTCACGGCCACACAGTTTGCAGTCCTGAAGGTTAATAATCCTCCAGCAGCATCCCTTCTAACAGCATGAGAAAGAAGTCAGAGGTAAAACACAGCTCTGTGCAGACCCCAGTGTCTGGAAATCCAATTTGAGAGGAAAGTTAAGGAGCGGATGGGTCAACATCTGCCTGAAGATGCTGCTCTAAAAGGAACTTCAAAAGGTCACTTGTTCTTTTGTTGCAGAGTTACTCTAAGCTGTCACTTGTATTTGCTCACACATGTACTTACATGTCACAGGAATAACACCAATTAAGTACAGAACACAACTAGCAAATCAGTGAAGAAAGGAAGAGTTCTCAATATGACAAAAATACAATCAAAGAGCAGCTATTTTAAAGATGATAGCTAATTCACTGCCTTCTTTCAATGCTATTTCTACTTTACTGCAACAAAGCTGTCAAACTGGGAAAAAAAGGAGAGATATCCTCAGACCCAGAAAAAGCACAATACATGTGGGCAGAAGTTTCGTACGGAAATCTCACACATGAGAAAAGTTTAAGGTCATAGGCCATCACCAGGCTGACCAGTGCTGCACACTAAAAGCTTTCCAACAGGGCAGTGAAAAGCAGATCCCAGTTGCTGTGTGCTCAATAAAATCACAGATCTGCCTGACCTGGTGGTTGCACGTGCACGAAAAACCATGAGCAAAAAAATGTCCCAATCCCACACACAGAGACACTGCCTCAAAGCACTGCACAGTGCTGTCAGAGTATTTCCTTCTCTGAAGCTCCAACCAGCTGTAGCGTTCGCAAAACCTCGAAAGGACTGCAGAGATGTGACCTCAGCTGCCTTTGGCCATTCTAAAAAAAAAAAAATGGAGCTTTCATTTCACTAGATTGTACCTCCATTAAGCATGAAGAATTAATCCAACCCAATTAACTCCCAGATGAACAATGCTAACAAGCACCAGTGAAAGGAAGTTATTTGAGGACAAATTCAGGAAAGTCTGAGGAATCAATGCTACTTTCAGACATGTGCTTCTTATAAAGTTTAAATCAGAAGAAAAACACTGGTCTTACTTGTAGAACCCACACACCAACGGTCTTCCACATCTATCAGCTTCATCAAAACAAGCTTCTGCCATCTGCCTGTCAAAACTGGGCAGCCTCTCGCAGAACACACCTTTTCCTGAGCAAAAGGGCAGAGGACGCGGGACTGAAGGCAATACGGTTTGCACAAAGTGATTTTAGCTTGCAGTAACATACGCATATCATGACATTCTAGAAAGCACATTTGGTGAAACTGAAGCGTGGCTTGTCATTTGTGCTCCTAACTCCCTTCTGGCCTCCAGCTGAGGTGTTACGAGCTGGTCGCGGACCCCAGGAAGTGTGACCGTTTCAACAGATGGCTTCCCTTCGAGCCCCAGGGGTACTTCTAGGACAACGCTTCCCGCGGCCGTGCTGGGATCAGCACAGTACAAACACCACTGGTGTTAAGCGGTCAGTGGACCGATTTCTCTTTAATTATACAACTAAATAGTCTGCACAAGTCACGGGACGCTGCTGAAACGAGAAACCATTCACTTTTACAAGGCCTGCCTCAGTGTGTGCTACTGACTACAGAGAAAAGCTGATTTGCAGCCCTTCCTCTTACCTGCTCGTAAAGCTTCTATTACAATCTCTGCGGCTTCTTCAGGTGGTGAACAAATAACGGCTCCGGAGACCCTGCAGAAGTGAAAAGAAAGACCTTCAGTGAAGACAAGGTTTTGACTAGAATGAACAATGCTCAAAAGCTCCTTTCGGTTACATTTATTTTCACAACAGGCACCTTCAACTTTGAATTTAAAAAAAGACATAAAACCCCATTGCTCTGGAAGAACAAGTTATGTTATAAAAGGAACTCGGTAGCTGCTTGCAAGGGTGAAATACAGGATGACATATACAGGTTAAAGTTACAAGTGGCACAATGGAATTGCTTTGCTTGTCCTGCATCTTAAAGTGTTTTAAAAGCGTGCTTTGAAAACGAGTTGAATCCTGCTAGTTAACACATATGGCAAAATCACAATGTTTCTGTGGAAGAGCTGCTGAACAAGCGATCAGCACATCTTAGTTTACCACCACTCCTTAATTTCCAGTATCGGCTGCATCTTTCTTAAAAGCTCTGCCTTTCACTTTTGCAATGGTATTTAAAACACCAGTTTGAGAACTGACTGTAACCGTACCACTCGACGTTACTCGTTCAGTTCAACTGTAAAGCCAAACGCCACAATCTTTCCCCTTTACAGCAATCCTTGCTTGTCTCCGCTTCCAAGGGGCCACTGAAGTCAGCCAGCTGCTCCGAGGCAGAAACACTGCCAGGCAGCAGGCAAGCGTGTCGTTCATTGCTCTGCGGGAACGGAGGAAAACAAGTTTTTACATTTCTTAACTAAACTGCCTGCAACTAAACTCCTCTGACTTTACACCATTTTTGGGCACGTGAGTCAAGCTAAGCTCAGGGGCTTCCGAAGCGTCTCTGGGTAGATGATAGACTACGTAAGGCTCAGCCTGTAACGGCCCCTCGGTTTCACTTTGTTCCCATACGTGGGGCCAGACAAGCAAGGTCTGGGTCCGCTACAGCGCAGCGGCATTTTCCAGAGAGGGGAAGCAAGCCTCGCACGGAGACGCTTGCCCCAAGCCTCACGGCGGGGAAGAACCACGCATGGGAGATAGTGGTGGACAGTACCGCTGATCACTGAGCGCGACATCCGCGTCCTGCTGCCGCAGCACCCTGGTGCCGGCCAGGAACTCGACGCCAAAGGCGCGCTCCACCTCCTCCAGCTGATCCTCCACAACGTAGAGCAAGCAGCAGCTGTTTTCCTCCACCAGACTTTGAAACAAGGCCTTGTTAATGAGCCCTGTGCCGAAGAGGGCGAGGCCAATGCTGCTGCCATGCGGTAAGGTGGGCGCCGGGCCATCGCAGGCCACGGGTGCAGCCCCTCTTTGGCCGGCCTGCGTCGAAGGGGCAGGTGTGATCCTGATACGGAAGGTGGCAAGCGCGGAGGGGCAGCTGGTGGAGGGCGTCGAGTTTTCCCTGGAGACAGCCGCGCTTGCGGCGACGGGGTGAAGGAGAACCAGTGGCTTGTGGTAGGACGGCGGGGAGGGCACCATGTCGTAGCCAGCGCTGGTGCCAGCGAGGATGGAGGACGGCGGGGAGAGCGCGGAGGGCACATCGAGCTGCAGCGGCAGGCCGGGGCCGACGTTTGGACCTGCAGAGC
>WHYT01016682.1:403272-428897 GCA_009806455.1 Tetrax tetrax
AAAAAAAAAAAAAAAAAAAAAAAAAAAAAAAAGAAAATGGAATCATTTTCTTAGCTGTGATAGCTGCTAACGTATTACAGTCAGAAGAGAGCAAACTGTGGTTAGGTCAGTTTTTGAAGGATAAAGTACTTTCAAGTTTCCGTCTGTGTCCACCACGCGAACCTGCTCCACTACCAGAGGAAAATTCATCGGCTGTACATTTTGGCTGGGGTTCAAATTCACTGGTCCACAAAGAGCATCTGATTCGTTATCCGAGCCCGAGTCTTCCTTATTTTCCAAGGTAAATCTGTTCAGTTCTGCAATTTTCTGTTAAAAGCAAAATACAGAAACCAAGATTAATTCTGCGGCTAAGGCCTCAACAACTCCAAGCTGCTTCCAAGGTGTGGATCTGGCCAGCCTCTGGAGGAACATCTGAGTGAAAACGTTTTTCAGTGGGTTAGAATCTTTCAGGAAAATGAAAGGGCTTTTGATGTTGCCACTCCTGTGCCCTCCAGGAGGTCCTGCTCCTCTGAAGAGTTTAATTTTTTACATTTAACAGAGAACTCATGCCTTGTCAAAGGACTGGATTCTAAGCGACAAGAGCCTGCTGTCAGTGGTAATCCTACAAGTTTGCTTTTGGTCCATTTGAAATTGTCTGTTACCACCTTGTGTCAACTACACAAATCAGTTAGCCTTCACCAATGTGTACAAGAAAAAAAAAGATATTATCTTGTAAAATATTTAACAGCATACTATCCTGTACTTGCCATATACCAAGTTTCACCCTTTTCAGTAAGAAAACTTTAATTAAAAGCAAGCACATAGAATGGCATTTAATGAGGTGTCCTGCTGCTAACACAGTATCTGAAAGAGAATTCTGTAACACTGATAGGGCCAAGCAAGCTAATTGTCAGGCATGCTGAGGTGAGAAATCTCCCTAAAAGAATTTATTGGCAGCAACTGAAGGCATGAGCTCACTAACAAGGGGAAGGTGTTGAGAATCAAACCATAAATTTCCAGTTGTGGTAACACAACATTATTTACTCTAGTGTGTTTTGAGGTCTGCTCAGGATATAAGAATATAAAAACCTTATGCGATTTAGCAAGAATGGAAGAGTACGTAAAGGAGAGGGAGTAAAAAATATTCTTCTCAATACATGTGAGCAATTAAGTATTTCACTGAGGAGCACACCAAGAACAGAGGGAATTATTTGATTGAACTTCTTACCAGAATTAGCATGTCCATGACATCTTTGCAGATCTGTAAATTGCTATCACTTGTCACTTCCAGAAACAGATCACGGGTGTCTTTCCTAATCTGTAAGAATTTCACAGGTAAAGCAAGTAAGGTACAAGAGTGTGCTCACCCACACTCATGAGTCAACATTTCAACACACAAACTGAATGAAAGGCTTCCATTCAATGCAACTGAAGCAAAGTACCGCCTTTCTTTACAAGTCAAAATCCATACTCCCGCCATTTAATGAAGCCATCTCTGCAAAGGCAGACTGGTGCCTTTGGAACAGCTTGCCAGAGCTTTACAGATTTATAATGGTACAACTGGAAATAGTAAAAAATACAACTCCCAGATCCATCTCAATCTGACAATCTAGCATGGAAGATTCAGGCTTTGAAGATTTCAATTTGGAACATAATCCCAAGTTTCACAGAACTGTGTGTATCTTTGAATCTGGAGTTAAGTATCTATCAGTAAAAAGAAACAGTTTAATTCCCATCAACATAGTTTCACTACTGGAGAGTACCTTTGTTTTCTCACTGTTAGTTATTGGTGGGAAAGAAATCACAACGCCTTCAGCATCCACAAGACACGGGTAGTTATCTTTGCCATCCAGTAACTGGAGATACCTGCCAGGCAAAAAGTGAGCAACTGAAACAGCAGCTGGACACAACGGCAGAAGACAGTGACAGAAGTGAATTAGTGTGTTCCTGATCTACCACGTAGCAAACACAGAAGTCAAAGCACTAAAACTCAGCAAAACAGTATCACAGAGATACAGCTGAGGAAAGCCAGCTGCAGAAAGTGATGGGTTAGAACTATAACGTGGGAACAGAGAGTTTGGTGCAGCTGCCTGATATTAAGGAATTTGAGTTATGTCCTTGAGCACTACTTGCTCAATAACAAAAAACAGCAACTAGGATAAGATAAAGAAATACCAAAGGCAGAAATAGAAAAGACAACCAAAAGTTTATACCCAATCCAGATGAAGTTTAAGGCGGGTGAACGGGATAATGCGACCAATCCAATTGGATGTTTAGGTGTATGCACTTCGCGTGTAAAGGAGAAAAACTATAAAATGACTTATGCTGAGGAGGAATAGAGGTCTCCGGAACACCATCCATGGAGTCCGTGCCCTTACTGCAACACCATAAGGTAACTCACACTTTAATATCTACACTGAGAAAGTAGATCGACACGCGTCTGGTGCTTTCAGAGACGCCAGTGCTCAAACAGGAGTATCAGATTTTTCCAGACAGCTTCCTCAGTTTTCCCTCTTACTTACTACGGCGATATAAGCTTCTCCCATCGTGTACCTGGCAAATTCCCCCACACTGTACGAGTGACGGATCTGGGCGGTGATCTCTGCACGAGCAGTACACCGAACAGGGCAGTGCCACACTCCGCTTTGTATTTCCTCTGTTCCTACATGCAGGTTTACTGCTAAGTTTACTGAACGTGCATGACATATGTTTCACTTCTCCTTGTTTCCTCTCTATTTGCTATTCAAAATATATTTGTCACCTCTCAGAATGATTCATATGACAAGAATTTACTCGATGCAGCTAGGCAGTCATCATCCTTGTTTCACTCCAGGTTACTCTTCATGCATAAATTCAGCTCAGGGTTTTTCACCTCAACTCCTGAAAGCTCGTGCTGGGTTTGTTAGCCCCATCACCGCTACAGAGCACGCTTCATAATACGTTCCAGCACATTTTCTTCAGTGCTGTTTTCCGTACGAGTATGAGTTACCAAAATTCACCTGGAGAAAAAACAACAAGAGATCAGTATACTGACTTGTGCAACCCGGAAACATTCTGCCGCTTCTTCTGCTTCCTCTGCTCCTCAGCTTCTAACTGCAGCTGACGGAGAAGGTCCTTTGCCTTGATCTCCTTTCGACCCAGGGGCGTTATCTACACCGTACAAGAAAACAAACATTTGAATTTAAGGATAACTCAAACACTGGGGTTATTAAAACTCTCCTGTAAGCAAGTCAATAATCAAAACCATGCTTCTGTACGTTGTCATTCCTAACACCTCATTCCGTATGGAAATACACTTTCTATTTAACATGGAAAAGCACACCGATGCCACTGGCCCTACCTTCAGTTCATCAGGAGGCCGAACGTCATATACCAGAGGACCTTTGATCAACTGCAAGTCATGGGTGGCAATTGTGGCTGCTGTCCGCTTTTCACAGATATCTTCGTGCAGTTTAGTCTAAAACAAAGAATGCCATCATATACCAAAAATATCAACATGATTTATTCCTCCTAGGGTTCAGCATCCTTATGTATTTACTATTTGCAGCATTATGAGCTAGCTGCATAACCCTTTTGCGTTAAATGGAGCCCTTCTCTTCACCTGTGAAATAATTTTATCTGAATTACAACCCAAACATAAACAGTTGTAAATCAGAAAACTGTCACAAGAACCCGAGCCTCGTAACCTGAGAGAAGCTAACACCTGCCATCTAACGGACCGGCGAGCAGTACGCCAGCTGCAGGCTGCAGTTACAATACCTCCGTTGGAAGGTTAGGGGTGCAAGAGTTTCAGCGCAGATTAGGAAACCTGGAGCCAAACCAGGCTGCTCCTAACGTGGATGCGGGTTTATTACTAGTTCTCAACAGGTTCCACAGCACCAACAAGCTGTTGTTACAGAGGCAACACAAATACACGTGCGTTCATCGCCCTCTCATGGCCATATCTGGCTCCTGTTAGGTTCTTCAGGAAAATCAGTTTTATTATGGACTGGCTAGGTGGCACGCGCTGGCAGAGGCCGCGCTGCACTGCCATCCCACCGTGCCCTCACCACCCGCTAGGTGAAGAGTTCACCTGAAGTTTCAGAAACTCATCTGCTGGAAGGAGCCTAGAACAGTCTACTTCCAACATTGCTAACAATGTTCCTGTCGCAAACGAGTAACCAAGACCACAGCAGTTACCTGTGCGGACAGGAACCTCTTCAGTGCATTTCCTGGCTTTAAGTTCACTCCTTTCAGCACACAGCACACAATGAAGGGTCGAACATCTCTGACGCCCGGGCTCACTTTGACCACCAAGGGCGCATGGTTTTCGGAGACGTGCAGAACCTTCACCAGCAGCTTGCTCGCCTCCTCCAGCTCATCCTGCTCCCCATCCCCACCATCTTTCTTCTGCTGCTTCTCCCTCTTCTTCTTCCTGGCCTCCTCTCTGGCGCTCTCAGCTTTGCCCTTCCCACGGCCCCCAGCCCGCAGGTAGTCCAGGATGGCCTTCGTCTGGCAGCCATTGACCATCTTCTCCAGCCGCTTGTCCTTCAGCTGGTTGCCCCTGAAGTTGGCCTCCTTCAGCCGCGGACAGTCGGCCAGCGCGGCGGGCAGTTCCCTCAGCTGGTTGTTGGCCACGTCCAGGCTCTGGAAGAGACAGAAACGGGGCGGTCAGCGGCGAGGATGGGAACCCGGGTGGGCGGCGGGGACCCGGCTCCGCTCCCACCTTGAGGGCCGGCAGGGCGGCGATGTCGGGGCCCAGCTCCGCCACCTCGTTGTCGGCCGCCTCCAGCCGGCTGAGGAGCGGGAAGGGCCCTCCGGGGAGGGCGGCGGGAGGCAGCAGCCCGCCCGGCAGCGCCTGCAGCCGGTTGCCGGAGAGCAGCAGCGTCTGGAGCTGCGGTGCGGCGCGGGCCAGACCCGGGCCCAGCTCCCGCAGCCGGTTGCCGCTCAGGTTGAGGCTTCGCAGCTGCGGAAAGGCCGGGGCTCCCGCCGGCTCCGTGCCCGCCGCCCCCCCCAGCGCGGCGGGCAGCGCCTCCAGGCCGTTGCCGGAGAGGTCGAGGAGGCGGAGGGCCGGCAGCGGCCCGCCGAGCCCCGCGCCCAGCCCGGCGGGGCCCAGCGCGTTGTCGCTCAGCACCAGCGTGTGGAGGGCGGGCAGGGCGGCGGCCAGCCCGGGGCCCAGCTCCCGCAGCGCCGCGCACCCGCTCAGCTCCAGCGACTGCAGCAGCGGCAGCGCCAGCAGCTCCGCCGGCAACCGCCCCCCGCCCGCCGCCACCCGCTCGGCCACCGCCGCGCCGGGCAGGGCCAGCTCCCGCCGCCGCTCCCGCGCCGCCGCCTCCAGCTCCGGCCAGGCCGCCGCCATGGCCGCCGCGCCCGCCCCGCCTCCTCGGCGGGAAGGCCCGCCCGCCGCCGCGCTGCCGGGAGGGCCGGCCCGGACAGGTGGAGCAGCCGCGGCTCAGCCCCCAAAAATCAACCACCTCGCACCTGCCCGGCGCTGGAAACCCGCGACCACCGCCGCCCCGCACCTGCCCGGCGCTGGGAAGGCAGCGCCCTCGCCCCGCAGGAACGCACCGCGCAGGCCGAGACCCCAGAACACCGGCTACCGCCCTCGCACCTGGCCCTCGAAAGAAACAGGACCGGCCCGTCGGGGCAGCGAGTGGCACCTTTGGTACCACCAAAACAGGGGCCCGCGCTTGCTAGGCCGGTGCCGGACAGACGGACGGGGGTGCTGCCGCGGCGTTGCTGCTACAGCCAGGCTTTCACCCACCCAGCACCCATTTCTGTTCTAACAGCTCGGAAACGCAGAGGTACCGCCCAAACTTGCTAAACAAATTTATTTAGTAAGTGCAATAAAAATAACTTACATGTTTAACAAAAGTGACTCTTTATCTTGAAATGATAGCAATAAAATCTCTAGGATTTAAATACCTTATCTGGTACTTAGGAACTGCATAATCTATATAAACGGCTCTCTTGGGGAGTGGAACTCCAAGCAGTCACGCCAGATTAGATGAACTCCTGCACACAGGGGCACCGGCGGCTCTTGAGTCATCTCTGCAGTTTACATGGATGAAAACAACCTGGTTGACATTCAGATACAGTAAAGGGATCAGACAGAAAATAGCCCATGAGAAAGGGACCACAGTCTGTTATTTAATAGCGATCTACGGTTTTCCAGTCCAACCCTTTGGAGAACTTCTTTCCGTTAGCCAGACCTGCACCTGTGTAACAGTTTTGCTCCGGAATATTTTGCTCAAGACTTCATGGCACAGGAACAAACTTCACTGTGTTTTTCACACCAGTGTTTACTTTGCCACTGCAGAAAACACGGGCTGTTTATTCAGTGAAAGGAAGCAGCCCAGTGAAATCATCCTTTAGAAGTGACATTGGTGGTACCACTATGCTCAAAGAAGGTCCTTTCACATCCTAAAAATTTTTCCATTATTTCACTTCTAAGTTGTTTCCAGTTTGTACTATTGAGTAGTTTAATATTATCTTTATACTTCACTTTAGGAGGGCATTTTTTTTAGTCTCAAGACACCGAGCAATCTCACTGAATGTTAAGCATTCTAAAATATTTCACTGAAAAAAAGTTCCTAAAAAGCTATTCTGAATTTGAAAAAAAAAAAAAAAAAGCCATAAAACACAATGCGGTGTGCCGGAGCCGATGCATTTGTCTTTCAAAAGCTGTTTGACAAAGGCTCTGTAATGCGCTTCTCTCGTGCGTACGTAATTCCTGCTCCTTAGGTAAGTAAGGTGGGAAGTGAGGGCAGGGAAGAGGCAGGAATCTCCTACATGACAACTTCTCGCGGTGAAAACACTGCAAAGAGTTATTTCACGGATCCCTAAGGCATAGTTACTGTGCTCTGCCGTGGAGCAAAGAGAAAAGCAGTTACTGCGCTCGCTGCGGAGCCCCAAGAACCGCAGAGGGAGACAGGCAGCCTGAGCACAGGACAGCATCCCTGCACACAAACCCGAGAAACAAGCGCCACCCAAGGGAAAAGGCCTCCAAAGAGAAGGTCGGTACAACTGTCTGAGGTGGCTCCCAAGTTCTCTGCTGTTCAGATCAGTCAGTGCTGGGAAATACGACCCTCGCTATCGTTAACAGCGTTTGTGAGGGTCTTGGGGGTTTTAAGTTTGGTTTGCTTGGTTGTTGGTAAACAAAAAATCTAAACATTTTTTTCTGTTTAAAATCAAGTGCTATTTTTTTTTTAAAGCATGTTTAAAAAGGTTCTCCCATAATGTTACAAAATAGAAAGCACACCCTGCTGCATGCAGGATTTAAGTGATTATTTTAACTACGCTTTGGCTGAGTGGGTTTAAAAGCCATGGCTGAGGAGCAAGAGAGCGCTGTATTTCCCAGTTTAATATACATACTATGTTTGCCAATCCAAAATACACAGGGGACCTTTGCAAACTCTTTGTTGTTGGTTTTTTTTTTTATTAAACTAGCATAACAGAAAGCTCACAGTTTTATGTCCAAAAGGAAGAAATGCTCTGGGCACCAGCTCGTGAGCCTGCAGTCCATTGCACATGCCAGTCTGTGAGCAAAATCAATGGTTATTTTGCTTGCCTAAGGAATTGGGTTCTCAAAATAGAATTTGTGCACTAAAGTGGAAATAAAAATACATACGTATTTGTTAATATATATATTCCCATTGTACATGTATTTATCAATATATATATTTGGAAGAGTTAAAGAAACAATTTATATAAAGACACTCAAAATAGAAGCGCACCGATCTACCTGTAAAATCCAAAAGCTTGTAGATAGGCTGCAAACTATAAAAACTGCCTATTACAAAATCAGTGCTCTATATACAAAACAATACCGCAAATTCACTCTGTGGGAGCAAAAAACCCCAACCCCCAAAACTTCTATTACTACGACCACTCATTCTTGTACCTGTGGTGGGCATGGATGTGGGACCAATAATTCTATCCTGGAAAGCAACGGCCTGTTACAAGCAGAAATGTCAGGATTGCTGCTTTAGGTACAAAGCTTCGTACACTGTGTCTTAATAGAACTTGTTATCTTTGAAGCTACTAAATGGTAACATGCTGTAGTCTATGGATTTATTTTAATTAAGATCTAACTAGAGAAACTCAGTATTAGAGCTGGATTTAGAAGCAAGCTGAGAGAAAGTACACTCAAGCAGGAAAAAAGGTCTAAATTTATTAATTCAAGCTTTTCAGGGCCCCACTAAGACTTTTTTTCTTTTCTTTAAGGGCCATTTCTGGGGGATATATTTCAGAATTAACTGCGAGCTTTTTAAAGCACAACTTTAATTTTCACAGCAGCTCCACAGATACATGCTCTTAATATGTCCCAAACGGGGCTCCTCCTGTCAAGTGGACTCACAAGGCACCTAGCGCACAGCGAGGGAGGCAGAGCGGAACAGCTACTCCACGTTACTTCCTACGGAACGGCGTGTCATGCGGCAATATCCAACCGGCCCTTTAGCTTTTTTATTTGGTGCTAATTCTTGGTGTTGAGTAGTGCTTTGGGTACTGCTTTACTGCCTTTAAAACTCTAAACCTGAAATACATGTGAAGGCCAGGCTTCCACAGCAAAGCCGCTTCTCACTATGCTCCTAGAGCCTCGGCGGACCCACGGGAGGGACATGCATTTCACCGGACATTAACAACCTGCGTGAGCTCATCAAATTACAGACACCGGTATTAATGAGAGCAAAGCGATCTGTCACAATAACGTTTCTAGGAGTTTTAAAAATGAGTGGAAACATTTTATAATGGCCCTTATGGATCCAATTCCTTTCCTTACAAGGTCAACTAGAGCTTCCAGCTAACTGAGGTGCTGTTCAAGGATACCAGTCAGCTTTAGGAAAAAGTACAGTTCCCATTTCCAATGAAGGAACCATGAGTTTTAGAGCCTAGCACAAGTAAATGAACTTGGAAGCTTTCACAATGGCTATAAATTTCCCCCATTTTAGCTGACATTGTGACAAATAGAGGGAAAAAAAAAGGCAGCTGTCGTAAACACACTAATAGTGTCTTTCTTACGACCAGAACACACTAGATCCTGGCACAGTGGCTAAACGAATCACCAAAGGGCATGACTTACTTCATTGTACTCGAGGAGTGGACACCTGAAAAAGCTTTCCAGTTCCTGGCTCTACACGTAAACATGCCCTGCCTGAACCAAAGAAATCCACACTATAGGGTTTGCAGTGGGAAAAACAAACCCCATAGCTTTCCTCAGCTACATTGCAGTTTCTCCTTTTTTTCTCTTTTAGCAAACACACGAGGAAGAATTTTGCTTTATGGAACTGTTTTCCCATTAATCAGTTCAGGAGTTTATCTATGACAGGATCACCCAAGTCCTTCAGATAACTGAGATACACATTTTGCATAGTCTGACGTGTATTTCTTTTAACACGTGCATCCATTTCTCATTTCATCACTGCACCTCATAGCAGATGAATGACGTATTGCTAGGGTACCAACGTCACCACAACACCAAAGGAACCTGCGCAACTGCAACAGGCCTGTTCTGCTCATTGTATATCCGTATTTCCAGCGGTGTTTCCTCAAGTCTCATTATGACAAATTCTCTGTGAATGCACTGATGTAATGCAGAAGTACACACAGGCAGCCTATCTCCTAGCCAACCAGTACACGCCATTTACCTTGTGACCTATTTGTCTACCACAAGCGTCTGATGGCAAGACAACAAAAATTATTGACGCTCTTACTAAAAGCCAATTTTGGCAGAAAACTGTTAGAGATCCGTTCTGCAGTTATTACATTGAAGTGAGCAGGTGGTGAAGTCAGCTAATACAGGCATCACTCCCAGCCTTTCAGGACGTGTAATTGCAAACACGTGTCACACTTAGATTAAAAGAACAAATGCTCTTCAGCTCTATCCTGAAAGTCTAGTACAATTTCTGCTTGCTAGGTTTCTTGCTCTTCCCCAAGAGAAAGCCAACACACCAGTGAGTATGGCTTTTGCATCTTAAGGAAATTCCGTCTTGGATCTCAAAACCAGACTGCTAGAACCAAGCCCCAGAGCAATCCACTAACGAGGGCCCAGCCTCGGTGCTGACTGTGACAGCAGCTACGCAGTGTGGCCACGTTAACTCCCTACTCACTGGGGAGTATTTTTAGTATGAGGAACCAGTCCAATGCATGGCCTTCCTTGTGCCATACAGGATGTGGCAGGCTAGATCTGTCCCAGAACATATGCATAGTTCTAACACTCCCATTTCTAGGAGAAAACCCCAGCGCTGCACAGAAAGCTAACAAAAAAGTTATGTACCGCAGTTACCGGACTAGGCAAGTACTGCTCTAGGCTGATAAACAGCCCCACGTAGTCAAATGAAAAAGAGGATACAAGTTGCCCACAATTTTTACATAACTAATACCAACTATATTCCCAGTTATTAAGACAAAGGAAAAAATACTTGTCCTGTCATCGCTTTGAGTATGTTTTGCTGGTGCTTTTATTTGGGCCCCCTCTTGGGGTTGGGATCTTGCTTCCTACAGAAGGAGGTTGAGCTTTTGCTCCTGAAGGACCTGGTTTCCTTAAATGCTGGCCACCTGTTTTGCCTGTGAAAAGAAAATATAGATTGTTATTGCAAGTACATCTAATCCCAGTCTTGAATTTTATCTCCCATTTTGATCCTCAAGATATATTAAGTCTGAATGACTGACACTAGCAACTAAAAGTCAGCAGGCATCCAGTCGGAAGTGCATCTCACACCAGGATCGGTAGGACTAAATGGTTAGGGTTCCCTTCCTGTCCCTAGGAGATTGCTCTGGAGCTTTAGCTTTATCCAGGCAGGATTCAAGTTCCTTCTGACTATGTTTACAAACTCTAAGCAGCAGCAAACTAACGAGCATTCTTATTAGCAAGCAGAAACAGCAAAGCTACAGACAGACAGACTGGCAACTGTTGAGTTTAACTGCATTCACTTATGACAGCTGAAAGAGACAATTCAACAGTTCTTCCCAGGAATTTGGAGTACTGTGAAACACAGGTATGAGCAAAGCAAATATCAGACAGAGGAGGTTAACTCTAGCAACAACCTGAACGTGCAGCAGGCTGAAGAACCCTGTCTGAAGGGGGACAGGTTTTGGATGTTACTGGCCATAAGAGTTCTGGTGCTGCAGGCAGTGAAAATAGCTTGTTTGTTTAACTTCTGTGTTCAGCAAATAAAAGGGTTTTGCGTGTGCTTTGTAAATAAAGACAGCTGTTAAAAACCACCTGACATCAGCATCGATTTCTCTTTGCGGGTGAAGAAGCTGCAGAATCAGAAATTCTGCCTAGCTCCTGGGTGTGAACTGAAAAGGAAAAGCCGTACACAGCACTAGCTATTCAGTTCATCTTGTAATTAGGATTAGATTAGCATCCTCTGATTGGACGTCAAAAGCTAAATCCAGCTCTCGGCTCTCTGTGTCAGCGTTCAGGAGCTTTCCAGGTGGTTAACTGTTTGTATCACCACCGTGTTCTCTTCACGGCCATACTGTTGTGCGGAAACGAGACTGAACTGATCGAATACGCCAGCTTCCCAGCCAACTCAGCTAATGCCCTCATTTGGGAATTGTTATGGAATGCTTTTGAGGATTTGCTCCCTAGGCAGACTGTAGTCTATACCTGCATAAACAAATACCAGCTAGGTTACACAAATGCAACAAGCAATTAAGAGCCAGTTTGCTTTCAAGGATGAAATACTTTTTTTAAGTAAAGGCAACAGAGTAAAAAAAAATAATCATCATTATCATAAAACAGTGTCTTACCAGGCTGCACCAGAAGAGTTTTATTTATTGTGGATAATCTCCGTTGATTCATTTTACAGCCATCGTCGCCCATGAGGTGAGACTTCCATGCCTAAAGTCAATTAAAAAGAAGTGGTATTACAAAACAGCAAAATGAGCCAATCTTTTATCTAGTCACTATCTATGCACATACACCTTTTAAAGCACGGGGAAAACAAGAGCTGTATACAGACTTTATGGCAATAGCTGTTTAATCTGCTCACTCATAAAAGCCTGAACACCGTATGACTTAGTAAGTGGAACAAAAATTAATATATCCAAAATACAGCTTAAAAGGTACATCACAATGAAAAAAAATTCCGGCCAGATGCTACAAATTAAAAGCGAGTGACATTAGTTTTGTTTTTTAAATTTTCTTAATTAACACCTGAGTTGAAATCAGGAAAAACAACATACAAATAAAATGGAAAATCTTTTCATTTATACATATTTTAAACTGAAAATGCGAGGGCATAACTACAAGGTTATGATAACAGTTAAAGTATTCAGCAACCCGATGGAGTAGGGGCTGCTATTGCAAGAAAACATGACAGCCTCTTCAAATTGGAGGCTATGTGAATTACTACATGAATGATTTTGGCAGAAATAAAAAAAAAAATCCCCAAATCCAAACAACACATACATTTCTCAACAAACATTTCAGACTCGGTTACGATATTTTCTGATCACCTTACGCTGGGCAAAGTAAAAAGGATTTGGAAAAAACTTGGTTTTGAGAACAGAAGCACTGCAGGGTCACGTCCCATCGAAAGGAAGAAAGTTACACAGCTTACATTAACGGGATCTAATGCTCAGGATAGAGTTGGTGGCTGCCTGCTGGAAGGACTTTTTTCAGAAAATTAAATCATACACAGAACCACTTAAATACGATCATAATGTACTGTTAGTTGATTCATATAAAGGACCAAAACAAGTATTTTAAGTATTTTTCTTAACAAATAAATTTTCTATAATACCAATGCATATTTCCAATTGCTGAAAGCACATTTTGGAGCTGGCATGTTCATAGCACTAGGCAGTAGTACCCAAATCAACAGCAGCATCCTAATCCTGGATGCCCTGTTGGATGTGCTCAGCCTTGCTGCAGTTCTTTAACACGCATAATGTCACTGTGAACAGCAGGGCTGACAAGTGAGCTCACGGAATCTGGCAGTAGTTGGGAACTTGGAAAGCTGTAAGGTGTATAGCCGCCTGGGCAGGAGGAGAAAGTCCAACACTGCACCTCTCCTGTGAGGCCAGGCTGAGAGAGCTGGGGCTGTTCAGCCTGGAGAAGGCTCTGGGGAGACCTTAGAGCGGCTCCCAGTGCCTAAAGGGGGCTGATAAGAAAGACAGGGAGAAACCCTTCAGCAGGGCCTGTTGTGATAGGACAAGGGACAATGGTTTTAAAATAGAGGGAGGTAGATTCAGATGATAGAAGGAAAAAAAAATTACAATTAGGATGGTGAAACACTGGCCCAGGTTGCCCAGAGAGGTGGTGGATGCCCCATCCCTGGAAACATTCCAGGCCAGGTTGGCCAGGGCTCTGAGCAACCTGATCTGGTTGGAGATGTCCCTGCTCTCCTGGGGGCTTTAACGGCCCCTTCTGCCCCTTGCTATTGTATGACTCTGTGACATGGAATAGCCCGTAGCCTGTGGTTCCCACGTACACCTCTGAGGGCAGAAGACCTAGGTTCAAATACGGTCTCCAGGGTGTGAGACAGCCGTTATAGAGCCCAGCAATAATCCAGGCAAGTTCTTAAGTCATGGGGTGTAAGCCAGTGCTAAAAGAGTACACGAGTTCAGTGCGGTGACATAACAAAATCAGACCAATCCAGAAGGCAATCTTACCTCCTCTCCTGGGGAAAAGCTGTCATGGCACAAAGGGCAATGGTTTGCCACGTCTTCTGGTTCGGCAGCTGAAAAGATTAGAAAAACAATGTAAGAATGGCAAAGGCAGAGTAATTTCAAATACAAAAGAAGAACTTGCACCACAAAGATCGTAAAACTACCCTATGGCTAAACCAGCTCCTACCCTACCATCATTAACTGCTCTCAAATAAGTTCCGTGTTTAATCATCTGCATTGAAACAAGCTCAAAAGGAACAATAGAGCTTAATCCACAGGGAAGTGGTAGAGGCTTTCTGTTCTCTTCACTCATCATCCACACATGCATTCATAGAAGCGAAGCATTTCAAGCACTGGGAAATTTATTCCAAAAGTGTTCCCTCTTGAGGATTTACTTAGATTTCAAGATCCACAGTGCAGTACCTAAATAGAAGTGGTCTGACTTGCCAAAAATACACAGTATTTGGAAGTCTGACTGACTTGACTTTTGAAGTTCAACCTTTCTGTTCGAAAGTACTCACGATTGCAAGCCTTGCTCATGACATGTTTGGGTAGCTCATCTTTCGGAAGGGCCTCACTGCATCGTTGACATTTCCCAAAGCTGTCCTTTTTATCACAGTCAGTCAACAAGTGCTCTGTCAGGCCTGCTATTTCCACCACCTACACAGAGCAAGAGGCACCCAAGATGATTTGTACTGTACTGAGTAAATAAGAAGAGTACTTTAAAAACTGTTTATGTGATTTCTGGAAGTTAAATCTCGCTTTCCAAAATGTCAAAGGGAAAAAGAATGCTAGTCGGGTTACTAATACAATTTATTATGTTTTATGATGCTTTTTTTCCAAAAAGCACTACCCAAAATCACACAGTTGTGTTCAGAATTCATCTACCTTAGCATTAAATATCTTACAGCACCTTAAAACCAGAACAACAGCAGCTAATGTCTTGTCATACCTCTAGAAAGCGTATGTCTGACCTGTTTGCAGTGCTCACATCTGGTTAACATTGGGCAGTGTTTCCAGTAGTGGAGATCCAATCCTTCCTCTGTGAAGGATTCGTTCCTTTCACCACAGAAAATACATAAGCTAGGAAAAAAAACACAAACATCAGTAACACCACAGAGTAAAGTGGATGAACCCTGTTTCTTCTAATAGAAACTATTTGGAAAGATAGCTCACATCTTGGTACACCTTATTTTCCCTGTATAGTGCTGACCGCAGGAGAGGGCATGAACAGATATTATTATATAATGTACGGTAAACAAAACTACAAAACATTTATTCACATCAAAAAGTATAATTCCACACAAGCATTGAGGACAGCTCACCAAAACTGGCTTTCATGGCTCCAGAATTTTCAAATGCTTTCTCTATGACCTCATCCTACATCACACATGAGAGCTACAATATATCTTTGCCTTATTTTATACTGACACCTGAACATTAAACTGTGGCAATTTCTTATACCACAAGCAACTACTCAGAAAACAAGTTCAAGGTCACACTATCCAAGAACTTCAAAAAATTAACATCTAGGATTGCCTGGTGACAATCTGTTAGAAGATATTTTCTTTTTAATTGTTTCAGTGCTGAAGGTATTAGCTTTGATCTACTGGAAAAATGTTATTAACATCATTAGTGTGCAGGTTATCCTAAGTGCTTAAGGTGATTACAAGCTGCTCATCCAACTTACTTATCCATGTAATTTCCAACAGAGGAAAGATCATCTGGAATCTCTGCTGCTGCAGGCTGTGGGCTTTCATTTACCTCGTAACCTGTAAAAAGAGAACTATTAAAACCAAGATCACATTTTAATTAGTTTTTGTGCATGCCTAGAAACACTGCTTCTCTGGACCTTAATGATAAAAGAACTAACAGAAGCATACCACCGCCTGACTGGTAAACAAGCACTGACAGACAACACACCAGTAGGCCGCTGGGAAGCTATTGCTTTAGTGATCTACAACAGCAAAATATTTCAGTGCTTATTTCTACATGTAGTAGATTATCTACCTCGGGCTAGGGAGAAATCTAAAGTGGCCTCAGGCCAAGACATACTTATTTCTTATTAGAAATTAACCAGTTATCTGATAGTAAATTTTCTTTCGTGAACGTAATGGTTACCTCTACGGCAGGCCAAGCCAAGCACTCAGCCAAGCACTCTGGCACGTCTTTAACTGAGATAATTCAACAATCCGTTAAGAATCTCCAGTGTTCCAAAGACATCTTGAAATATCCCTACATTTCTTAATACTATTTGAAATTACCTACCTTGATACTTTGGCTTCTGAAAATCAGATTCTTTCTCCTATTGAACAAAGATATTTAAGTCAGAAATTTCCTTAACGACAGTGATGCTTGCAGGGAGAAAGAGAACAGATTATATTCTGATTTTTCTCTGGAATTAAAAGCTTAGAAGCAGAGCCAATGCATTTCAACTTTTGTGCCTCTGGTCCGACAGCGAATCTCTCAGGTATTGAGGCAGCAATCTTCTGAGGATGGAAACAGGCCCACTTTCTGGCAGGGGGTAGCTGACTACCTGTCTAAGGTTCAGATACAAAACTTAATGAAGTGCAGCACAGCACACTTCTGGAGGGCCTTGATGCACTCAGTACAATTCATATACTCTAGCTGACACAGAAACACTTAGACGTGTAGAAACACTCCACCAAACAACAGACAAAGCTGTTATAAAAAAGGATCGAAATTTTATACTATGTTAGGAAAAACAACACCCCAAATTTTAAGCTGGACAGCTAGAACCAAAGTCAGTGTAAGCCATGGAGGCTCTTTTTTTTTTCCCCTCCTTTTTTTAGTTTATAATGAGACAACAGTAATGTTAATTATCTAAGTCTGTGATACCTGAGGAAAAAAAGATTTAAAAAAATAAAAATCAAAACTGAAGCACCATAACCTTTCCAGCTTGAACTTCTGCTTGTATCTCCTTTAGAGCTACCAGCTGATCTTGCAGAACTTTTATTTCTTGCTTCTTCTGTTTCTCTGCTTCTTCTGTTGCAGCCTTTCTCTGTCCCTATCAAGAAATACTCTTTGAATTACAGAAGTTTTTGAACCATCTGTCATACAGAAGAGATTGCAAAACATCAGCATAAACAAACGGTCAGCGCAGCACAGGAAAGATCCTGCTCGGTCAAATGACTGGCCAGTTCCAGGAACACTTCCCTCCCACCAGGCCCTTCTGAACTAACCTGAAAGAAACACATAGCATTTCCTCTGTGCTTACTGTTTCCAAGGCTAGCCAGCACGAAATAGCACGTGTCTTTTCCAAAATGATTGTGTATTATTTCAGAAGTACTGTCTCTGTATTCTTTGTAGGCTTTATTTGTAAGAGTGAGTATAGGTAATAAACCAAACACTAGCTTTGTACACTAAGGGATGTTAACAACACACCTGAAGATGCTCAGCTCCCCGTGCCATTGAGTGTCTAACACAGCTATGAAATCAATACATTGCTCAGTGGAATGCAATGTTTGAAGTAGCTACATGTGTTCTACAGTCTTATTACATACCCTCATTTCAGCTTCAGAAAGTTTACCATCTATTTTAGTAAATCCATCAAAGAGTGTTTTGTAGAGAACAGTCTTGCGAACGCTTGCATCATCTGGAGGAAGATATTCCAGTATCGCAGCCTTGTGCTTCCTGTACATGTCAAAGATAATCTGCAACGCCACATCACGAACTTCGTAAACTCTGTGTTCCAAAGCTGCCGTGGCAAACTGAAAATAATAAAAAAAAATATGCCGGTTTTCCCACAAGCTTTTTAAGGACTCGTTTATTAGTTTAAGACAAATATTTCACTGCAGTGGAAGAAATCTTCCTACAGACAGGTTTTTGCAAACACTTTTTGAGCCAGTGATTCGTTTTTTCCCATATTGGCATCTTGCTTCCTCACAAGGTTGTGTGTTGTCACACCCAAGAGGCTCAAATTCTCCTTGGTAATTCACCAAGCACTCCAAAACAGTCAGACAAGCCCTAATAAAACAACAACAAAAAACCTCAGACTCCTACCTTCATGACGTTGGCGATGGTAAACCCAGAGTTTTCAGTTCCCAAGTCTTTCAAGAGACAATTCACTAATTCCACTTGACTCATTGCCAGATGTACTGGGGAGTTTGGTTTTAACAGTTGGACCAAATGAACTGGAATAATCTGAAGAGGTTTCACTTCACTACTCATTGCCATTTCCTACAAACATACAGAGAGTCAGCATGCATGCAGGAACACTAAATGAGGAAAATGAACTGTCTTTGCAAAGTAGAGTTATTTTAAATTACTTATAACAAGTTAAGTAAATTGAAATAAGCCTTCCATAAGAAGTAGCTGCTTATTTGTTACTTTAGCAGCCAGAAGTTACTTGCAAAGCCTTTAAAGAGGAGGTTATGCAGATGTTTGGTCTTGCTTTTGGCATCAGAGAGAAAGCTACTGAAAAATCGATAAAGTGTTAGAGATGCTCAGATAAGTTACAGAACTAGACTGTCAGAAAAATGCCAAGGACTCCATCTTACACTGAACTATATGAGGAGGAGGAAGATGAGAATAAAATGAAAATAGAGCCTGTAATCCTCTAGCAGCTATTCACAGCTGCTCCTTGTCAACACTGAGCAAGGAATGGACCATGTCCTTCAAAATAGGCATTTTTAAATACTTTTGCTAAGTTGACTCTCAAAAGATGACTCTCAAAAATGCAATTACATTGCAACACAGTCTGAGAAGTATATCGTACTTTCTTGCTCTCATCTGCGTAGATCATTTGCAATTAAGAAGAATGATGTAAGAGTTGTACCCTTCTTGCACCTGCAGCAGCTGCTATCTCCCCACGCTGTCCCCCACAACAGAGGGGACAATACACGGCCAGAAAAAACACTGCAAAGATCCTAAGTCGGTGCTACCGCTTTGCCTTCCATATACGGTGCAATCCTTGACAGCATCAAACGCTGAACCTGCAGGCAAGCTGGATTATATGTTATCCACCTGCAAGCTCTGTGACATTCTGAAAGCAAACCAAACCGTCATCTGAAGAAAGGCACCTACCTGAATAAAGTTAGAAGCCACAAGGCGAAGACGGGAGGAAGAGTCTCCTGTTCTAGAAAGCAAATTTGGAAGGGTTTTTTCCACACAATGAGAAGTTTCTACTTTTCCTAGTTTGTGTTTTGGTATATACTGGGTAATGATCATTTTTAAAAGTTTCAAGGAAGCTTGAAAAACCTAAATTAAAAAGAAAAAAGAAAACACTGAACAAACTTCAAAAACAGAAAAAAAAGGCTCAACCACACTATGCCTCTACTGCATCAGCTGTTGTTTCTCAAGCTCATTACTCAGCTCAGGGCAGTATTTTCCACGCTGCTGAAAGCTAGACAGTGCCCAGTTCTTGATCCTAACTAAAAGCTGACATTTCAGTTCTTTGGGGATTTTTGTTTTGTTACAAGCTATTTGTTTAAATTATTTGAAGTGTGTTCACCACATGGTTCTACAATTTTGGCTGCTAGTGCTTCACTGGAGCGTTTCTCATCACACATATCAGAACTTACCGAAGACACTATGTCTTTGATGGCTCTCCTTACAAGGAAAATGGCAGCCCTCAGCATGATCTTTAAATCATCCCTTGGAGTGTTTACTGGCACTTCCATCAGCTTCTTATATACAGCCAGTAACGCATCTTCTCGATATGACCAAGTTTTGGAATATGCTCCTGAAACCTGAACACAGAACAAGCTTATCTCTTAAAAAGTCAATACTGATATTTCACTATTTATTCAACATTTTTATACAGAAATAGCCTCAAAAGCATTAAATCCTCAGGGGTTTCCTACAGGAATGTGGCTTTTATTAAAAGAGGCGTTTCTGCACATATTTTTGAAAAACTACGAGTAAAATGGATTAACAGGTCAGGCTCAGGGAACCATTTCAAACACAGTAATGGCTTATCTCCCTACAAAAGACCATTCCCATGGCAAGTTATGGGTATTCTGGCAGGGGCCATACCCTAAAGCAGTCTACTGGATGCTATCTGCTTAATAGCTCACCAAGTAATCTATCATAAAGCATACAGCATCATACAAACGTTGAACACAGGCACTCATATATCCAAGGTCTAATTTTAATCTTAGATTTTTAAGTAACATCTTTGAACTTGTAAAAATCATATCAGTAGGTATTTGCTGACAGAGCGCATACCAAATCAACTCAACACAGATCACAATAATCTACGTGTTTAATTTGTTGTTCTTTACCAAAGCTTCTCCAAAAACTTCAACAGCAAGGCTGGCCTCCCTCAGTGCCTTCTCAGTCAACGGTTCTGGTTCCCCGGTAATGCCACTTCTTGGGGTATCAGCGATACACTCCTCAGTTGTCTCCGGCTCAAGGTACGCAATTGTTTCATCAGAGTGTTTACAGGTAGCTGGAAGAGGTCTCTCATCATAAGGTAAAAATTCAGCCTAACAGAGAAATGACTTAGATGTGAAGGCGTTTCACTGCTAACTGGATTCTCCCCAGTGCATTTTTTTCCCTGTCAAAGCAGTATCCCTTTACAATTAAGTACAGATGTTGAAGTTCCCATAATAATATCACGAATAAATGGAATCAGTGCCTGTGAATAGAAGTTATTTCTTGTCTACAGAATGCAAGAAAACACCCACAAAATGCCTTCTGTGGAAGTGCGCACCTCTGCAGAAGAAATCACCTCTTGACAGAAAGCCAGCAAATCATAAAGCTTTATTTGTTAAATTATTTTAAGTCTACACCCTACTGCTAGCAGAGTCAACGCAAGTCTTCCCTAGGTTTGCCAAAAGCTGGAGCAGCAAAACCTAAAGATCAAGCTAACTAGATACCATTATTTTCTTCCTCTTTTTAGTCGCTACAGTTAGTTACACTACAACCACATTCCAACAAATTCCTTTGCTGCTGTAGATTCATTCAACATGATCTCTGAGAAGGAGATTCATTAAGCCATTAATGGGGCAAACAGAATTCAGCTTCCACTATATTGGCTGTGTGACCCCTGGAAAGTCATTGAATGTCTATTTGCTTCCACTCATCTGTTTGTAAATCAGGTGTAATCCCTTTCTGCCTCAATCTCAATGAGCATTTGTAAAAGCTCCCAAAGAAATTCAGGAAAGAGAGAGACCAGTGCCAATGATGAGATGGGCACTGCTCAGTAATACAGTCAATTTCAGACAGCATCTAAGCCATGAGAACAACCACAAAAGACCTGGTTGTTTTGAAAGCTTGAATACAAGATCAATTGCTCTGATAGATTTCTGCAGTCAGAGAGGTACGCTACTCACATTTTCTTTGAGAAACACTTCCCCAGAGGTCGTGGGATGAGTTACAGCAGGAGAAGGGGACTGATGGGGAGCAACAGGCTCAGCAGAAGTGGGATCTGCTGACTTCCCTTCCAGCGAAGGCTCTGCTTTCCACGGCTCTCCTTTTTGCGGTTCTGTGTGTTCGCGAAGAGGTGAATTTGTAGCTTTTGTGTGCTGAGGATTGCCAGCGTAACTCATAGGCTCCAAAGGCAATTCAGGTGGCTTTCGAATCTGAGAAAGGGAAGGAGATTTTGGAAAGCAAGGCTCACAACGTACTAAAATCAGTGTTAGTACGGCTACAGCTCTGATGGTCAACAAGATTTGGGTGCTTTCGAGTAAATAGTAGACCTCACAGACACGTAATCATTTCCACTGGATGCAGCTCTATGAAACAATTGGAAAATAATTCTATGTGGATGCGTGTGTGGAGAGATTATAAAGCTTCCCATTCTGAGAACAATATAAAACTGTATAAATATCTTATCACATTAATTCTGTATGGTTAGCCTTGATGCCAGCACAAGCCTGTTACACCCCTCCAAAATATAAGTACCTTATTAGTCTGCATTGGGTAGCCCTGAAATGATGCAAAACATTCAGGCTCTAATGTCATTTGCTCGAGACCTTATCAGTTTAATGTAATTTATGGAAAACTAAGCATGTTCATAAAATGCCACATGTAAGTTTTTGGTTAGGGAAATCCACAATCCAAACAGAAAACTTAAAATCCATATGTAATTGTCATAAAAAAACCCCTATGGAATAACTCTTATTCCCTGAATTTTGTTTTGGTGGCTCTGCCATTTCTATTTACATGATAAAGCCTCCTGAATTAGGAACAACAGTACCCACCAGCAGCTCTGCATCCAGAAGGTCGTGGAGCTCCAGTTGCTGATACACCTTCAGGCGGTACGCTTCCATTTGCTCTTTCTTCTTCTTAGCAAGATCATAATCCTCTTTCTCTACAGCATAGCGCTTCTCTACTTCGTACCGTCCAAGTCGTTCCCCCACCTAGAAGACAGTATAACCAGCTAGCTTGGAATCACATCACTGTACACACACATTTCAGTCTTTCCAGACAAGTTATTAAATCAAGCTATCTGATTTTAAAATTACTATTTTGTAAATAGATTGAAAATCACTACGATTCTACAGGAATGCTAGGGTCCCTGATGGACCACTGGAACACTAACAGTCTTTCAGTGATACCTTCTGCAAGTCTGCGATAGCTTGTTTGAGTTTCTTGGCGTAATCGTAGCGTTCATGATGGACAGCTTCGCGCTTCTTCTCATCTAGTCTACGTATTATCTGAGCAACTTCTGGATCCTGGTACATGTCAAAAGCCAAATCATCCAGAGGTGAAATGGAGTCAGGTTTCCTGAAAATATAAAATGGATAAAATAAACTTTCAGCTAATCCAAAATAGACCAGGCTGAGCATACGTCTTCTCTTTTCACTAGCAGGGAACTAACAAAATACAGAGACTAAGAACTACTTTAGACTGAGTAGATGTTTTGTAGGGTATATGCAAAATAACAACCTTACCCAAGGAAAGTTCCATCCAAGGCAGGATCATCTGATTTAATTCCTAAGTAGTGGTCTATCAGCTTCTCTCTGGAAGGCTTTGGAGAAGAGAAAAAAAAAAAAAAAAGAATCTTAATGCCTGTTCATCAACATTAAGTGTGTTCAGGACAGAAATTCTGATTTGCCATAATCAACATAAGCTTCCAATACTTATGTTTTGGGGCATATTGAAAAAAGAGAATTTGAAGAGGCTGAAAATGGAAATGTTCCAATTGATTATGTGGGGTTTTTTTTTTGTATCCACAAATTAGGCTCAATTTTTGAGAGCTTTCTTGCTTCAAGATAACACTTTTTTTTTTCTTTTTTTAAATCAATACACACTCTGCTACAGCACAAAACTAGCAGAAGTTCCATTGCCCCAAGAACCCTGTAACTGAACACATGTAGCAACAGTAAAAAGACAAGGATGCTTTGCACTTACAGGATTATTGCTGTCATTACCGTAGTCTGCTGGATCTCCAATAATGTTTATAGCTACCAGGGCAACCTGGGATAGATTTAAAGAAAATGGAAATGCATAAGGTCATTACTTTTTCCATATCTTATGAAAACTGAAACAAAAAAATTGGAACAAAAAATTGTATTAAAAAATAGGACCTGTGGTCTCCAGGGTGGTAAAGAAGCAAAGAAAAGCACTAAGTCCTAAATGTACTTCATGCTTCGTTAAAAATTTATCATCAAATCTATGGACCACATTGCACAGTCATCAGTTGTTCCCTTTTCTGGACTGGGATGGAGTGAAAAGAGCCACTGCAGAACCAAGGCAGGTATTTGCTTTTTCTGTATCTGGACGGCTGTACAACACCTCTCCTTAATGCCACAGCAGATCCTGAAGACCAAGAGTGGCTTTGCAGTGACCGCAAAGCTGTTCGCAGAGGAAGTGCTTTGTCTTTAGCACAGAGCCTGCTGGGCAGTCTAAAGCTCAGAATGAATGTGCACTTGACTTGTGTGTTCTGGGTGTTGCATGTGCTTGGTCATGATTCCATCACTCACAACCTCTTATTCGTATTTTCTGTTTTAAAAGAAACCCAAAATAAACTAGGAGCTTTCAACCAACATTATTAGGTTCTACAAATCAAGGGAGCAGATTTCTACGCCTGTTCTATACTATCGAAACCTCATCCAGCTTACCAAGCAAGGACTTTTAATTCAACTTACCTGACCATATAAGTTGTATTTATTGACATAATTTTTATGGAAAATCAGCTTCAAGTACTGTCCGACTGCATCCATATACACAGATTTTAACTCTCGTGCTTTGAAACCAGTCTTTTCATTGTCCGAGAGAGGGACGTAACTGAGAAGGAAAATGGAACAAGTAAGCAGGGGAAACGTACAAAAACATCGCTGTATTTTTGTTCCTCAGGTTAGTACTTTGGTAAGGTTTCAAACTCCCTAACTGAAACAACGTTTGCTGTCATCTGACAAGAGCGTTCAGCCGCACCATGCCTCTTGCACCTACCCCTTCAGCTTTGTTACAGACCTAAGCAAGCACGGCGTCTCTTCACCGCGTGTACACAGCAGATCAACGTGGCATACAAAGCACAACGGGTATTATTTCCTCCTGAGCCCTTTCTGGTTAAGGGAATAAAACCACGTAGAGCTTTTTGACTTACCCTAATCTGTGAAACCTCTCTGACTGATACGGAGCAAAGTATTCAGGCAAGCTTTCACTGATGTAGAACTCAATTTTGCTTGAAATCATGTACTGGTGAGCAAGCAACTGCAGTTTTCGTATTCGACATCTCTCCACCAACTGCAGAACAATTTCCTGTGGATACTGACAGAGTCTGAAAACACACACAACTTCTGAATCATCTTTTTTAATGATGACTTTGCTCCACTTACTTGAGTAGCATTTAATTAGGAAACTTTCCAAAGTTATTATAGTTCAATTCAGCACTACAAATATTGTAAAAAGAAACCAAAGAGTAGAGCAGAAACGCTCTTCTCTTCACTTTACTGCATGCATGTGTATGTTAAAGTGCCCCGTACTTATCTAGAGGACGTGCTGAGAAAACTGGGTTTTTTAATACTAAGCCAAAGCAGTTGCAAACTCCAAGACAACTGACAAGAACAGAAATAGTTCCCTTTTTTTCTTTAAAGGATTATTTAAATGCAACGTGATGTCTCTTGGTGGTAACCAAGGCACATTTTTTTTTCCCAGGATAAGGATTCTATGGGACTAAAGCAACTTTTTTTGTTTAATAATCAGTTTGGTCTGGGATGCTGTAAGCTACTCTGACCATGCACAGTACATCTCCCACTGGTTTCAACTCAGCGCTTCAGAACCATGCACATTCCTCCCACTGGCAGTACCGGGGTGATCGCCATCCATTCACGGTCGGGGCGTGAACCATCAGCTCTTTTGCGCTGAAGCCATCTTCGTGTCCTGACGAACTAACAACTACAAAACCGATCTTGTGTGGCATCCTGCAGAAGCGGGCTGGTCAAAGTAATGATGTGTCAAGCTTAAACTAATCCCTAGAAGGACAATAAAAGAATACTGAAATGCTACAGTCAAAGAACTAAATCCTGTGGTCTGTCAAGTCAGATGATGATGACTACAAATCTGAATTGTCTTTAATTAATACTGGCACCGTATTCTTATGCTGAGCATTTTAAAAGTACTTAGTGAAATAAGGGTTTGGCTAACCTGTATAGCAGGTTGCCAATAAACCCAATTAAATCTGCTAATCTGAGATGGGACTTGAAATTATTTGAGTTCCAGAACTCACACAGGAGCGACCCATACTATGCCCCGTGCACTCGAGCTGAAGGAAAAAAACCAAACAATCAAGAACACGGTGAATTCAGCCAAAAGTTAGCTAGCACCTTTTCACAGCTATGCACACAGCTAGGCCACTGACACGAACGGCAGCGGAAGGGAGGCAACTACAGGCAGGACAAGCGCTAAAAACTACCGCTGCCTCCCACCTCTCCCCCCGCCCCGGTACCGCAGTGATATTACGGCATTAATTTAAGTCGCTCCCCTCCGGTTTCAGCCCCGGAGACGGCGCCCCGCAGGCCCCGGAGGCGTCACGGCGCTGGCTCGGGGGAACGGCCAGGCCGCCCTACACGGTGGCGGCCTAGCGGGCACCTCGGGGGAGGTTCGCCCGGCCGGGGGGGGGAAGAGGAACGGAGGAG
>WHYT01016682.1:428917-472106 GCA_009806455.1 Tetrax tetrax
GTTGGGCGGGACGGCGGCGGCGGCGGCGCTGGGGAGGATGGCGGCGGCGCTGCGGGCCTTCCGCCTGCGCGGGTGCGGCAGCCCGCAGAAGTTCGGGGTGGCGGCCGGGAGCCTGCGCGGGCTGCTGCGGAAGGGCTGCCGGCTGCTGCAGGTGCGGGCCGGGGGCCGCGGCGCGGGGTCGCTGGGGCCGGCCCGCCCGGCTCTCACCCGCCCCGGGGGCAGCTTCCCTTGGCAGGCAGCCGGCTCTGCCTCTACGAGGACGGGACGGAGCTGACCGAGAGCTACTTCCGCGCCCTGCCGCCGCAGACGGAGCTGGTGCTGCTGGGCCCCGGAGAGAGCTGGCGGGGCTGTGAGTGCGCCGGGGCCGGGCGGGGAGGTGCGGGGAACAACCGGCGGCGGTGGGGCAGGGGGCACTCAGCCGGCCTCGCCTCGCCTCGCCCGCGCAAACCGCAGGTGCCAGCGACATCGAGCGGTTCCTGGCCGCCTTCTGCACGCAGAGGGACGCCGTCGTGGAGGCGGCGCGGAAGCTGCTCTCCGACGAGCGGGCGCCCCAGAGGCAGAAGCTGCTGGCGGATCTCATCCAGAACCTGAACGAAAACATCCTGGCCGAGGAGAAGGAGGACGACAAGAAGTGGTTTGAAGGTACGGCCGTCACCCGCGGGGAGCCGCTTCGGGGCAGCGGGGCTCACTCTGCTCAAAAGTCACTTCTGTCCGTTTTACTGTTCTGAAAGAAAAGTAGTTTAAAAATTCGGGAATCCTTCTGGCTGGTGGGATTTGGTACCTGGTCAGGGGATTAGTTATAACTTACAGTACCATGCAGTTTTAAGCCTCTTTTAAACACATTCATATTTACCATCAGAAATGGTAAAAAAAAAAGCCACATTCCCTATCGCTCCACCCAAGATGACTCTAGAATACATTTTTCCCCGTTAACATAGGTTGGCATTTACAATCTCTTAAAAATTTGCTAATAGCATACTGATGATTTGCAGCTATCAGCCAGCTAGCCTTGTTAGTTTTCTTTATACTTTCTTTACAAGTTTCCCCTCCCATTCCCAAATCATTACTACAGTTCTTCCTGAACAAGTCCGTTTTCTTTTCAGTCTCTTAGTGTATGCACATTAACAAGAAACACTTAACTATAATATCAGCTACTGCTCTCAAAGCAGCTGCTCTTCATGGTCCTTTTAGTGCTAAGAGCAGGCTAGTCTTGAACCAGTTAAATAGAAATGGGAAAGAAAAAGAAGTTGTGCATACTGCATTTGTGAAAAGAAGGGATAAACGCCCCGCTAGGCAGAAGCACAGCACTAAAAGTACTGAGTTACAACACACTCTAACTCCCTTTAGGTCTAGAGTCTCGTTTTAAGAACAAGTCAAGCTACATGCGATACAGTTGTGAAAGCAGAATACGGAGCTACATGAAGGAGGTAAAAGTTTCTGTTGAAGTAACTTATTTTCAAGCTGCTGGTAAAACAGTTCTGTGACCACATATCTATAAAACACGATGCAACATACTGATTCTAGAAAAGAGCCTCAGGCTGCTCTAGGCCCCAAGAAATAATTGGGGGTTTTGTTTTTTTTCTTTTCTACCCTGCCTAGGTTAGTAGTTTTATTTCAAATGTTCATCCTACCGCAAGAGACACGTACAAAAGGATAATTGACCTGATGTCAGATAAGCTGAAATCTGTGAAGTATAACGGATGCTACTTTGACAGAAGAGAGGAGGCGGCGGCAGTCCGCCTGTGCACTGCGGAGGGATGGTTCTCCTGTCAGGTACGTTCAGCCCTTTCCAAAGCACGGAGTGCGTGGCGTGACGCTAGAGGAATACTTGGATGCTTGTGGAGCAAAGCATAGTGTTTGGCAGGGTGATGTTGTCATCGCGTGCGTGATCTGTCTGCGGTTAGTCCCAGCAGAAGGGGCCGCGGGGGGATGATGCGCGGTACGCCTCTCATTGTAGCCACCTCGTTTTGCAGGGACCTTTTGACAGAGAGGACTGCCCATGTAAGCATTCTATCAACCCCTACGGTAACAGGGAAAGCAGAATCCTCTTCAGTACCTGGAATCTCGATCACATGTACGTATAAAGTATTATAAATATAGTAACAAAGTCCTAAAGGCAGATTATAATGCTGTCTCTCATTAGCTGCTTTACTTCTGTTCAGATTTTCTTTGTATGCAAACATACCCCTCCTCACCACATTATCCTTTGCAAAGGGTCTCTGGCAAAACCCCCAGACCCATTTTCAGGCATTGTGCACTTGTGAAGCAAACAGGATTTGCTAAACTAATTTCCTCAGGGCAGGGAAAAAATAAAATCATAAGCCTAGTTATGGTGAAAGAATTCAAATTCCACCTGGCTCTAAAATGAAGATGGAGACTTGATTATTATGAAACAACTTTTGATGGCAATATTGTTTTCTCTTTTGTATACTGAAGAATAGAGAAGAAACGTGCTGTGGTACCAGAACTGGCAGAAGCTGTCAAAACACGAGATGGAAGAGAAGTGAACTGGGAATACTTCTATCAGCTGCTGTTCACCGTGGATAATTTAAAACTTGTACATATTGCCTGCCATAAGAAAACCAATCATAATCTCAGCTGTGACAAAACTAAAATTTACAAAACAAGGAAGCAAAACCACAGGATTTCATAGTGCTATCTCTGGAAGTGACTTACGCTTTTTTCAAAATCATGTCATATGGTATCACTTTTAAATAGCTCTAGCTTCTTAAACAAAAACTTATTTAGGAGTCCCTGGCAAGAGAGACTTGCTAAGTAATTCAACTGCAATCTCACAACACATAATTCATAGAATGCCTAATTCTACTCCCTCACGACAAGCCTTCCTCAGATCACGCTGCCTTAAGTACGGTGAGATACGGCAGTGAGTCAGAGCGTAAAAACGAGGCCAGAGGCCGACACTGATTATGCCCTACGATCTCTTTCCTGCCATGACAAGTGTAGGCCCAAAACTCACATTACACATAAATGAAACTTAGACAAAACATTTCTTAAATCTAATCTCAGGTGACTTGTAGATTCATATTTCTCTGAACATTAAGCCAAACAGAGTACTGTAGGGTAATTATTTTGCTCTGTGCCTGTTCCAGGTAGACACCACTGTATTTCAGGTATGCTAAAGGGTGATTCCGTGACAGAGCTGCTCTTCTGTCCCAAAATACCTGCACTCATCCACGGCCGCTCCATTTGCTGCTGCTTTCTCCTAGAAGGAAGAGCAAGGCCATGGCATGTCTTTCCTTTTACCACCTTTGTTCTTTGTCATCTTTCCCATTGATTTTCTTCTCCTATCAAACAGTTTCTGCCTCTTTAGCTTGAGTTTGCTTGAAGCAATACAAGCAGTGCTACTATTTAATCATGTTTACTGCTGCTTTAGAGAATACTGCTGAGAAAAACACTTCCTATCTCAGGTAACAAGATACAAATAGATCAATTCATACTTGATTTTTTTTTTTTTCTTAATATCAGCTGATAGCAGCTGAACTTTCAGGGACCGTCAGTGTAAAGGACATTATTTTTTTTTTTTTTTAATAAAAAAAAAAATTACCCCCATCTTTCTGTGTATGTACGTGGAGGCAGAGGTGGTTAAACACCACACTCAATCCCCCTCCCAAACTTTTCAACATGAGAATAAATTAAAGACGAGATTTCTAATACCACTGCATTGAATCCCTCCTCCCAGACTGCCTTACTGAACAGATGTCATCAGTAACTGAGATGGAAATACACACTACGCGGTTTTGACACGGGGGAAGGCATCACAGCTAAGGTTCTGATGACAAACACAGTGTCATCTGTGTGGCACACTTCCTACAAACTGAAAATCACCATTCTGCACGGTGCTGAAACTAAAGTGTTTGTGAAAACATGTTTGCTAGAAAGAGACAGTAGCAAATATGGCATTTAAGGAAAGCTGGGAGAGCTACTTCAAGATGGAGTTGTACTGAAAATCATGAATATGCTATTAAAAAAAAATAGATTTTTCTGTGTTACAGAGTTAGAGTGAAAAGGAGCCAAGAAATATCATTGACAAAAACAATGCATCAGCTGGAGTGGAAATGTGAATAAATTAACATGTCATGCATATACAATTTGTTTGGCTTTTGAATGTTTAACAGACTATAGCTATAGAAATTATTTATTTAAACCATCTGCTGATAGCATTTTCTCTATATTTTTAGAAATGTAGAAGAAACCATTTATAACAATAAAGATCTGGAAGCTTATTGCATAATCCCATTTTCAAAGAAGTAGTATAAACATCGGGTGAGTTAACAGTTCCTGAAACATCTGAGGTTGCAGGCCAGCGTAACAAATTCGATGGACTGACCCATATCCTGAGCAATCAGTACTCATTCATCTACCGACAAAGTCCAGCACCGAGAGATCCTGTATCACCACCAATGCATGTTTCCAAAACTCCTAGCCCTAACCCACAGAAGTCAAACGACAGTACTGCACAAGCTGGGTGACACAGCTGTTACAAAAGGCAACGCGTAGCTGGTCTGGTGGGAGAGGGGAGCAGCCAGCTTCACGTGGTGGTGGTGGATCAGAGAGTGCCATGCAATGAAAACGTACTGAACTTCCAGAGATCCACACCGCTGAGCTCACAGTGACACCCACGCATTCAGTTTTGCCAGCAGAACTGCGTTTTAGAGGTTTAATTACTCTAGTTCAGATGTAAACAATGCAGTACAACTGACACAACAGAGGCAGTGTCCCGCTTTGTCCTGGGTAGTCAACTGGCTGCGTTACTAACTGGATGCCACAAAGGCAGACAGGGCAGAATTCAAAGAAAAAGGACGGTGTTCTGACATGGTTTGTTGGTGTTTTTTGAAAAAGAAGCAAAACCAAACGTTCACCCTAGATATAGGCTCAAATTATTAAGAAATGCAAGAAGAACTTCTATTTTCCCTGGGTTTTTTTCCTCTCTTAAATACTAGTGCTAAAGTGATAAATTACAATTTATTTCCAAATCCCTGAAAATTCAGTTTGCCCCTAGTTAACCATGGGAGAATACTGTACCGCCAATTCCAGAAAAACAAATTCTACCAGTTCTCTCTCCGAGAAAAGGCAAACACAGACACCTTATGTTAGTGACACAGCCAACCATCATTATGTGTTCGCAAAGAAAAAGAAAAAAAGGTTTAATTTGTTTACAGTTTGTTGTTAGACAACATCCTCTTCCTCCTCCTCCTCATCTTCTTTTGCAATGAAATGTAGCCTTCTGAATTCTCGCCTGCTCATCGTTGTGCTTGGCAGCGCAACTGCTGGGAGATCCTTTAAGAAAAAAGCAAAATCATTAAGGAAAGTCAGTTGTGGCAAATGGCAGACCTCCTACCTCAACAGTTCACGTACTTCCACATCTCATACGAGGCACCACCACACCTCTTCCCTGCAAGCCGTGGCATAAACCGATAGCTAAAAGCAGAGGAGCTTTGAGGGGAGCTTGCTTGAACCAGTCACTGCTCATGGTCAAAGTGAGGGCTGGCATCCTTCTGCAGGCTCGAGAAGGAATCAAAAAGGGTGAAGTGCTCCACAAACAAATCCTCACCATTCCGGCTAAATACCATCCGTGACTCCTGCTAAATACTAATCATCATGAAACGCCTGAAAGAAGAAATTACTTGCCCGAAGTTACACAATGTTAAAAGCAGACATGGGATTTGAATTTAAAGCTCTGGCCCTCGATCAGTCCAAAAGCAGAGGTGGCCAGCAACCAGTTTCCCTTCCAAAGAATTACAATAATCACAATATAGAACCAATGACCAGGGACATTTTGACAGAATAACGCTGTGCCTCCATAATACAGCCGTGTATGTCTTCATAAGTAAAAATAGCTATCTTATGGAATTGGACTAAACAAACAATCTAAATAAGAAAGATTTTACACCTGAAATTAACTTAGCTGGGCAATTAATTTCATCTCTGATTGAGACAGAGGCAACAGGGATATGACTCCAGATGTCTACCAATACTGGTCCAGTTTGCCTACAATTTTGAGGCCAGCCTAATTTTGTTTGAAGATGCAAGATCGAAGTGGAACAGAGCCGAGTACATAAAGTGCGACCAGACTGTCATCATCTTACCTGTATGAACTCCACGTCTCCAAAGAACCGGTCCACTGGCATTGGCTGGTTGCTATCTTCATCCTGGAAAGCACTACTGTCTAGTTGTATCGGCGTCTTCGGGAGATCTTCATCCTCCAAGCTAGACCCATCTGAAAGTACACTCTCACAGCTGTTCTCCTCTTCACTGCAGACGTGACTCTGCAGATTTTCATCACTGTTCATTTTTGATGGAGCACCACTTGATTTCATTGCATGTGGCTTAAAAGAAACATTATACTCCTTTTCTTGTTTGTCTTCATTACTCTCTCGAATGCTTTCACCTTTTTTCTGTTTAATTACATTGCAGTCACCTGGATCTTCTGAACGTTTATCCCCATCAGATGTTTTAGGTGTTTCCCCCAATGCAGCAAGGTTTCCACTTCCACATGTAAGTCCTTCTAGTTCCGATTTTACTGGACTGTATTTTTCACATTTTAGCCTCTTTGAGGGTCGTCTGACAGACGCTTTGTGTGAAGAAGACTGTTAGGAAAAAAAGAAAAAGATCCTAAAGCTTATTTGAAATAAATAAAAATGAAATTACCAGATCTCTTTAGTTGTAAGGCTGGAGGTGGAACAAGGCGAGCAGCACCTTCATCTAAAGCTGCATTGCTAAGAGAAATAATTAGTAGAAAGTGGACAGGAAAAGAAGAGGAGCAGATAGCTTACACTAAACCACAGCATACAGAACATCACCAGAAGCAAGCTACTCCTCAAAGCACAAGTTAGCACTGTATGTGGCAATTCACCACTTCCATATTTTCTTAGGGGTGCGGTAGACGGCAGTTAATGCAGCAGAACAAACTATTCCCCGGTCCGGCAGAGCTTCCCGCCTCCGAACAGCCTGAACCCGACAGCCGGCCCCGGAGCATGCAAACATCCCCCCGCACTGCACGTCCGCACACGGGAAGGCGAAGAATTTACTTAAATTCTCCAGGTAATTCCGTCACGATGATGCTCAGTGTGTAGCTGTTAATAATTAGCTGCCCCCCCCCCACGCTGTGACTGCCGGCTCCGCCGCCGGTTCCCCCCGCCCCAGGCCGCCCCGGGCCCCGTCCCTCCTACCCGGCTCAGCGTCCCGGGGCCGCCCCGCTCCTGGCAGCGGGCCGCCGGCGCCTCTTCCCCCGCGGGCTGAGCAGAGCCGGTTACCGGGCGCTCGCCGTCCAGGGACCCCTTCACACAGCGCCCAGGAGGCCGCCGCCCTGGAAGCGCCGAGCCGCGGGTCCCCGGCCGCCTCCGGCCCCGCGCTCCGGCCGCCGCGCCCGCCCGCTTCGCCGGGCCGCCCGCCGCCATCTTGGGGAGGGCGCGGGAGCCCGCGCTCGCCATCTTGTGGAGCTTCTCGCCTGAGGGGCAGCAGCGCTTTGCCCTCGCCTGCCTGCCGGGCTACCGGGCGAGCTGGTGGCTCCTCCGCACCGAAACGGCGGACGAAGGGAGGCCTTGTACCCGCTCGGTGGTGGGGCGAGGCCGGGCCGGGCCGGGGAGCCCGCCTCAGGGCCTGCCACAAGCAGAGCAGCCAGGCCGGGCCCATCACGCAGAGCCAGAGCCAGAGCTTGGCCCACAGGCAGCATTGTGTTAAAAACAAGCTTTAGTAAACTGAAAACAGAGGAGCTTGCCTCCATATCTCCCTGATGGGCTGCTGCCTGGGGAAAAAAATCAAACAAATCCTGCCTGATTGCTGTATAGGTTATAAACGTTTCAGATCTTTTGCTTCCCATTGTGTCTTCCTTCTGGAGCGATGCTAGCTCTGGTTATAAAATGTGTGGTTGGGGAGTTATTATTCAGATATGCCTCTCAGTTCGTTTCCACAGCCCTCAGGGAACAAATTATGTCAGTAACTCAAATCCCTCTTTAACTTCAAGGACTCTGACGATAGCAGATGAATTTCTGGGTAGCAAAGCAGCCCGACACCTAGATTTAAGTATGTAATTATCTTCACTTATTTTATTGGGGGAGGCGAGGTAGCACGTTTCCCCGTTTCCAGAAATTGTAGGTACTGCGTGCCCTGATGGTCTGTGCCGGAGGAGGGATGGCAGCGTCCGCCGCAATGGAGCCCAGGGGCTCTATCCATCACATTAAACTACAGCTCTCTCTTCTGTTAATTCAGTGCTTGGAGGACGCAGTGGGGATTTTTATAATTCTGTCCGGCTGAGGGCATAGGAGCTTGTTTCTTCAGAGCCGCCTTTAATGTTCTTGCTCATTGCAGAGCCATACCACAAGTCTCAGTGGTTTGAGGATATTACCTGTGCTTCTCAATCCGACTTAGTTGATAAAATGCTTGCCTGTTCATCCTGTCCTTAAAAAACATGAGCAACAATTTAAATAGCTGAAATAAGTGGCAAGAATGTACCTATGGGAGTATTCAAGTAAAATGTTTTTTCTCAAAAGTGTAAAGTCTCCCAGTTAAACTGCAGAGATTTGGAGACATGCCTGATACGTTGTTCTGTGCTTTCTCCCAGTGCTCAGGGGTGGTTCTGTGCTTTGTGCTCTGGCTGCAATAATTCATATTCTCCTCCAAAAGCTTCTCGACTTGCTCCACTCTCTCACAGTGTTGTTGCTTGCCGCCACAGAATACAGATGATTGTTTTTATTAGGCAGTGAAAACTTATACTGTCTCATAAACAGACTGGAACTGGCTGAAGAACAGCATTTCTGCAGTTGGAAAACTTGCTTGTTGCTTTCATTTCTACCAGAAACTGAAAACAGTAAGAAAAATTCAATTTTGAAAATTTTAATAAATACTTGTCCTGGTTTTGGCTGAGATGGAGTTAATTTTCCTCTCAGTAGCCAAAGTGGTTTGGATTTCATATGTGAAGAATGTTGATAAACACCCTGATGATATGAGTTGTTGCTAAAGAAACCAAGGACAAGGCTTTCCAGGTCTCGCTGATGTGCGGATGCGGGATGCTGGGAGGGACACAGCCAGAATAGTTGATCCAAACTGGCCAAAGAGAGTATTCCATGCCGTAAATGTCACGCTCGGTATGTAAGTGGGGTCGGCCAGGGGGGCATCTCTCTCTCGCCCCTTTGCTTGCTGGTCGGTTTAATTTCTGGGATCGCTGCTGAGGATGAGCTGTACAGGTCTTTGGGACCTTGGGTGGTGAGAAATCGGGTATCCTTCATTTTGTATATTTTAGTCCTTATATTTTGTTGCTATTGTCATTTTCCTTTGCTACTCTAGTAAACTGTCTTCATCTCAACCCATGAGTTTTCCTTTCTTCCCAGTTCTCTCCCTCATCACGCTGGGGAGGGAGAGTGAGCAACTGGGTGGTGACTAGGGCTAAACCACAACAATACTTTTCATAACACTGTATGTTTCTCACTGTTTATGCTGCTTTGTAAAATCAGTGTGTGTCTTAGAGCGACAAGGGCAGGGGTGGCGGTGGCCGAGCCCTGAGCAGACTTTTGTGCCTCAGTGACCCAGCGCGGACATGGGCTCACAGCACGTGGGAGTGCAGATACACGACCACAAGTGCCTGAGACTGTGCAGCGTGGCCTTGGACCCTTCCAAGGGACAAAGCACCTTGCGCGGATGAAATCCGGATGGCAGGGCCCCCTTGCAGAGCTCTTGTACTGTGGTCACCACATTCTGCCCTATAACCACGTCACTTTGCGGGAAAGTAGTGGCAATTTTGCAACTGCAGATGTTGTTGCATTTTCTGAAATATGGCTGATCCCTCTCTGAGAAAACAACTGTCACGTAGCGCAGAGAGCACCCCGGGAGAGGCAAGCGAGAATGCAGATCCCCTCTGAGATCGGTCCACGTCTCAGCAGCAGGCAGAGTCTCCTGGGTGATTTGAAATGCTACGCGGGGACTGCTAACAGCCGAGCAGCCCTTAAAGAGAATCAGAGCAGCACAAACTATTTACATTAAATCCACATTTCCACATAAAAGAGGACTTATTTCCAACAATATTAAAAAGTGGTTTTTATTAGAATCTGTTGTCTAAGCAGGCAGGCCAAAAAAAAAAAGATTCTGTGAGCTCCCTCATTTTTATGAAAGCTGGCTGGCGGGTATAAAGCAGCAGCTGATGAGCTTATTGAGCAGGAAGGGAGGTTCAGGCTGTGAAAGCGATGTGTAAATTAGCTTCTTGCAGCACTTGTCTGTGTGCCTGTCACTTTCACCAGTGTCCCTGTCTGTTATAATCCTCCCAGTTCATTTGGCTAAACATTAGTGACATGCTAGGGACAGCAGCCAAAAAAAAAAGCTGCCTGTGAACATACTGGCTGTTAACTGTTGAGTGAGAGGTCTATCAAACTAAACAGTCACCTAGCAGGAGCACTGGCTGGTCTTTTCCTGCTGTGGGAAAGTTATTTTTAGTTAAGGTGGCTGAATTATTTTTCATTAGCAGCACCTGGGGAGGATGCACTGCCTAATAACTGGCTTAGGGAGAGGCTCCCTGCCCAGACCACGCTATGGCACCTTCCTGCCCACCGCCTTCTCGGCAGAGCAAGCGCCAGCAGTACGGGTTAGACTTGCACTCAAAATTTGCAGACACAACTGTTTAGCTGTTGTTCTCTCCTGTCAAACGATGTTGTCATGCCAATTCAGGTAATGACAGTGAACTGCCGGTTCTGGGCTCCCAGAGGCACTGCCTCCTGGATGAATTTCTGGTGAGCTGATATCCCAGCGAGAACCGAAACGCTGGAGGGGGCCTGCAGCCCTCTGATGCAGTCGTCCCGAACACTGCCGTCTGGAGAACATCACGCCACTCAAGTTGAGTAAGACCTTCCTTTTCATTACTGAGGAGTATTCACACCAGGAACCAGAGAGCCCTGACACAGAAATAACAGGGAACTTATGATACATAACGAAACTTTATACTTGGTGTGCGAGAGGTCTCTTTTTCAGTCTTACTTTGGATTTCTTGCTAGTATCTTATGTGGAAAGCCAGTACCTGAAGAAATTAATTAACACAACAGAGCAGAGTACATAGGCTTTGCAAGAAAGAGTGCAAAGAGAAAAACTATGGAATTCATTAATAAAAACCTTAAGGGACATCTGAGAAACGGAGAATACAGAGAATCCATCTCAAGTGGGATCATTGTAATGCTTGTCTGACCGTGCAGCTGTATGGCAGTGACCTCCCTGTGATGGGAACAACTGGAGATGCCGGACCCCTGCCCGGGGCCTGCTGCTGGCAGTCGGATCCTCCCCGCTCTGGATGCACGCGCCCAGTTTTCGTCATGATCTGTAGCGTTTACGCGGCAAATCCTTTCCAAAGCACCCTGCAAACACTAACCAGTGAATTCAGGGCTCCTGATTTGCCCAGGGGTTCCTGCCCTTCCAGAGACCTGAATTGCTTTGAGCAGCGTTGATTTTTAAAGCGTTTCCCCAAACGCGAGTAAATCTCTCCCAGCACAGAGCATCCCACCGAGACCGAGTCATTACCGTTGCTCCCGGAGTCTGATTACGTGGGCTGTGGCCATTAAAAAGCAGAATAATAGCTTACAGAACTCTTTCCCTGCCTGCATCTGGCGGTTGTTTTAACTGCAGTCATGCAAACCAGCGACCTTTTCCTGCCGCCTTGCTCCGCGATGGGCGTTTACCTCGCCGCCGAGCGAGCGGCCGCCGCGGGCCTGCCCGCCGCTCCCCGCGCAGCGCCGGGCGCTGGGGGTCAGTGTGAGACCGGCGTTAGACCACGCGTGGGCAGGGCAGGGCTGTCGCGCTCCGTGGGGACCGCGTCGCCGCACGGGTGGCGTGGAAGGAGCCCGCCTCCCGGCCGAGGCTTTTTGCCCCCTGCGAGTGGCCCAGATGCCCCCTTTTTTTTTTTTTTGCCTGGTTTCTTTGCTGGGGACCACAGCAGCTCTGATCGCCTGCTGTTCCCAGCTGGCGTGGATCTCGGTAAGGAGCGGCTTCTCCCTGCCTCCTCCAGCACATCCCTGCCCTTTCTCTTCCCTGGAAAGCCCCGTGTCCTGGCATTGCCACCCTGCCCGGCTGTCAGTGGGACAAGGTGGGAACATTGCATTCAGCAAGGCTGAACTCAGTCCAAAATTGGAGCCCAGGGCACTCTCAGCATTATTTGCCTATTTAGATTTAAAAAAAAAACCCAAACCTCAAAAACCCCCGCTCTTCCTCTGTCGTAAGCACCAGTAAACATCAGGCTTGCCTAGCCCTAGCTAGATTTTCTAGCAGTGGCAGGTAACATTTTGGTAAATGTTGTTCATTATTTAGCAGTGTTTCTTTGGGGAGATTAAACATGCTTTGAGTATAGCATCTTCCATACACACCTGACAATGATAAAAAGGCTGTTTTACACAGGCTCATTAAAAATAAAACCACAATGTTGATTTCAGCAGCTTAAATTACTTGAGCCAGTGTAATGGGATAAATATTTGATAGTGAAGTTTATTAAATTTCCACCACTATTATGTTGCTGCTAAAAATATAAAGGATTATTTAAAGCCTGCTTGGTGGTCTCCAAAGGGAGATGGCTGGAAACCTGTCTCAAAACCCACCTGCAGAGATTGCTTTTGGGATGGGAATGAATTCTCTTCTTCCCTCTGTTGTCTGCAGGTAATAGCAAATTCTTTCTGCTCCCATCAGAATTAGTCAGTCCCTGCTGGCAATACAAAAATAGCACGGGCCAAGTCTGCAGCTGCTGCGAAAGCGTGCCACTCCGTTGATGAGTTACACCCACTGAGGATTTGTTCTGCTGCACGACTGCTCCCAAGCACGGGATAATCCTCAGCAGCGCTGCAGGAAAGCAGGGCGGCGTCCTGCAGGAGGGGGACTTCAGGGTGGCCACTCTCAGATGTTGGTTTTGATCTACCTCTCCGGCTGTGCAGGCTCTCAGGATCACGCTCGTCTCCTCTCCCCAGCTTCTCCACTCTGCAGCGCTTTGCTTGGACTGCAGAGCAGAAGCATTGCGGGACGCGGCACGACAGGGAGCCGCAGAAGACCCGAGAAGTGAAGGCTTGCGCAAACTGTGCGCACACCCGAAATGTGGGCTTCCAAGGCAGCAGCAAGCACTGCCCGAAGGCGACCGAGCCCGACAGAGCTGTGCGCAGCCCTCCCTTGGCAGGGGCACGGGGCACTTGCTGGTGGCACGCTGCAATGGGGGCGACTCGGGGTGGGAGCAGCCCTGCGAGCCCTCACAGCTGCACTGGCCATCAGCGAGCCATACAGATGGTGAATTCTAAAGAGGGACTGGAAGTAGAAAATCGCCAGGGTATTTTAAAGTATAATTTTACAAAATGTTACCTGATTTTATCACATTAGCACATGCCTTTGAACCTAGCTTGAGATGCGACTTACCTTTCAGCAGAGCTGTGGCCCACATGACTGTCAAAGCCCCATCCTGAAGTGTTGCGCTGTGAATCAATAGCACATCTCATGTTGGAGTGCAGTGGCAAGTTTTTCAGTCCTGAGTCTATAAATATTTCTGTTTGCCTTTGAAATGATTGCTGTGCAGTGGCTCTCTCCCTCTGTGTCGTATAATTAACTCTTGCTCGTTTTCTGTCACTTGTCTTGTGATAATTCAACACAAAGTTTATAAAGCCTCAGCTTATTTAATTCTTGGCTCCTAAAGGTCACCTGTTGTTGGGCAGACAAATGGTATCTCCAAGGACAGAGCTGGCCCGAGCAGAGCTGCAGTCCCCACTAGTGATCACCAGTCTGAGATGGAGAAGGTGGCTGGGGCAGGTGGCATCTTCTTAGCAGAGCAAAGCTGTCATCATCTTCCTGAAGAGGCATCTTTTCCCCTAATATCGTAGAGGAGTGGGAGATTAAGCCACTCCAGGAACATTATCACAGTTCAGTAGCTCCCCAAATTAAAAAAGGGTAATCACGGTTGAAACGCCCTAGAGCAGGACCATGGAACACATCACTGAGGTCAGTCTCTTGTCAAGTCTCACAAACTCCTTCCAGAAAAGGAGCAGGCTTCATCCAAAAAGCGCTTAGACTCATTTTTTTTACCCTCCATTACCGATGCCAGAGGTTACATGTAAAGAGCTGTAACTGTACCTCAGAGAAGACCTTCTACCAGTGGGGATCCTCAGGCAGCATCTATCTCAAAAGAGCAGGGAAAAACAATCAGAAGAGACATGTTCTGTTCATGCAACAGCAAGCAATATTGTACCATTGGCAGGATTCACGCCAAGACAACTGCTCCAGCGTCCTGGAGTGCAGTGCGTTTGCACATTCATTCCAACTGGGGACTTCAGAGCAACAGGAGCGGTGCAGTTATCAGCCCTACGAGGCTCCAGTAATGAAGCCAGATCTTCATTACAATCTGTTTAAGTATTTTCTACATGCAAGTGTGCCTCCATCAAGAAATCGCTGGTGGATCTCCTGTGTACTGACTCTTTTGAAGCAGTTTTTTTCCAGGAGCAGCTCTGTTACACAATGCCACAGCACTGTAGTCATCTTCCACCTCTCTGCACCGTCGGCTGTGCACCTTGCCGTCCGCACCGCTTGCGTACTGCAAAGGAAATGTGGCGTGGCTGCCCAGACACCACCCCGGTGTGCAATAGCTGCACTTCAGACAGAGACAGATTAATCGTGTGAGCGGACAAAGGCTTCAGCTGAGAGCTCCTTCACGAGCAGCGAGTTTCTAGGGCTTTTTTCTGCATGCACTGATAGTGCTTAATACTTGAACAGAGTCGGAATTAATAAAACCTAGGAAAGAAGGCTTAGAGCTTGCAAGTGTTGTAGTAACACAAACGCTGTCATATAGCTGGAAACTTGACTGCCACGTCTTTCTGTCCCTCTCCTCGCCTCCTTCCACACCCAGGGCGGGTGCGTGGCGATGCAGACTGCTTTCTCCACTGGGCACTGGCTGGCTGCGCACACCCTGCCCAGTGCCCGGCCAGGAGCCGGGCTGTCCCCAGAAGGAGTGTCTGTAGCCAGGGCTCACGATGGCTCCGCTTTGGGGATGCCAGCAGGATCCGGAGCTGCCTGGCACGTGGCAGAGATGCAGCAGTCTGAGGAGCAGCCATTGTAATTCCAGTGCTCTCAGATTCTAGTAAATTTTGTGTGTTACAGTTTCTTCTTACATATGTCTTAGGTCTTCTTCACTAAATAACCCTTATTGGTTATCCTTTTCAACTAAAAATATCTGTTCCTCAGTTGTCTGTCTGCTGGCCAGGAGCTGTGACTGGCATACTGGGGACGTTATTTTGACACTTTGATTTGATGTGAGGATACACGAATAGAAAGCCACCAACTAATAGAAGAATAAATCTATCTGTTCCTTGCTGTCACTTCAACTAGAAAGCAAAGCCGACAGCTCTCTCTTTGGGGAACCTGAGATTATTTGGACAAAAGTTCCGCTGTGGGTAGCACCCTTGCAGGAACAAAGCAGTAGGGTTCACGGTACGAACAAGTGTCCTACAGCCAGTGTGATCAAAAGCCAGCCCTGAAACAGTGCGTGAACCAGGTTAGGTAGGAAGGGTTTAACAAGGATCAGGCTGCACGAGAAATGTATTCAGATAGCGGGTTCTGAGGGGATTTAAACAGCGTTAGCTCTCCTTTCCAGAGAGGAGTAGTGCAGGCAGACAAACCGCTCCCTCTGCAGACAATAGCCATGTTTAAGGAGAAGCTACTACAACATGCGTGGCGGTGATTTTGTCATCCTGCTTAGTGGGAAAAGAAACCAAGTTCCTAGGCAGCACTGAAAAAGGCAGCTGGTGACTTACCCAGGACCGCTGCCATCGCAGTCTCCATGCATGTTCATACTCTTACTGAGACTTGTCCTTGCTTCATGTCCTGCAGAAAAACAGCCGCAATGTCACCAAGGACTTCTCTCCCGCTTAGCTCGGTGCATCTTGATGTCAGAAGTGTTTCAGGATAGGTTTTGGTGCAGCAAATTGGTAGAGCTATGCTAAAGCCCTGCTCTGGCTGGTTTGGAGTATCCGCGCTGCTCGGGGAGCAGGAGGGGCAGCACTATGTTCTGAGGCAGCAGCGCTGCTCCGCGGGCCGCCTGTACCATCTCCTGGACACCAGCAGACTTCTCTTCGCTGGTGTCAAAGCCGGCAGAGCTGCTCGGACCCTGGGTGGGAGCCTGGTCCTTTGCCATCCAGCACCCACGTCTGGGCAATCCTCTCAGTACTGGATTTCTTACTGCGAGTGAACGAAACGCAGCGCCCCTCATTGCTCAGCACACAGCTAAGCACTGGCTTCTCCTTCCCTCAGCGCTCTCCAGAAGCAAGCTGCTCTGGCCCAGCAGCCCAGAGGCACATCGGTAGCTACTCCAGCCCCTGGATCTTGCTGTTCGCCGGGGAGCGCATTGTTTTTACCGCTGTCTGATATTTCAGTCGCGTTGTCAAGGTCAAGCTCCCTGCACTCAAACGCGCAGCTTCCCCGGCACTTGACCCGTGGCAGTGCTCTGCATTTGCCGCTACACATTTCTTACCGCTTTGTGCTTCGGTCACGCTCCTTTGTGGGAAAGATGCGAATTCCTCAATTTTGTCTCTGCGCTCAGTAACCAGGGAAGGAGAAACCCCTTAAGAAGTGCCTAGGTTGCATCTTTAGGAAACAGAAATGTACAGGTGTGCACTTCCATAAATATTTCAGAAAGAGGTTTATTAGATTCTACTAACATGGCAACTGCTGCATTCCAGATGCCTAAGACTCTGGAAGGAAGCCAACCACCAGTTTCCCCAAGAATATTTTTTACCATCATTGCACTGTGCTGAGCAGGGATCCTTCTCCTCAAAGCAGAGATAGCTGGCCAGGAGGATGAGAGGGGCCACCACAGTCAAGTTGAAGCAATTCTTTCTTCCGTAGTTTAATCCTCTTCCCTCCCCTTGATATGCAGTTTATTTAATTGCAGAGACAAGATGCATTTCTTTCTTGAGGGATTGTGGGAGAATATTTGTAATCCAGGGCTGTAATTGAACTCAGTAATAATAATTATACTTCTCTTCATTAATATGTCTTAAAGCTCATTACAAACTATTTTTGTGCCAGCATCTTTGCCAAATCCCTGCAGGGTTAGAGATAACTTTTTATTCCACTACAGCAGCAACTTCAAAGAGCACTGCTGCAGTTGCAGGGTAACAGCAACAGCCAGAGCCATTAGCTTGATGTTGGGGCTGGGGAAGCCCGGTCCCAAGAGGTACGAGGAACTGCCACCCAGCCTGTAGCATCCTCACTGCTCCCCCAGCCACCCCCGTCACCTGAACTGGGGTCCTTTAGGGCAGGGACCCCTTTTACAGACCCACGCCAGGGGCTGGGAACACTGTTCCAAACTGAGGAGTGAATAATAGCAGAAAAGGTTTCGCTTGAGCTTACCTGTCCATGGAAGGGGAGTCTTTCTGCAGCCGTGAGTAATTTCTGAGATTTTCTGGCTACTGGAATGCAAACCACACTGGGACAGAGCTGTGCTCTCGGCGTGCAGCGTACGGGCAGCAGAGACCGGGTTCACGTCTTTGTCGTATACCCCAAGGAAGGAGCGTAAAAGCGGATGCTTTTCAGTACAAGAATGTCTATGCCAGATCACAAGTCTGTGATTAAGATGAAAAATTCAAACTCATTTTACTTAGACAAGAGATAGGAGTGGCACAATGCATTAAGATAGGTTCCACACTCACAAATCCCATTAATACTGAAGGGAGGTCCCCATGCAAATCCCAGAGCGCGGAAGGGAGAACGTTTCCTAGATTCAAAATAATTTTAAGCTCCTCTCTGATGCAGGGATGCTGCTCTTTCAATATTTAAGCTCAGTCTGTGAAACACGCAAGTTATCTAACATTCATTATCCTGTTTGTGCCAGCATCTTTGCCAGCTCCCCAGTGCACTGAGGAGAACCATTTTCTTGCTACAGCAACAGCACTAAGGTGTGCTATTGCAATTACAGGGGAATATAAATTTCCAGCTCTCCTGAAGTCGCAGCACTCCTATTAAAGCAGCCCACTGGCTATGTGCTAAATTTGCCCAGACAGCGGCACGGCCAGACAATGAAGGCCTGTTGAGATCCTCCAGAAGACACCAGGTGCCGCTGAGTTTGCTTTTGGATGAAATGAAGTCCTCTTTCACTGGCTCTCCGGCTCATATCACTTTCAAGAGGAAAAAAATATGAGAAAGGAGCGGAACAAGTGACAGCAGTCACAATAGGCTTTCTTTGAAGCGATTCCTCCAGGCGTATATGCACTTGCTCCCTAGATCTGCGAGCGTTTGTCAAATAAATTCAATTAGTTTTCTCAACCAGCCATTACTGCTTTTCATTGGGATATCTCCTGTTGAGCCCACCTGCGACACTGCAAGTTCCTATTCCCCAGAAAGCCGCTAAACCAGCGGGAGCTGCTGAGTGCCGGGAGGGCTGCTGGCCACCCGGCCGCGGCGCGGGGGACAGCCCAACCGCCTGCGCTCTGCGGAGCCGCCACTGCTGGCCGCGTGAGCCGAAGTGGATCGTGAGCTCCGGGTGGAGTTTGCAGGAGTGGAAGAAAAGCAGATGAGAACGTGCTGAAAATGGTGAAGTGAGGAGGTTTTGAGTGGCAGGCACAGATGCCTGGAAAATCATTTCCGAGTCCTGTTTTGGAGCAGAGCAAAGCAGAAGATGTGTCCATAGGCATCCTGGCTGTAAGGAGACCGTTCCCTCCTCTCCATCACCGAGACCGGTGCCTGCACACACCCGAGCTTTAGAGCCTCCGATCACACCAAGAACATCAGAAAGCGCCAGCAGTGGTTAGCTTGGCTGAAGACAACAGTGCACAAAGCAACAACTTGGAAATAATTTTTGCCTGTCTTAAAGCTGCCTCTCTGCTGCGAGCAGCGAAAGCAGCACGAATCTGTACGGGAGCCAGACATCTGGATTCAGAGAGGCACAGTATCACCAAGCTGGTGCTTGTCATTTCTCCTGAAGGGGATGCGGAGGAACATAAGCCACACGCCTCCGTTCCCGCTGGAGACTCCTCTGCTGCAGATGAAACGCTGGCAAGTGCTCATCTGAGGGACACTTACCCTCCGCCACCTCCCCTGTCCCAGTCCCAGCTGGAAAGAGGATCAAACCCATCTCAAAGTGGCTGCGCTCACTGCGTGCATGTTCTTGCGTCTTTCTTCCAAGCCACTTACTTCTGGAAGATTTTTGCCTCTCGGTATCACATCTCCTTCCAAAACATCACATATCCCTTAAACTGATTGAATGTAAACGACGCAAATGCAGGAGGAAGGTAATTAGTCTCTGGAGACTACAGCTGGGATTTAAGCAGTGAAGTCATTTTGGATGGATACAATTTCACCTAACTGAGAAAGGAAGAGAATCCCTAACTGAGAAAGGAAGAAATCCCTAAAGAGCACGCTGGTTTGGGGAGGGCTGGAGGCGCAGCCCAGCCATCAGTGCAGAAAGCTGCCACCCTTGTCTTGCAAGAACTGGTTTGGATTTAAACTGCCTTTGGGCTCTGCTGCCCGAAGCAAGGCGGGAGGGTGGGCTCCGGCTGCAGCTCCCGGAGCCACACGCTGTTCCCGTCTCCGTCTGCTCAGCCCTGTCCAAACACACCGCCCCTTGAAAACCCCCAAATGCCCACCTCCCTGGCGTTTACCCCCGGGCTGCTCCCACAGCGCCCGGCTGCCAACAGCTATTTCTGCTCTTGGCCACGTCTCGCCTCGGAGTCCCGAAAGTCATTTCCCACCCTGGACCAGGAGCTGCAGCTGCAATCAACTGGCTGGGCTCATATGCTCCAAATCACCCTAATGGCACTTCAGAAATGCAAATAAAAGTGAGATTATGATATTTTACGTAAATAAGCAATGTGGCAATCCCAGGCTGGCTTGGCCTGCCAGGGAAATTCGCTGGAGAGATATTAACATTGAAATATGTGAGCGTGTTTGCATGGAGCATTTATTGTATAACTCTGGGCTCCAATAAAGGCTTGTATAAATTATTCATTTTGGAACTGAGATAAATGCCAAAAACCCCACCCACCAAGGGACTGTTTTTATTACCACCAAAGATCTTGTCTTAGTTGGCAACTAAGCTATTAAGACAGCACACAAGGTAATTACAAGTGGGAAACGAAGAGTTACGTCCCTGACGACCCTCGCCCTGTGCTCAGGGCAGCTGCTGGCCATCCCCAGGCTGCTCTGGGACGATGCAGAAGCAGGTCCCCGCTGAACGAAGAGCGTAAGCTCCCGCCCGCCGCGCCCATCGCAGGGCTGAGCCTGGAAGGCAAGCGCTTGCTAGAGGAAACCACAGCTCATGAAAGAGCATGGCGTGCTCGGGGCTGCGGGCGATGAGCGGCCACCTCGCTGTGAGCTTGGCTGTGGGATGCTCCGGGGCACGGGCCCCCAACGGCAGCCACCGCGGATGTGCCCACAGAGGAGAGCGGGCCCGGTGGGCCGTGGGCTGCCTCGGAGCAGAGTGGGCAGAGGAGCGTGACCGCTGTGCTGTGGCTGGGCACTGCATGTAAGCATTTCCCTGTACTGACTTGCAAAAAAAAAGAAAAGAAAAAAGTCCGGGTAGCAGTTGCCATGGTAACTCCCTCTTTTTAAACATTGCTGTTAAGCTGTTGCATGGAGCCCTGTGCCAGCACCGTGAGCCCTCTGCAAGCACCATCGCAGGAGCATCATCGCGGGGGCACTGTTCCCTGCCTGGCCGCGTCCCAGCGCCGCATGGTGAGGCAGTACAACAGGTTGCTGTGTTTGTGGGAGCTGCCAAGCTAACATTAAGGATCCAGTGACCAATTTGCAGTTGAAAATTGCTTTTTTTTTTCATCCCAGATGCCTGCAGCACCCCTCCCTCCCGAGGTGTAGCTGCAATTAGTCTTCCACACGCCTCCTCCCTCCTCCCACCTTATGCCTCCCCCTCTTGAGTTTCCAGGAGGCAAAACAAGGTGATGGATTGTGGACAAGAATTTCGGGGCTGCTGGCTTTCCTGATGTGAATGGGGAGGGTTGCAAGAACTCCCTTTTTGAGCTGCAGCTAGCCTGCCCAGGCCCTGGCTGCCCGCTGCCCAGCATCACCTGCAGCCTGCTCGGGTGGGGAGCGGGATGCTCCTTCCTCCTCCACACCAGCACAGCCCACCACACCCTCCTCCTCCTCCTCCAGCACTGGAGCAAGAGCACTAGAGTCCTTCCTCCCACCTACAGCTTTTTATAACCTTGCACCTGAGGTTGATTAGGCTGCTCTGCTGGCTCTGTTAACCCTCTCCGGCCCTCTCCCACGGCCCTTGGCGCACAGGGCGGGATGCAAAGGCGGCACGCTCAGCTGCTCAGGGCGGAGCAGTTGGGTATCCCACTTGGACCTGCGTGGGCCAGCCCTTCCCTTGCAGTAGAGCTTTTGTGTGGCACTGGCCACGTCAACAGCACCGGCTGCGGCGCGGGACGAGACAGCGAGGGAGTCAGACAGCCCCGGGTGGCAACGCCGCCCCGAGACACCCGGCCCTGCTGGCACACGGCACTCCCGGGAACGGCTACAGGAATGGCAGCAGCAACGGCGCTTTATTTCTGCGTGAGGAGCGCCGCGCTCGCAGTCACAGCCATCCCGTACAACCGCAATAAGTTCTCTTCGCCAACTGTAACTTTTTTATATCAGCAGCTGTCTCTGCCTCCAGCAGCGTTTTATGGATCGTAAGAAAGGCTAAGTGGAAGTTTTCCTTTTTTTTTTTTTCGGGAAGCAGATCAAACAGCCCTAGTCGAACCCTGCTCGGGTGGTCTGGAGCAGAGAAGGGTGTGACAGCCGCCTGGGCGGGGGGCGGCGGGGGGCTCTGCTGCGTTCCCCTCCTGCGCTCTCCCCGGGGAAGGGCGTGTCCCGCAGCTTGTTGGAAGCTGCACCATGGCCCCGTGCCGCCCTCCCGTGACCCCGCTTTTGGTGTCACAGCAAGTGCGGAAGACAGGACTCACGGAAAGGCAACGATAATATAATGATCTTGTGCGCCAGCCTGCTCCTGGCTGATTTCAGCTGTGGGGTGGGGAATCATTTCATCGCTAATAAGAGGTTTGTATGAGAGAGAGGAGTAGAGAGAGGTGTAGCTACCTATCACAATAGTGAATAATGAGATGGGGAGAGTAATAATTACCAGTGCATGCGATTCCACGCAGAACAATTATCACAAGTGCTGTATCACTGACTGCTGTGGGTCTCCGCACGGCTCCCACCCCTCGGTTTGTTTCACCAGGCAGCACTGGTGCTCTGCTAGGGCTGCTCCCGGGGACTGGAGCCAGTACAGCAAGCAAAGGGCTGGAAGAGCATTTTTCTTGCCCTGCTGCTACTCCTCGGGGATGTAGCGAAGTCATTTCTTTCTCTTGTAACCCCGCGTTGAGAAGCTGAAGGCAAACAAGCCTGTGTCTGCGGTGGGATCTCGGTGGCGCCGAACTCCCTGGCTGGGTTAGAACATACACCCTGCAAGGCTGCCTGCTCTAGCGCTTTTACAAGGCTTGTAAAAACATGGGGAGCGCCCGGGCGGCGTGTGCAGTTGATGTCCCGCTCTGGCATTGCCTGCCTCTGCCCATGGCGCGTGGACGGGCTGCTAGGACAGCTGCCCTGGGAACACAGGAATTCCCACAGGCTGTGGGAGTGCAGCCCGGGCGGGAATACTGCAACCAAAACCACATGCTGAATACCTCTAAAAAATGCATCTCAGGCTTCAGGGGCCAACTCCTGCCATCTCATTGTGTAACAAGAAATGATGTGCTTCCAGATTGTGGTGTCTTTAGTGGGGATTTTATTCCTTAGCCTGCAGCGGTGTGTCTTTGGGAGGGCTCGGTGTTTTGTAGGCAGATGATCAAGTGACTCTGAGGACCTGGAGACAGACAGCGATGTCAGCCTCTCTTCACAAAGTTTATATTTAAAGCCTGTGCATTGTGCTGGAACGCTAATTTGACATATATCTGAGGGCTGCCACTGCTGCCTGCGTCTCCTCAGTGTCAGCCAGTGCTCCAGGCAAGTGCAGAAGGGGCCAGCTTTTGGCTGCCACAGGGCAGAGAGTGCCTCTCGCCTCCCCGGGCACGCGGGGGAGCGGAAAGTGGGATCAGGACGTGCCCCTCCTGCGGGAGGTGGGCGAGCATCCCTCACGCGTCGCATCCCTCACGTCTCACATCCCTCACACCTCGTATCCCTCGTGCCTCCGGCCACTACGCATGAGCTCAGGGGGTTGAGCTGTGCCCCCCCGGCTCGTGGGGTGTATCCGTGGGGCTTTCAGGCGGGGAGGGCTTGTTGCATCACTCAGCACTTTATGGGGAGGTTTGCTGCCGCTTCCCAGCCGGAGCGTGGCCAAGTGCAGCTCAGAGTGGCCGTGTTCTGGGCCCTGTCCCTCCCACGCCAGCTGCTAGAGGAGGGTCTTGTCCCACACAGCATCGCGAGGCATGCCAAGGAGATTCAGCCCTGCGGAAATCCAAACAATGAGGAAAAGTGTCAATAAACATATATTTTTTACAGTCCATTATCTTACCCTTGCCAGCTTTTAGGCTGTTATTGCACCAAGCCATTAAATCCCCTCCGTGAGCGAAACATGCCGTTTGTGTAGCACGGCGTAATGGGACCGTTAATGCTTTCCTCCCCCCGCTGCAGAGCGTTTCCAGGAGAGGCATTTATATCCACATTCACAGAAACAATCCCTTCGTTCCCGCTTATTTGCACTTAATGCAATGATATTGCTAAAATCCTGTCTAAAATTAGCACAGATGATTTTAACAGAACTAATAAAACATATTAATTAATAATCTCTCTGATGAATGCCTGAGTGTAAATAGGCCATTGTATCTATCTCGAAGCTCTTTCAGGAGCAGAAGGGCCCATGGTTTCGTGACGGTGGTCATCAGAGGACAGGAATAATGTGCAGGCTGATGGCTGGATCGAGGCACAGCTGACTTGCCCCGAGAACAGAGGACGCGTTTGCTGCTGTAAGAGTGGCCACACTGTTCGTGCTCACTGGTATTTCCATTTACTGACCTTCCAGAGTCCATTTCTAAAAAAATAATTAAACAGCATTTCCAGTTCAATAATGTTTTCCTCTATTAGGGGTAGAATCTAAGATGCAGAATTCAAATAACGAAGTGAACCAGCAAGCGTGCACGGTCTCATGAGCCCAGCAGCCGCTCCCCAGCCCCATCCTGGGGCTCGCTGGTGTCCTTCTGCCCACTGAAGCTGGCCCGTGGTGGTGGGGCCAGTGCCTTCGCTGGGCTGCTGGCCGAGCAGAGCCCTTCCTTCTGTGCTGAGCAGACCACAGCCCTGCGGCCGTGGGGCGTGCAGCAAGGGGTGAGCACCATCCAGGGCCGAAAACAGCTTGGGGAAGCCGTGGTTTGAAAACGGCTGGCTCTGGAAGAACCTGGAGTCATTGCGGAGAGCGTCGAGCTGGAAGCGAAGCAGAGTGACCCGGACGGCGTCCCTGATGCTCAGTGCGAGGCGCAGTGGGACCAGCCGCCAGTGCCAGGCCTGGACACGCCAGCTCCGGCGCTGTGACTGCAGTGCCGAGCTCACATTTGTAAATGTTTGGATATTGCTGAGATATGTATTGACAGCAGCAATTAATCCCTTGATTTATTTGCTGACCTGCTGCATAAGAGGGGTCATATTCAATCCAGCTACTGAAATATGCTGTTGTTGTTGTAGGCAGCAACTTCACTTCACGGCTCATGCCAGCTTTTAGATTTTATTCTCCTAAATCCTGGCACGGAAAAGCATAAACCCAGGCAGCGCTTGAGGCTCGTGCTTGGTCGAGACAGGAGAGCTGGCGAGAAGCTCTCGAGGGGAGCGTGCATTCAGGACAGCCCGGGGTGGTTACACGCTGCGCAGCCCCCGGCACCGTGGCGGCGTGTGGCCAGAGAGGCTGCGTGCTGGGGGGCTAGTGGTGGGGGTACTCGCTGGCCACGCTGCCCGCTCGGCCGCTGCCCTCGAGGTGCCAAGCGTCCTGGGAGCACAAACCCCCCACGTGCGGCTGGTCCCAGCTCTTTGCTGGCTTTTCCTTCCAGCGCTGTCACTTGCACATTTTCTGTTATGAATTGATCCCTAATCTCCTTTCAGTGAAAGATCAAACGAGCTGTTATTCTTTGTTGGCTACTTCCTTTCCATACTTTAAGTCATTACCCTGGTTTTGAAGTGCGATTAAAAGGGAAGCGAGGATGCCGAGTGTGGGCTGCACGGCTGGGTGAAGCCGTTGCGAGTTGGAAGCACAAGACCCCTGAGACCCTAGGTTCCGCAGCACTGTCCCCCCCTGCCCCGCGCGGGACCCTCCAGCCTGCTTACTGGGGGGGAAATGACACCCATGGCCTCGGCTCTTTGCGCTCATCTTTTTTTTCTTCTGAGCAAGACTTTGTCATTCGCATTTCTCCGCCAAGCCGCACTGAGCAGCCTGGGCAGAGGAATTAGGAGTTCCTAGCGCCGTGCTCCAGCATAACTCAGGTTTTGGTTTGTTCCAGTTCAGCCGCCGCACCGTTGCTGCAGATGAGTCCTTTGTGCATCATCTGGACATTGCGCTACGCGTAAAACCACCCCGCAGCGCCCGCTGCTGTGCCCAGTGTCCTGCCGAGGCCACGAGCGGGCTGGCAGGAGGGAAGGGACTGTGCCTGCGGAGCACCCCCCGGCCCCTGACCGCTGCGCCCCTGTGCAGCTGACCCAAGGCCAGCCAGCGCGGCTGTGTCCGCGGCCGTCTGCCGCTCGCGAAGCCATCTGCCTCCCCGCTGCGCGGCAGCCGGCGCTCTGTGTTAGATAACACCGTGTGTTAAACCCTTATCCCTTACTGGATTGTCAAGGCCTGATTCTTAAGCAGCGATGCTGAAACACGGTGGAATTTATGGGATTTTTATGTACATGCCATCATCTCGAACAATTGACAAGAATTTGAGAAAGGCGATGCCGCTTTTCTGCCGTGGCATCTTGAGGACGCGCTTAGAAAATGGATTGTCTTGCCAAAGACAATGCCCTTGATGCATAATAGCGGAGCCATCCCCGAACAATTGGGGGCTGATTTTTATTTTGGCTCTAACTCAGCTTTCTCAGTGCAGGTGTCCAATTTGTTCCTGCCTGTATAAATCCCACCATTTAAATGACTCAGCTGTTGGCACAAATCAACCCGGGAGATGTTTCCCTGCCCGGGTTTGTGCCTTGTGAAGGCAGAAGCATCATGCCTGTAAACTCCTGCCCTGAAGGAGGTTACTGGAATGAATTGCGCGTGAGGTCAAAGCAGCAGCCCCTTCCTCCACTGTGTCTTTCACCCGCGGCCGTGGGCTGCCCGGGAGCTGCGGCGGAGAGCGGCCGGCCAAACCCCTGCCAAGGGTAAGGGCGCGGGCAGCGGCTGCTGATTGACTGCGGGGCTGGCAGTGGGTTAAGTGCAATAATCTGAAACAGCATTTCTGTAACCTTACGACAAGGGTAATAAAGCTGAATGAGATGCGTGTTGTTCCCCAGAATTTATCAAACTGAGATCGTCTTTCTCTTTCAGGAAAGGTCACGAAACGCCATGTTTTATGGCGTACAAAAGAACAAGGGCAGCTCCCCTGGTGCGTGGCTGAGTGTTTAGAAAAGTTTAGGTGAAAAGGCATCGTTCGGGGAAAGTTCGTAGTGAGATGATGGAGACCAAAGGCAGGGCCCGGCAGCCCTGCTCCCAGCCAGGGGTGGCTCGGCAGGCCTTGTGCATCCCGCGGTTTTCCGTGCACCACGCCGGCATCGCTGCTTGCTGGCACAGAAGTGTGGAGCACCGGGGCTGCTCTTCCTCCCTGCTGATCTGTGCGCGTTGGCGTTCCTTAAAAAATGAGGTGAGGCAAGCCTGGTCTGCCCACCCTTGCAAGTCCTTCCTTTTCACAGGAAATATTTGTATTTGGATGTTTGTGTGGTGTTGCTGCTCTGGCAGAGTTTGCAAACATCACCTTCCAGCTGGCTGTGTGCCAGCCGTGGCTTGAAGTTGGGGAAACTTGAAGAAACGTCTTTTCTTTCTGCTGAAGCTTTCTCAGATGCTGTCTGTGGATGCTTCTCGGAGGACGTGGAGCCCTGCTCCTCCCGTGCGTGCGCACAGCTGTGCATCCCCCCGCCTGCTCCTTGCGCCAGGCGTTGGGAGCCAGCGTCAGGAAAGCATCCGCAGAGGCTCGGCCGGCTCGGTACGACATTTCCTGTGCCCGGACACACCACTGTACCCCTTTGCTCTGTTGCAGGTGACCGCATGCCTTTCGCCACCCGGCCCCGCTCTGCCATCGGCACGGCCCGCGGTGACGTTCTGAGGGGCTGGAAGGAGACAGGAGGTGCCACCATCCTCAGCGGCCACGGGCAGCTCTGGCTGTTCGCAACTTTGCAAAGAAAGGTTCAGCAGGTAACACGTGCATGCCCCCACCCCGTGCTCCCCCACGGGGCTCCTGGCCCCTCGGACCCCCAGATCCCAAGCGGCTCTTCCCCCATTCCCACGCTCCAGGAGCTGCTGAAGTCCCGTGCACCTTGGCAGCTCTGGCAGGAGCCGCAGCTCCTCGAGCTTTGGGTTGTTGGGGAGATTCAGGGGATGGCTCGATGTGCGAGGCTGAGAAGCAACGCCCGTGTTGTGTAAAGTCGTTAAACACAGCCATCCATCTCCCTCTGAAGGGCTGGGACTGGCTGTTTCATTGGTTTTTCCTCTTTGGAATATGACCCGGACAACGCTTACACCATCATAAGGTTTCACTTCAAGGGTCTTAAAAGGAAATAAATTCTTTTTAGAAATATAAATATTTGATGAAGCTACTTCTTTTTCTAATGATGGCATAAAGAAAAATACAGCCATTTCGCTCGTCAGCGGTAGAAAGCAATGCAGCAGTCCAATCTCAAAGCCTGCAGCCCTTCACCTGAGTCACCTTCTCCAGGCGTCTTAGGACGGAGCCTGAAATACAATATTCTCTGTTAAATTACGCACAGCGGAGCCGGCCAAGGCTTACCTTGGAGACTGCCGTGCCCGGGCTCCGCCGGCAGAGAGGCAGAGGATGGGACCCCTCACGGGGGGGCATCGCCGGGCTGGCGGAGCCGTGGCCCTTGCGCCCGCACCGCGGCCGGGAGCTCCGGGACAGCGAGAAGAGCAGCGGGGATGCGAGTGGCAGAGGTGGACAAAGGGCAAAACTGCCCTTGAGATTCCCACCCGTGGGCGACCCAGCACCTGGGAGGACTCGGGGTGGGAGCGGGCACCCCGCCCCGCTCCCTCCCTTAACCTGGGAACCCAGCGCAGCTGAAAAACGCAGGCATTTAGATTTTTATATTATTATTGTTTGTATCAAATGAGTGACTTCCCAGGCGCCGTGGTTTGCTCCTACATAATTTAGACCAATCAGTGCGCTTCCGAACGCAACATGCTCTTAACTTTGCTGAGCCCTAAGGCATCAAATTTATATTCTGTTCTGCTGCTGTGAAAATGAGTGGTGTGACGGTGACAAGAGGAGGAAGGAGCTTTAAAGAGAGAGAAGCTAAAGAGAAAGAAAGATAGTTGAAAGAAGCGGACAGACAGTGAGAGGAGAAGATACAGAGCAGCAAAGTGGTTTATAATGGAAGGACTGTAATTTATTTTGACACTAATCATGTATTATTCATTCAGAACAAAAATAAACCTTATTAACCAGGAAAAACAGATCTCCCATCTCCAGCCCACGTTGTGACGAGCGAGTCGCGGCGGTGAGGATCCTGACAGCCGCCGGGCTGGCGCTGTGCCGCATCCTGCACCACACGCGCCGGCCCTTGCCCGGCAGAGCAGCACCCAGTGTGACGCTCCCGCCGTGGCACGAGTAGTTCCTGCGCTTAGTCCCGCAGAGGAAAGCTGCCTTTGGCTGTCGGCAGGCCAGGTAATGCACCTGTATGGTTTTCACCCCACGTCTCTTGCCTCCAAGGCTCTCGACGTCCTTACCGTGGCGGCTTTGCCCTCCCCAGCTGGGGAATCAGTATCTGTCCATATAGAACAAGCAGAAGCAGGAGCTGCCTGCGGCTCCTCAGGGGTCTCTCCCTTCCCCGCCGCAGTGAGACCACTTACTGACGATGGTCTCCACTTCGCTACCATATGTGGTGCAGAACACCTCAAATGTAACTCAGCAGCTCCCGGCGTCAAAGCACCCCTCCCTGGCTCCTGGCGAGATTTAGGGTGGATTTTAAAGTGTTATTACTGACTTATGAGGCTTTAAATAATATTGGAGTCTGCATATCTTTCAAATCTACTTGCTTTTAATATCCCGATCAGGTTTTAAGGTCTAAACCCGGGGATTTATGGGGCTGTCCTCTCTGTAATTCAGAGTCATGTGTGGCTTGCGATTTCAGCATTTATGTTCCCGGGTTTTGAAGCTAGTTTTGCTTCACGCTTTGGGGCTTCTGTTTTAACATGAAAAGCAAACACATTTTCAGCAAAGATTCCTCTTTGCTGCCGTAAGAAGAGTCCTGGAGATGAGTTGTATGCTGCAGCGACGCAACCCCCCCAAGATCCTTCACAGATCCTTAGTGCCTGAGAGCTGCTGAGATGCTGTGGATAGGGAGCGGGCTCTCCGGGCTTCTTCGGGTTTGCAGCACCCAGTTTCCCAGACTGGGCCCAGCAGGCGAAGCAGGCTGGGAAGTGACTGAGCAGCTGCCGTACAGCAAGGCAAGATTTGTAAAGAATCGACCAGGAGCGTTGCCTGCCATTCTCACACTGAGAAGACAACTCTTCCCTCTGCCTGGTCACTGCATGTGCCCTGCACCAGCCGCGCACGGTCCCGGCCCCGTCCGCAGGCCCTCTCCCCATGCTGCGGCACCACCACGCGCTGTGGGGTTTCGTATTCGCCCCCTCGTCTCTGCACGCTGCGGATCACTGGCTGACAAGTTTATTTACTTGTTATAACACAGAACGAATTACAAAGGGGCTCCCTGAGACCCCTTGGGCAGGAACGAGAGTGACTGACGCATGAGCAGCGCTGCTGAAGCCGTGGCTGGAGCAGCAGTAAGCAATAGGACAACGTGCTTCAGGAAGCAACAAATTATAAATGGAGGTATTCAATCTCTAGGAAGCTTACACGTTTAATTATCTAGCCAGACCTTCAGGGAAAATAATTAGAACAATAATTATCAATTTGTTCTTTGTATCCAAGGGCAAATTTAGCATTTAGAGGACAGAGTTGTTGCCGACTTCTTTTTTTCCCCTGCTCTTTGTAATCCTGATTAGCAAAATGTACTTTGGGCTTTGAAACGAATGATTCCTCTGCCCAACGGAACTGCTTCCTTGGAAAACGCCCTGGCTGCTGGGCACTTGCTAGGGGCAGCGCTGCGGATGGAGCGGCATTGGAACCGGGCGGTTTTGCCCAAGGGGAAAGGCTGGGGTGGTTTTTGCTGCCTGGCCCCCTGAGCAAAGGGCAGCCGCATCTCAGGAGCCTTGGGGCAGCGCTCGGCGAGCAGGCGAGGCCGTCTGGGGAAGGATGCCAGGCCGTGTCCCCAAATACCCCTTCCTGTGTCTGGAAAAGCAGCTTTGCCTGGAGCCTGGTGCCCCCTCATGCTTCCCAGCGAGGCGTAGTGCTGTCCGTGGGTGCTTTTACTGACTGAAGGGCACGGGGTGCTGCTCGCCGGGGGAGAGGAGCTGTCGGGCACCCGCCGTGCCTGCCCGCGCCTGCGGTGCGGGGCTGCCGTCGCCACGCGCATCACGCGTCCCTGGCTGCCGCGCCGCGCTGGCTGGCCTCCCAAAGCACCTTTCCGCAATGGGGTTTCTGTTGCACGACGCATTCCCTGCGCGTTCTCTCATTATCGATTCCATTTGGTGTTAATAGCACCCTGTCATAAACCACATTGACAATAACGAGGCGTTTTATATCAATTGTTGGTGTATGGAATTTCCAGAAGCCTCATTCTTTATTTATTCAGCACTGTAATGGTAGTTCAATAGCGTAGCTATGCAGATTAGGGGTCTGGTTTTCCCTTCTGGGCTGGAAGCTGGGTAAGACAGACATGATTTTCAAAAGCAGAGCTGCTCCTGAGCAGAGGAGCCAGAGGAGTTGTGCCCAGCTCATCCTCCCAGGCGGAGGAAGGCTGCTCACCCTCCTCATCGCCACCCATGTAAAGCAGTTTCCCCTCTCTCTGCCTCTCCTCACATCGTTATTGTCCGTTTGGGTTTTGGTTTTTAAACGGCGTAAAGTGTTTAGGAGCAAACCCCCCCCCAGCGCCTGGACTCCCAGGGAGGGTGGGACCCTGCCTGCGGGACGGGGGGGGAGGCGGTGAGCCCCCACGTGCTCCCGGGGCGCCGGACTGGCAATGCCAGGAGCATCCCTGCGGTTTGGCTCGGTCCCAGCCCCCTGACGAAGGGGCGAGGGTTGCAGGGGCGCGTGCAAGCCGAGGGCCTCAGCCTGCAGTCCCGATTCCTTGCGGTTGCTTGCTCCTGACAGGCTTTAATTTCTAGATAATGGACTTTTTTTACAGTTATTATTTGAATACATCCGTTGCCACTTGACCTGTCTGAACAACTTCTTGATGGATTTTTAACCTCTTTCATAACCGGCGCTTATCCTTCAGCTCAGGGAGAAAATGAAACATTAACAAGAAATATAAAATGCAATCTGGCCTCTTTGCGAGCAGAGGAATTCCCGGTCAGGGCTGGACACATGGGGAGCGCAGCGGGAGTGGGCCTGGGCACCGGTGCTCGGGCGAGCAAAGCCAACATCACCCAGCCCGTCCCCTCCTGCAGCTTTCATTGCTTATTTCTTCCTTTTGGGTCATTTTTAAAAGTTGGGAAAGGATAAAGATGCTGAAGTTGACGTGGAAAGCCTCCTGGAACGAGCTGCATTATTAAAAATGCTCAATTTAATTCAGATTGATAACTGCATTAAAGTAGCGGGTTTTCCCGTCTGTAATTGAGTTACACCTACTGCATTGAAGTCAGAATGATTTTAATCACCGCCAGTGTTAGGTGATGTGTGCTAAATTCCTGGTGTCAATGCGAGTGCTCAGAAACATCAATTAGAGATGCCGCGCTCCTTCTTCTTGCTGCTGTCACACGCCGCGCGCGGGGGCTCGCTCGGCCCTGGGCGAGCTCCTGCGGCCGCTGCTCCTCGCCGCCCTCGCCCTGCGAGGGTCCCGGCCACCGCCAGCCCTGTCTCACCAGCCCTGTTCCAGGGTCTGTGCCTGCTCGGGTGCGGCTGCGTGTCTGCGGTTCCACTGCCACCGCGTTTGGGACCTGGATGTACGATGTGGACACCCGCAAACACACAGTGTCCCCTGGCTGGGGAAAAAAGCCAGGCTCTCTTTCATCTTGACATCAGATAACCTTGATAAATTCTCTTATTAAATTCAATATCTTTGATCAATCACAGTAAAACTTGAGGAGATGAATTATTAAAATGAAGAATTGCTTTGTAGGGTTTATGGTTATTGTGCTGCCTAAATTAAAAATGTAGGTGCTGTTATTTAAAAGAAAAAATATTCCCACTGTCCCTAAAGCCATGTATATCATTTTTGTTGCAGCCAGAGGCCTCTGAGGAGCGGAAATCACACCCCTCTCTTTGCACGCACTAATTAGACAGCCCCCTGTTTTCCTAGGCCGTGAATGATGGGCGAGAGATGGTGCAGAGGTCTGTGCTACGTGGCACGGTGGAGCGGGTCAGCGTCCCCGTGACAGCGTGATTCCTGCGCCAGGGCGTTGCGCTCCTGGGACGGGCGCTACCTTGGCTCACCAGCTGCCCAGAGAGCTTCCAGGAGCCATGGGCTCTACGGCGGTGAAACCAGCTCAAGCTGTTTTGAGCCTTCAAAGTTTTAGCTACCCCACAGGAAAATACAAATCTCAGGGGCTCCTGAGACATGTCCTGCATGAGATCGCCTGCTTCTGGTGCGATCCCACAAAAGCCTTGGTGCTTGAAGAGCCGTTCCTTCACGGGGTGCAGAGCACTGGTGGGGTCTGTGCGTGCCGGAGGAGGGATGCTGCTCGTGGGCAGAGCGCCCCAGCTCTGGTACCCATCCTGCACACTACTGCCCGCACGTAAGCATCATTCTGCCAACGACGGAGTGCCTTTTTTCAGAGCCGGTCTCTGCCAAATGCTCTGTCCTCCACTTTGCACTCTTGTTGCATGGTTGGACAAGGTGTTATTACAGAGATTGAAACGGAACTCAATTTCCTAGAGGGCTTGTCTTTGCTCCGTGCTGCTGTAATGCACATGCTTCCATTTCCCAGTTAAGTGCCTCAGTCTTTTCTGGGCTATTATTCTAATTTGATAACATTATATATTTTTTAAGCTTAGTTGTACAAAATGTAATGAAAGCGGTGAAGACGTCAGCGCCCGCAGTGCAGGGAGTGTGGGAGGATGCGAGCGGGATTCAGACATGAAGGTGCCGTGTCGCACTGGTCCTGACGGTCTCCAATTCGGCAGCCGCCTGGTGCCGGTGCTCCCGGTGTGCCGAGGGTCCAGGGCGGGGCAGGAAGGCTGGGGTGGGCTGGTGGCTGTCACCAGAGAATGGCGGGCAGCTCTTCTGTGGCTGTTTTGTTCTCCAAATTTCCTGTCCCGTTAGCAGGGAGATGGCCTCTCGCACCGGCTTCACCCGGGGTCTCTGTGGGAGCAGAAATGGCTGTTGCTGAATCCAGCCCCGCGTGGTTACGGCAGGGAGAGAGCAAGAGGAGAGGTGGCCATCGGAACGGTCTGGCCACCCGGAGGCTCCCAGGCTGCTGTCCTTCCCGGTCATCTCACCACACATCCAGCCCTCGCTGCTGCGGCCCCAGAGACGGGGTCTGCGACTACCCCGCACTTGCCCGCCCCTTCCACGCCTGCCTGGCGTTTGTACGAATTCCTTCCCGCTTCCCTGGTTTTCTGACAGCCCTCTTGGTTTGCTTCTTCCTTGAATTGTTTTTCTCCAAACCCTTCCAGACCTCATCAGTGAAAGGGACACTGGGGAATGATGAGTAGATGCCGGGTTTTTTCCATGCTAGGAGCCGTGGGTTGTTTCGGGACACAATTAAGGCACAATTCTCTCACACTGAAAGGCAGACCGTGTTGAAAATCCAGCCTACGTCTGATGCAACACATGCCTGCCACGCTGCTCATGCTGAACAGCAAAAGGCTGAAGCGGGGTTTGCGGGCTGGGGAGAATTCCCGTGTTCTGTCCGCTTTGGCAGAGGCTGTTTCACACAGCGGCGGGCGTACGGGGAGCGCGGCGTGGAGCACCGGGGCTGCGAGCAGCTGGGATAGGCACCACGTCCTGGGCTCAGCGGCGTGGACTGGGGGGTCCTGGGGAGCTTGTGGGTGCCAGTGTGTGGTTTTGGCTTCGTGGCAAGGCGGCAGCACCCTGCGGGGCCTCCTGACATCGGCAGGGGAGCGGGGGGGCTGTAGGGATCGCCACTCACCAGCTTAGGGGCTGAGTGTACGCAGAAAACGTCAGGGCAGAGAGAGCAAACCTTCCACCCAGGAGTCCTCAGAATGAGGTTTAATCTTTTCCAGCCAGTGTCTGGAAATCCAGGACAAACTGTTTTTGCGGTTTTGGGTATTTTTTTTGAGGAAAGATATAGAGCAACTTAGATTTTAAGGTCATCAAGCAAAGATAAGTCCAGGAACTGACGTGAGGTGGAGGTGACTTCGGTAGGGCAAACGCCAGCCCTGTGGTGCCCGCTTCACCTGCAGCTGTGTTGAGCAGGTGACGTTGGCCACCGTGGCTGAGCAGCTCGGAGCTGGGAGCTGCTGGGACGTCCGGCCGGGCTCTGAGCCCGCGGGGACGGCAGGGGACGCGGAGATGGCAGGCGGCGAGAGCCAGCTCAGCTCTGCCTGCGTCCATCCGCACGGGGAACAGCTGCACTGACACCTGCATGGCCACCCTCGGAGAGATGCCGCCGGAATTCAGGGAGCTCATGAAGATTCTGCTGCTTAGGCTTAGGAGCTGGCAGCTTTACATATTTTTTTCCCCTAGATTGCAGGGAAAGACAATTAGAAGGGATAAAATCCAGTGTTTTTTAAAAGAAGATGTTATTAGACAGGCGTGGCGCTGCCTTGTCAGGATGAGCTGCGAGGGGCCAGCGGGGTTGGGGGTGGATTATGTGTTTAGAGGGATAAAGAGCAAATCCAAAGCTGCAGCTCTGCACAAGGGAAAACCTGCAAGGGTATCAGTATGTGAGGGACGAAGCCGAAGTGCGGGCAGGAAATCATAATTACCTGCTGCCGCCTTCCCTCAAACTTTGCAGCATCAGTTAGGGGTTATTTTGGGAGAGAAGGCGCTGAGTATGATGGGCACGCTTCCGTCTTGGCTACCCTGTGGAGATACTCTGCAGGCAGATCTCGGGGCGGGAGATCTGTTCCCAGCATCTTTTCAGCACGGGAAGCGTTGGCAATGTCATGAGAAATAACGATCAGCCCGGCTGCCGGAGCGAAGAAGTGCAGCGAGCCTCCCTATTTCAGGCTGCTTAATCAAAGTGAGCTTCTGCATTTCTCACCCATCACGAATTTTCTCTGTATCTTTAAAAGAGCTCTAAGCCGCCAGGCTGCAGGTATTTTCCTCCAGATGCTTCCTCTGTGTTGGTTCTTTCCATCACAGCCTGTCAGGCGTCCTGCTCGCAGCTCCTCAGCGGTGATGTACGAGCGTGCCGCGGGAGGACCTCTGCCTGGAGACGGGGCTGCTCTGATGGATGGGCTCGGCGCAGCTTTTCCTGGTGCACCGGGCTTGCTGGAACTCGGCGAGACGCCAGAGCTGCGCAGGGAGCTGCGTTTTGGTTGTGGCTAGGAGGGTGTCCAGCTGTGCTGCACAGCTGCCGAGAGCAGGGCTGGTGCTCGCAGGTGACAGCAGCCACCACTGGCAGCTCCTTTCCTCCTTGGGTGCCACTTGGCTTTAACACTTGGGCTAAAACGTGAAGGTGGCCATGGCCATGGTCACCGTCACCGCTCTGGTGCACCCGGCTGATGTTCGGTGCTGCTGGGGCGGTGGGAGGAGGCGGGGGCAGGCTGGAGACCCCCAGCCCTTGCGGGGGTTCGCCTGGGCAGCTTTGGGCTGACCACCAAACCTCCCGAAGCCGGAGGCCGTCTCCCATCCGGCGGGGTGGAACCGCCAGCCGTGCGGCCGGCCCCCAGGAAATGTTCCTGTTGTATTGGCTGCTCCGTTGCTTTGGCACCTGGAATTAATTTTGTGTTTGTTTGGGCCGTGATGGGTTTTAACCTATAGCACCGGCAAGCCTTTGCCAACCCCAGGCAGTTTAATAGCTAAAGCGTTTGATTAAAAAATTTAATAGCCCCAGAATGATGGAGCAGCTTCTGTCCACAATATATTAAGCTCCTGGCATTCAGATTTATATGCGGTGTAAACTTCCTTTATATGAAAACATTTGTTTCCTTTCCTGCGTCCGCAGCAGAGCGGACTCTTCTCCCACCTCGTCTCCAGACCCTGGTTTAATTGCAGCTTTTCTGAAGCTGCCACATGCGGGCAGGCCGGTTCCAGCTGCACCAGCTGCCGTATGGAAGGAGCAGAAGGAGACGCCGCTGCCGGCAGCTGCGGATGGCCTGGCTGGTGGCTCTGCAGCACGTCGGTGCCAGACAAGGGTGGAAAGGGCTCTGCGGTGCAGGGGGGTTTTCCAAGGAACCCCAAAGCGAGCAGCTTTCCAGTGGGAAAGATACCAGGGAGTCTTGTGCCGTCACTAATTTCAGATGGTGGCCAGCTCAGCTCCCGCATCCAGACTTGGCTGAGGGACGTGACCAGTCGCCTCTCTGCCATCCCATCAAGTTACACCTCCATACCCCTCTCTCAGGAGCACTTTGTAGGAACCAAAATCAACTCTTGCCACCTGCAGACCCCATAAATCTTCATTATTGTTTGCCTCCACAGATCTGCCCAACATCTCTCCTCGAGAGTTCCCAGAGTGGCCATAACTCTTCTGCAGGTCAAGGGGTTAATCATATTTTATAGCAGGTGGATACTTTCCTTTTATATTTTATTTCTCAGCCTCACGTTTTTAGGCAAATGTTGTCACCTCGTACTGGCAGCTTTGGCCTGGCAACCAAAGCCAAGAGCTGGGGCCGTCTCTCAGAGGGAGAGGCCAAACCTGGCCAGGCGAGGGATGGACCGAAGAGCAAGCGGAAGGGGGACAACTCGGGGCATGGCCTCAGGCTCCTTGTCCAAGGAAGGACATTTTCAGCAGCCAGCATCTGTTAGCATCGAGCCCTCAGCCAGGAGAGGCACCGGCAGAGTCCTCCTCCGCTCATCTCCTGGAGAAACTGGCATTTAATTTCACATTGCTCCTAATCCTCTTACTCCCGTGGACTTTGCAAGGGTGGATTTTGAGCTGGTTTGAGCTGTATCTTAATGTCAGGCAGAAGCGTGGGCTTTAGGCTCTGTTGTAGGAGTTAATAGAGATTTTTGTCACCCCAGAGAAGCTCGGGAGGAAGGAGAAGTCCCCCAGAAGTGCAGCCCAGCGAGCGTGGGGCCCCCGGCTCGGGACAAGGCGGAGGGCTGTAAATATCAGCGCCGTGTACGTGCTCCGCAGTCAAAGGAACTGCCGATTGTCTTCGGCGACACTTTATTAGTGCAGAACAGTTTGTTCTTATACTCTTCTGAGTGTCTGCCTTTTTTTCTCAGATGAGAAAGTGTATGAAATACTCTGTAAAATACTTACTGTGCCTTTTTGGGATAATAACTCATAGTCTGTGTTCATAAATTCACATTTTGTTAAAAAAGGGGAAAAAAGAAGCAAGAGATCCTGGGTAATTTATAACACTCGCTCTGTGCTGTTACTCCCCAGCTGTCCTGATGCCGTTGCTCGGGGATTTGGATCCTGCAGTCGGTTTGCAGTGCTTCATTTCGGATGTTCAGCTACGTTAAGTTTTTCAAAGCTGAAGAACAATTTGGGAAACACATAAGCCCACTCCTGAGAGCCGGAGGTGAGTATCGCATCCCGGGAACGGGACGGCCTGTGTACCTGTTTGATATACCGGCCAGTTAAGGATTACCAACAGAACTGGGGAATTTGCATGGAAATGCTGTTTCCATCGTGACAAATAGGAATTTCCTACCGATGCTCTGCCTAGAGGACGATCTCGTTTCATTTCTCATTAGAGTTTGTCACTGTGCGTGCGACAAAGCCTCAGTCACTCAACGCCAGGAAACGCGGTTGTTTCTCCTGAGGAGATTTTGCTGCGTGCTGAGGATCAGGTCTGCATCTCCAGACCCACAGAAAGACTGCTGGTTTGTAGGTGACTTTCCCCAATTAATCGCTGTTCCACCTGGGACTGAAAAAAGTGTAATTAGAGAGCAGCTGCTGTTTGAGTCCTGCACACCAGGGCGTTAAAAGGGAAGGGCCGCTGCGAGGGGCTGATGGTGAGGGCGATGCGCTGTGGTCCTCGGGGAGAGCTGCGTGCCCCCACCCAGCCCCCAGCTCCTCGCTGGCCTCGAGGGTCCTTCAGTACCACGATTTAACGTCTCCATTGCTGGGTTCAGAAGATACGCTCTGAGGGCAAAGCCGGCCTCACCTCCGGGCTCTGCGCGGCTCTTCCCTTCCCAAGGCAAACAGCGGGACAGCTTTCTCTGTTTGCTTTCTCCCCCGCTTGCAAAATTGAATTATTATCCCCGCAATGACATTCGTAAGGTTAAGAACAAACATATATAAGAACATTGTGGGAAATTTGTCCACTTCGGAGTCGACAGAATCGCACAATATTTATAGCTGCCTTAACAGTTTCTCTGCCTTAACAGAAACATTTTTCATTTCATTAGCACCAAGTGCACTCGTTGAGCTGTTATTTTAAGATGAGTTTCTGTGTGAAATCCGAGGAGTCTCCATGTAAGGCCATGCGATGAAGGCTGCGCCCGTCCAATGCGGCAGCGTCGCGCGGTGCTCCCTCCGAAGGGCCGGGATGCTCCTGTTCCCAGGGTATCCCAGCACCGGCAGAACGGGCAGCAGCAAAGCCGTGCCACCCCAAGGGGCAGTCCCCCTCCTAATAAAGGTGTAATAAACCCGAATTAGGATTTATTGCGCCGGGCAGACATTTCTTCAGTACCGTGAGTCAGTGACCTCAGTGTTGGTTTTGAGCTGTTGTTCAATTTGCACTCATTGCAATCTGAAACTCAGCGCCGTGATTAATCACCGGCCCGGAACATCGCCGGGCTGCGCAAACGGGGATATGGAGATTAATTAGCACCGGCTGTTTGAGTGCACGGCTCAGCATCTGAAGTAATCAGAGCTGCTGCATCCCGAATTCTGCCAGCGTGTCCCTGGCCTGCCGGAGACGCGCTCCGGTTCTTCTCCGGGTTGTTCTGGATGGGGTTCGGTTCCTGGGGTGCAAACGGGGTGCGAGGCTGATAATACCTTGTGAGTGACCCCATCACCCCTCTTCATCTCCTTCGTTAGCTCAGTTACTGCCAAACCTGCTCCCGTCCCGCACCTGAGAGCCTTTCAGCTGTGGCTGCAGGCGTCCTTTGCTCCGGCCGTACGCCTGTTTGCCGAGGCGGCGTGTAGCGTTAGCATTAATTGCAGCTTTCCTCGTGTGCGGGCTTCTGGCTGCTGGTCCTTGTCAGAGAGAAACAGTGCAGAACTGAGGAACTGCTCGTGCGCCTCGAAATGAGTCGGGTACCTGTCAGGGCTTCCAGGGAGCGGTTTGCTCCAAGCAATTAACTCCAACGATGCATCGGGAGACGGTGATTCTTTAAGAAAAGTTGTTGTAATGCATTTGTCATTTAGATTTGCACTTGAAAGTTTGGAAGCTGTTCCAGATTTCTTCCTCCTGCGAACACATCCCCCTCGCGTTGCCCGAGCGGTGTTTCCCGCTGCTGTTTACCGTGCGGATGCTGCTCCCCTGCTCCAGTCGCTGCTCTGGAGAGCGGCTGGAGCCGGCGTGCGCTCGCCTCCCTCTCGACACAGCCCCAGCCGGGCGGTTTGGATGGCTGGAGCGAGGAGGAGTGATGTGTAAACTCTTCCGTGGCTCGAGTGGACGTGAAGAGGAGGCGAAGCCTTTTCAGACGGAGCGCGGAGCCTTTTCTGCCCTCGCAGCCTGGCAGCGTGAGGCTCGCTCTGAGGCAGCGTCTCCGGACGGACACAGCCGCATCCCCGTCCCCGCCACCGGCACCAGCGTCACGCGTGCCTCGGTTCTGGGATGCCAGTAACTACACGAGAGCCTGATTTTTTTCCTTCCAGTCCCCTACAGATCTTGAATTTTTTATAAAACTATAAATTACAATCAAAGGTGACGCACAGGCAGGACCAGAGCCCAGAGGTGGTGTCGGTCTTGACGACTTTATTAAAGTTTTAATATTCTCTTCACCTGTAGCTCCCCTGCCTCCCCGTTCTGCCCATTACAGGAGCCCCATCTACTGCTGCCAGTGACAACAATGCCATTTAAAAAGTACTTCATCCGGAATGCATTGATGTGCTGAAAATGGCCGCACCTCCAGCAGCTCCGGCAAGGGGGTATTTTAAAATGGAAATGAAACTCTGAGCGAAATCTAATTTGCTTAAAATAACTGTAGAGGTTGAATTGTTTTGTTCTGGAAGAACAAATAAACAAATGGAAGAAGCGGAGTTTGAGTAACGCGTGCGAGCTGCATGTGACACTTTTTAATACAGAATTATGGATGGCGCCGTGGCGGGAGTACGTCCTGTTTGTGTTGTAAAACGCGTCGGCTCGTTCAAACAATTGCGTCGCAGACCCAGGATCCAGCACCTACGCGGGATTATTAATGAGTGCTCTGGCACGACTTGCTTTTGCAGAATTTCTAATAACTGCTTAATAAATATGGAAATATGCATCCATCTGTGTAGCGGTGCCTTGCAATCCATCGGGATGCTCTGCCCCGGCCCGGATGGGGCTGTGGCGGCCGGACCGCTGCGCCGCGCAGCTCTGCCCTCACCCACCTCCGCGACGCTCTTTGCAGGGGATGCGGTGCGGCGCGGCGGCAGAGCTGGGGCTGCCCAGACGCTGCCGGCGGGGATCTGCGGATCTCCGGCCGCGCCGGGCCGGGGAGGGCCAGTCGATAGGTGACACAATTCCCGTTTCCCCGAATTGCTGTTCCACGGCCGCAGCTCCAGGCAGTGAGAGGCCGACAATAAAAATAATTTGTTGGAGGGGCTGTTGATAAAACCCTGCTTATTGCGAGCTGTAAATTCGGTGCGGACACTTCCACTTTTATTTCTCACCCGGGGAACAATGTCCCCTCGCGCCAAACTGGGGGGAGAGGGCAGGATATACGGCAACCGTTCCGCTCCAGCAGCCCTACCGAGGAGCTGGTAAGAATTAAGGAATGGTTTTTCTTCAGCGAGATAAGGGCTCTGCTTGCCAAAAACAGAGCGCAAAATCGCTGCAGCCTGAGGAGACGACTGCAGCACAGAGCGCTTTCTTTGTCCGTGTCCAATTCACCAAATTCTTGTAAACTGCAGTTAAAGCAGCGGCAGCCATTCCTGATGGCTCGTTAAGCTTCTCCTTACCCCTTAATTTTGTCCGAGGAGGGATGGTTCCACGGCAGCAACACCCCGGTGGCGTGCAGGTGCGGGGTGCTGGTGCCCGAGGTGTCAGTTGAGCTCAGTGTGTCCCGGCTCAGCCCCCTCCCCGCGTCCATGGCTGGGCTGAGCCTTTCGCCTGGCGTGTTGCAGTGATTCCAAGTGGCTAATCAATTATTCTTTATTAGGTTTATTTCCTTCATTAGTCATTTCTTCAATGCTTTCAATGTTTCATTAGTCTCCTCTCAAGTTGCAGCACTGTGTGGAAGAGGAGAATTCATTTTATTAGATCGTTTCTTTCCTGGGTGTGTTTCTAAAGGTCAATTAATCCATCTAAACGGAGGAGGAAGGACAGGACAGCACACGGCACCCCCTTCCGCCGCTGCCAGGGACCCCGCTATCCGTTTACGTGCCTGGGTAGGGAGGGATGCATCGATACAGGCACGTGCCGCGTACTGGCGTGACATTTGAACTGGGAGTTACGCTTCCATAAGCTGCTTCCAGGGCTGTATTAACCAGGATGGAGAGCTCCTCGGCCCGAGGGAGGGCAGCCAGCGCCCGCCATCCGTTTTCAACCTGAGAGCTGGTCAGCACGCGCGTCCCGGTCCCCCTCACCTCGGAGCCTCTGCTGCCGCCGGACATCGCTTTGGTTCGCGCTGATGTGAGTTAAATGGGGCCGGGGATGTCCATGCCGGTGTTTTGGAAGGGCTTATGTTCTGTCTGAGACTTCGCTGGCTTCCCCCATCAGTAACACTGCCATCGACAAGGCTAAATATTGTCGTGCAGGGATTCAAAACCATCGTTTTACAAATATTTCCACCAAAGCCAGCCATTTATTCCATTCCAGGGCCACGATCATTGTGGAAATTTGGAAGCAGAAAGCTGCTCGTCTCGCTCGTGTGAATCATCCCATTAATGTCCAAACGAGCGGAGCTGGCAGGGCCGTGCGCCAGGCAGGGCGTGAGCAGGGCCGAGGAGCGTGGGGTCCCGAGTCCGTCCCCGCGCCGGGTGCCGGCGGAGCAGAGCGTCACCGCTCGCAGCTGCGAGCAGTAACCAGGGGCAGCCACGGTTCAGCACGGGAGCCGTGCAGGGGCTCTGGGAGTCGGGCGCAGGCAGAAGCTGGCTGGCCCCACGGGTCACCTCGGTGGTGTTCCTCGTGGGGAAGCGGAGCCCTGCCAGCTCAGCCCAGGGAGCAAAAGCCAGAAAATCCATTGCTGCTGCCGCCTTTCCTGTTTGTATTTACATTTTTATTGATGCCTACAGTGTAAAACACCCATTATTTTAACTGGAAAATCCATTGAGCAGTCTAATAAAGCTTTCCTTAAGAAAGGAATAGAAAAGCATTAACAGCTTGACGCCTCCCCTGGAACATAAAAGGTGTGTTTTACTCCAACTGGGAAATACTTGGAAATCTTTGAAAAACCAAGCCCTCTGCCTTGCAGGAGCCTCAGAGGAGCCCGTGTCCTGCCTGGTGAAGGGAAGGCACAGGGTCCCACGCCTTTCGGGGATAACGGCGATGCTGACCCTGATGGGATGATGCCAATTTGCCGAAAAAACCCTACTATGGTGTCAACTCGGAAGCTTTGCAGAAGAATACTGATGGGGAGGTGCAGTTAGTCCCGGTTCATATTAACAGCCTGGCACATCAGTCCTAGCTCGCGTTACCGTCAGGTGCCGGGGCAGCGGGGCAGGATGCGTCCCTTCGCAGCGCGGTGGGGATGTGCTCATCTTCCCTGTCCGGACCCTCCCGGCTGGGAGGGGTGGAGAAGCGCAGAGAAGGGCCGGGGTTTGCCCGGAAAAGGGCTGCTCACATCTGCTGGTTACCAGAAAAGACAGGGGAAGATTTTTTTTGCTGTCCCAAAG
>WHYT01016683.1:0-18227 GCA_009806455.1 Tetrax tetrax
CCCCCCAGCCTGGTACGGAGACCCTAACTGGTCCCCAGTCAGCACTGGAGCCCCCAGCTGCTTCCAGAGCCCCTCCAGTCAGAGCTGGAGCTTCCAGTAGGTACCATTCTCACAACTGGTACCGAGTCCCCAGTCCGTACTGGGAGTGAGTCCCTTCTCCCCCCAGGACCCACGCCCCACTGGTGACAGAAGCCTTGGGGTACCCCCCGGCAGCCCCGCAGCCCACAGCCCGAGCCGTGCTCCCTTGGGAGGCTGGTTTGGACAGGCCCCCTCCCCGCCCGCACCTAAACCCACCTCGAGCACCCGCGATAACGGCGCCCGCGCTGGATTTCACCGGTTTTGCGCAGAAGTTCGGGGGGCAGCAGCGTTCAGGGGGGAAGCGAAGGCAGGGGACACCACGAGCTCTGGTGGCACCCACCACACCGTGCCGAGGGACCCACTCCCGGCTCACCCCGCGCGCCGGGTCACCCCGCTTTGCTGTCTGAGGGGCCCAGAGCCGGGCGCTCCCCCCAGGAGAGCGAGCACACCCAGCCTGTTTCTCCCTCTCTTCCAGGGATTGTCCGTGGGCTGGGACAGCGGGCAGCTCCAGGGAAACATCCGCAGCAGGGCCCCACGCCCGGTGCCGTTCCGCTCCTGGAGCGGCTTTGCTCAGCCCCTCGGAACCTGTACGGCGTCTCCCTTGGGAAAAGGGGAGCCGGGGCCTGGCTGCGGCACCGGAGAAGGGTTCGGCTCAGGAGGAACCTCTGGAAGCTCAGGGCCAGCCGCCTGCTCGCAGCAGGGCCACCGCATCCAGCTCCTCAGGCTTCCCTTCAACCCTTGAGTGGAGGAGGATGGTTGTCCTCCACTCAGGGCTTGAAAACCTCCACAGACAGACCAGCCCCACGGCTCTGGGCGCCCGGCCCAGGGCTGACCCCCCGTCCTGGGCAGGGACCCTCTCCCTTTCTCACCCCACACCTTGGAAGCCTGAGCTTGGGCCAGCTGGTACTGCCGAAAGCTCGGCTCTGTCCTACCGGGAGCTTCCTACCGTCCTTCGGGAAGTGACAGCCCGCTCTTCGGCACCCCTCAGCCTCCTCTGGGCAAGCCGTCAGCCCCACGACCGGGTGAGGTCCATCATCTCCACCAACTGCCCTCCAGCACATCCCCCTTTACCTGGGGTCACCCCAAAGGTGGTCACAACAGCATCCTGCTGACCGCGTCCCTCAGGGAAACCACGTACAGGTGACGTTTTGTGACCTGAGCCACCGCCGCCCCGTATTCAGCCTGGTGCCCATCACCCCCAGATCCTTTCCCACAAGACTTCTGTCCAGCGACCACCCAGCCGATGGACGTCTCACACAATTTTGAGTTAGCTGTGCTTAGGCCACCGGTCAAATTTTACCCAGCGTAGAGCAGAACAGGATCTCATCTTCCCTTTTATTTCAAAGTTTAAAAGTTTGATTAAAAAAAACCCCACCCCACCCAAGAACTTGGTACCAGTTACAGACATCTCCGAGTACGCAAAGACATTCAACAAAACCCCAAACCACGTGAAGAACGCAGATCTCACCCCGGGGCCCTCCTCTCCACCTCCAAGGACTGGGTGAGAGGAGGAGCAGGCCACGCTCTCGCTCTGGAAGGGCACAGAGCCTATTCCTGCTGAAGAGACACTTCCAGGGAAAGACCACCTTGTCAGCAGCCCAGTGAGGAGTTAAAAGGAGGAAGCTACCAGCTCAGGACGTTATCAGGGAGAGGAGGGAAGATCCCAGCCCCCGTGAGAGCCGAGGACAATGAAACCACCACGTCGCCCATCAGTTCCCACCAGGAGAGCTGCCCAGGTTCTCCGCGGTGTCTCCAGCCGAGTCCTCACCCCGGCTCTTGGCGGCACCTCCTGGTCCTGACAGGGAGGGTGGCTCGGTAAATCCCTTCCCAGCCCCTTCCCAGCGCCCATGAAGGGCTCAGAGAACAGCCAGGAGGTGGGTTTAACTAGTCCAGCTGCCAAAAAAGCTCTCAAACATGGGGAAAGAGGCTCCTTTGGTCTCCGCGCAGCAATTCCGGCAGTTCTTGTCCTTGTTGCCCACCCAGGCAAGCTCCGATTTCTGCTTCAGAACCGAGCAGAGCTGAGACTCGTACCCGCTGTCCCTCACGTTGACACGTGTCCCCTGGAGCAAGTCCCTGTCCACAGGCTGAATCCTGCTGTCCTGGACACTCGTTAGCGTGGAGAGCAGCTGGGCATCCCAGTCTGACTCAGAAGAACTTCTGCTGAAGTTGTGATCAGCCTGCGCGTGACGTGGAAGAGGCTGAAGGAGCCCAGGGCATGGAGCCCACTCTTGGCTGGGGCCTGGGAGGTCAGGTAGCTCGGGTGCCATTTTTTCTGCTGCTCCGACACAAAGCGAGCAGCAACATCTGGCTTCAGCCCCAGGCAGTTTTGGAGAGGGCAACCGGCCAGCAGGACAGCTGGTCTTGCTCATTGTGCTCTCCAGATCAGGATTATTCACATTTCGGGGTGTGTTTTCATTCCCCCCTCCAAGATGCTTCCCTCTGCTCCTGCCACGCTCGCTGACAGCGCTGGCTGCTGCAGCCACTGCGGGCTCACAACCCACGGGCACAGCTTCGAAGGAACCCGGCCGCGGCGCGGGGTCCCCAGGGTTCCCGTGCGGACACACGTCCGGATCAAGGGAGCTACGAGGTCTGTCGGAGAGCTTTGTGCGTAGGGGCAAGCCGCCATCTCCCACCACACCGGGCAGGCCTGGCCCGGACACCTGTCCTGCACCCTGCACGCCCATCCCACCATCCGCTGGCTTTGTCTGCTTACACGGAGAGAGGCCACCACCCAGCTCCAGCCTGGGCTTCTTTCCCACCCGGGTGCTCTGTCTGGAGGAGAGCTGGCGTTTCCTGGAAGCAGGCAGCGCTTGCAGAGCACGGCTGATGGACCCGAGCGTTTGCTGTTTACGAGGCTCAGCTGAAGAAGCAATTGCCTCTCCGGCACGAGCGGCTGCTACGCGAGTCCCCCCGCCCAGGTCAGGAGCCGAGCCCGAATCCGCGGCCCCCACCGCAGGCTCCTCCACGCTGCCACGCGCAGCACAGACCCCTCTGGTGAGCCCCGCTCCAACGGGCAGCTCCACAGAGCAGGTCAGCACCCGCCCCCCTTCTCTGGGATTACTGACCCTGTCCCTGGGCAGGCAGGGGGAGCAGCCCGCGGTCCTCAGACCACGATCGCGCTCCGTATCAATTAGCAGTTCCACAGCCCGGTGCTCAGGCTGCTGCCTGGCCTTTCCCAGCTCCGCTGTCAGCATCTCAACTCCTCCAGTAACTTCTGCTTGAGGCACTAGGCGTTCATCTGTCAGGCAGGACGGCGGCACTCTGAGAAGAACCAGGAGTTAACGCTCTCTCTAGGCCTAGCAACACCCTCCCCCCAGTGAGATGAAGCGTTTCTGCAGTGCAGGATCTTTGAAGCCCTTGCTCAGGAGGCGGTAAGAAATTTTAGACTGGTGAGGCTCAGCAGTGATACTGCTGCTGGCAGAGGAGATGGGCAGCACGAGAGATCTCTCTGCTTCTCAACAGCCCAAGGTCTGGGCACAGGAGTGCCACAGAACAGCAGGGTTTGCAGCGGACATGGGGATGGAAGAGATGGGCCTTTCTAGTTTAAGAGGCACTAGACATCCACGGGGAGTTCCCTGAAGTAAAGAAGCCACAGAAACTCAGGAACATCTCCCACAGCTAATCTAAACCTTGCCTGGCAGGTGCCAGGTTGGTCCTGCAGTCAGCTGCGGCCCTCTGCTCCCCGCCGGCCGATTCCCCGGCGCAGGGCATGAGCTAGGGACCAGCACCACAGCCCATGGAGACTCAGGCCCTGCCCCCGTGAGCGTGCCGTGCGGCACCACGCTGCTTTCCGCCTCCAGGAGTTACCAGATTCGCAAAGACTTACTTGGCCGGCCGCTCCACAAAGCTGTTGGTGAGCTGCGCGATGACGCGATCCACGGGGGCGTACTGCGAGTCGTCCAGCGCAAACCGCTTGTGCTGGGGGCTCTGGAGGTGCTGGAAGGTGGCAGAGGCCCTTTTAGCAACACTCGTCCTTTCACAGGAGGGAAATCTCAGTAACAGCCACTTCCCACAGCCCACCAGGCGAGAGGGCAAAGAGCCTTTTCGCCAGAGCCGCTGCTCGGAAGCAGGTTTGGGAAAGGCAGGCAGCGCGCTCAGCGCGGCGGCAGCGAGAGTTCTGTTCCCATAGACACCTGCCGACGAGGAGGCTGTGTCTGCATCCAACAGCAGCCCGCAGCTCTCCCCAGCAGCGCGTAGAAACGCAGCCTCCAATACGTCCTGTCTATCGCGGAGAGCTGGGCTCCCAAGCCACATTGTTTGGCACCTTCCAGGAGATAAAAAAAACCCTCTTCCCAGCTTTCTCATCAGCCTGTGCCCCCGACTGCTGTGGAACAGGCTTCCCACCTTACAGGTCAGGTAACAGGATGACCCTTGAGGCTCCCCTAGCCCTAGAGACGAGCATGTTGTGCTCCCATCTTCAAAACCAGACCAGGAGGTCTTTGCCCAGACCAGGAGGTCAGAGCACAGATACACTGCGGCTTTCCTCTACGAGGCTGACCCTGCTACGGCAAGGGCTGCGCGCGCAGCAGCCCGCCTTCCTTCCGAAAGAGTCTGTAGTGATAACGGACACAACGTGATTAACAAAGCCGCTGCGTGGCCCCCATAACTTCTGCAAGGAACCAAGTCCCAGGGAAACCTTTACCTTCTGCAGCTCTTCAAAGGTCTCTTGGCAGCACTCACAAAATCCTCTCTTTTTCTTCGGCACAGTGACCGCTGTGGATCGGGGGCTCTTCTCCCCGTCGCTGCGCATCGGACAGCCTTCCGCACCCCTGCAAGGTAACGGCAGAGATCTTCCCTGCCCTCAACCTGACAGCATCAGCAGGCACCCAGCTGCCTGCGCGAGGGCCAGAGAGGCCGTGCTGCCTTTTAGGACTGCAGCTGTTTCACCCAGAACAGGGCCGCTGTCCCCGCAGCCAGAGGGCACGCGGCTCTGCGGACCCCAGGAACCAGCAGGGCAGCGCTTCGCAGGGGAGTTGGGTTAAAAACTTGCGCGGAAGGAGCTACAACCTACCTGGCTCTGCAAGAATTCGAGAGGCTTTTCGGAGGCTCGAATGGGCTGCAGCTTTTGGGGGCCAGGAAGTTCAGGTCGGGAAAGCTTTTGAACTGGTGATGGAAGGGTCGGAATTGCCTGAAAGCAGCAGATCAGGACATCAGACCTCTGGCAGCGATAGTACGGTTGGAGAGCTCTCCCTCCCGCTGAGGGGCTCGAGGCGCTGTCTCATTTATGATGGGATACTGGTCATTGCTGCCTGTTACAGAGGTTTCCCATTCCTCATCGGAAGTACTAAACTTCCAGTAACAGCACTGGTGGAGGGGACGTTTTGGACAGAAGGTAGGCTTGCCAGCTCAGCTGAAAACCCACCTTTCACCCTCAAGGCACAGCAGCAGCAGCCAGTGCAGTATTTTCAGGTACACAGCAGCATGGGAAGGTTTTGGTTCCCAGACGACATCTCTCTCGTCACACTATTGCATGCAGCATGTAAAACCCAATACTTGATCTGCAGCTGCCTTAAATGTTGTCTTCAGAATAATTAATTAGCGCTCTAGATACCGTTAGGGTTACAGAGTTGTTAGAAACACCACCTAGATCGTATCCCCTTGTGCTGGATGCTCTCCTCAAGTTACAGGCCCTGACCTCCTGTGTTTCAATCTCTCTCCTCGTTTCAGAGGGCTCAGACAGATTAAGTGACCCGCTGAGGATCGCAAACGGAATCCGAGCAAGGAAGTAAATCCTGTTGTCCAGTCTCATTTAACACCTTTTTCCACCCTCCACCCCCGACATACGAGCCATCTAGATTGTTTCTCTGTACTCCATCTGCCTCCCTCTAGGAGAGGGTCAGCTTCCCGGGGTGTAGCAGGGTCTTCAAAGAAACCACGCTCTGCCACGTGGACAGAACATCCACTGCAGAGGATTCCCTCCCAGGGAGCCCGCGAGGTTTTAAGGTATGATATTTAGAAAGACCTCATTTACCTGCTCTGGTCTTCAACCTTCAGAAAAGGGGGCTTCAATTTTCCTGCTAGAAAGCAAGCTGGTTAGAAGTTGCCCTGGCCAAATTCCCTACTTATTCATTCACTCCCCAGGAGAACTGGGCTACAGAGCCAAGCTCATCAGTACTTCCGATAGATCCGTGAGTGCCAAGGGATGGGTAAGCGCAGCCAAAAGAGCTCTTTGGGTTCAGCAGGGTGACCAAACCCCAGAGACAGCCCAACCGTGGACTTTTTCCGCCTTTGAAAGAACATCCAGCTAAGCTCCCTGCATTTTTAATGTCTCATCGGCCTGTGGCCTCACCCCAAGCCTCCAATTCTGACTTGAATCCTAAAAGACCATCACGCATCCTCAACGCAACGTGCCACCGAGCACAAGAGAAGAGTTCCTAAGAAACACCTTGCAGCAGCAGTTGCGCAAGCGCAGAGCTCTGCATCAACCCTTCCGGCGCCTTTTTCTCCCTTCACACAAGAACCCAGAGCTCAGAATGGCTTCGGCCAGGACGGTTCAAAGTCAAAGCAGTAAGAGCTGCTGGAGACAGACCAACTCGCTGCACAGCCAAGCCTGGCACGAGAACGCTGCTGAAGAGCAATATCTGGCCTGGAGGTCCCCAAGGAGGGCGAAGAGCAGCTACGCTTCCTACGGAGACATAGATATACAGGAAGCAGAAGAAAGCCTCAGCAGTGCACTCAGGGAAAAGGCTTTCAGGGAGAAGCGGCTCCCGGATCCCTCCCGTCTCGCAGGTGCGCTCAGCTCGCGCGTGACAGCATTACACTCGGCCTGGAAATCTGAGCACAGATCTGGTTAAGAAACAAACCAACACCAGGGTATTCCCACCCTGCCTGGCGTCTGCCTGGTCCTGAAACCAAGCCTCTCACGCCTCCCTTACTGCCTCTGAAGGGTGAGGGGTTTTGTTTCCTTGTGGTCCTGGCACTCAGTGCTATTTTCTCCAAAGAAATTTTAACCTCCTCCTCCAGAAAGGCTGAGTCCACCTGTCCTCACCAGTTCGGTCCTCAAGCCTCGTCCTGAGCTTGCACCAAATGTGCTGTTACGTCACTGAAGTAGCTATTTAAGTACAGGATCAATTTTTCCACGTAAATGCTGCCAAATGCTTAGCACTTTTGAAAGCAAGGCCATGTTTCGGGCCCTAAATAAATCGCAGGTCCTGACCGCTCACGGCAGAGCGCTGAACAGTGACAAACGGTTCAGCTGTCACCACAAGTCCCCAGGCAGCGTTCAGAGCGTGCCACAACAAAGAGCTCTGAGCTTGCAGCAGACAGCTTTTTGAGCCTTTTTTTTTCTACCAAACTGGAAAATAATCTTCCAAGTGTCGCACACAGGCCAGGTTGGAGCTTGCTCCAAGATATTCCTGAGCGTTCACTCCCTGACGAGTGAAGTCAAACAAGTCCCAGATTAACTTACGTCACTGGTGCCAATCAGCACCACAATTGGCTCCTGTCTAATTGCAGATGAGAACCTGGTTTACCCCCTCCCTCCTCCTTTGGAAGCGTTATCCCTAGATTGGTGTCTCAGCAGCACATTTCAGCCTAACAGAAGTGAGTGGGCTGTGAGGAACACGCTCTCCTCTGTAGGATGCATTATTCTCTGAAACTTCATTGGAGCCAGCAGCACAGTTCTCAGGTGCCTCGGGATCCTGCGCCGCAAAGGGTTTACGGGATTTTTAAAAGCACTGCCTGAAATTAAAGGCATAACATCCTCAGCTGTATCAGGAGGCTGCAGCTAGGCTCAGACAAGGAGTCACAAAAACTATCCAAGAGAAACTGCCCTAACAGCTGGCCTATTTGGGGCTCCTGAAGTTTCAGGTGGATTTTCAAATTCTGATCGAGGCTTCTTCAAGCAGCTCTGCGTCTGAGTGTAAATAGAAGCACGATTTCCGGGCCTACCTTTGCGAATTTTGGATCCGGCGGCGAGGCATTTTGCCTAAAGGAGAAAGTGACATATTTAGTAGGGGAACCAGCACAGGCAGAACTGTAATTCCTGATCCCAGAACAGTAAAGCGAGATCACAGCGGTCTCACCCACCGCTTCAGAGCTCCTGCATCAGAGACTCTATCACCTCCCCCTGATATTTTGTCTCCCAAGTTACCTGGAGTTATTTTAAATACAGTAGACAGGCTGCCACTCTCTGATCTCATGCCCTGCCTTCTCACTGACCTCTCCAATGCATTAAAAAATACTTCAGAAAACCACTGCACTGTGATTTTTGTTAGTCCTTAGTCCCTTACAACTCAAAAATCAGTACTGCCTGTGCTACAGATGAGGTCGATAACTAATGGCTGCCACATGCTCATCTGGTTTTACCCTGACTTTATAAAAGCAGAAAAAAAAAAAAAAGTCTTTGAATTTTGTTATCTCCATCTCCGAAGCGCCAGATTGCCCAGTGTTGGATGAAAACCTAGGAGACCACTCTGCTTACTAGTCCATCAGCACGAGAGGAGCGAGAAGGGTGGCTCAGAGCTACCGAGAGATCCCGAGCACCTCAAATTGCCTGGAGTTCAGTCAGTTACCTCTGTCTTCTGGCACCATTTCCTCGCTCCTGAGACAGCACGCAGCAGCTGTTGAGCATACGACAACATTTCTGTGCAGGTGGGATGTCAAAGAGCCACAGCTCAACAAGAGAAGGCGAGTTGTCCCCCTCCCCCCTGCCATCAGCTGGCAGAGCATCACCACCACACAGTTAATTTGCCCAAGAAGCAGCCAAGGCAGAGCTCTTTGAGGGCCAGCCCCCCGTTTCGCAGCATGCAGAGCAGACCCTGACGTTTGAAAGCCCTGACAGGCTCGCAACGCCACTGCGGTTCAGCGGATCTGGCTGGCCAGGAACGCGTACCAGCAGCGGCTGCCTCCCTCGCGCGCCCAGACACGCTCCGCCGCGGCTGTATGTCACTGTCACCGGACACTCAGGAACCTTTTACTCCAGACCTATTATTAGAATCAGAGTTCCACCATCCGTCTTTCGCGTCACCCCCTCCCCATTCATCACCGAGACGGGAAGCGCCTTTCAGCACAGATCCTCAAACATCAGCACTTCCTAATTAAGACTGACCAAACCCTGCCATTATCATGATCTGTACTTCCAGGCCAATTAGTAAAAATGGTCTTTTTGGAACTAATTAATGCACTGATCAGGCTATTAACATTTTCTGATATTACAGTTTCAGTGTGTTACAACATATTCCGTGTTTGCTGTCGTAAACGTGACAGTAGAACGTTCTGTACGTACAATTTAATCTGTTTTTTGAAGGGCAGACCCAGCCAGCCGCGGCCAGCACAGCGTCAGTCAAGCACTGGGAACCGCTTGCCATTTCCTCCTCCTCCTGTACCACGGTCACTACATCACTTCTGCTCCACCTGTCTCAAAAACCGCCGATGACCAACATTTCAGCCCGCAGCCAAGGATACCATCCACGTGCAAGATCTGGACTCCCCACAGGCGAGCGTTGGCGAGGATGCTGCTGCCACCGCAGGTGTCCTGTGCAAACAGAGAGGTTTGGCAAGGTACGGCTGAGAGGAGAGGCGGCGGCGCGAGCACACGCAGCTCCCCATCTTGTTCAGACAGATTTTCCTGCTGCCCGATCGACAGATCGTGGCGTGGCTGTTATTAAAATCAAGGCACAGCAGGAAAGGTTTGAACTCATGCTTTATCACCCCAAATTAACAGTCGCATCTAGGGCAGATCTTTAATCCCTGCTACAGCATGAGCTTCCAAGCATGTACGAGATTCTGTTGGCCGCCTGTGATATCAGTGAACGGACTGCAGGGGAGTCTTTTGGCCAGGCTACGCGGCATTAGTTCTTTCTAGGCTAAAAATTAATCTGAAAATGGGTCTTGTGCTAATAATTCTCTTCTGCTGAGCACCCAGATCACCGGGACAGGCCTTAGAAACGCTAACACGGACAGATGGCCCAGCTCCATGAAGAGCAGCGCCCAGGAGCACTGCACAATGTTCTGCAGAGCCACAAGCAACTGCTTCCCACCTTTCCCGGCCCCAGAGTCCGCTCCCTTCAGCGGGCGGGGCGCCGGAGAAGCGTCTGGCGCTGGTTCTGCACCGCTCAGCAGTATTTTGAACACACACAGCTAGAGAAAAGCCCATCCACACGCTGCTCACCTGATTCTTCATGGCCTTCTGCAGCAGCTCCTTTCCCCTGCTGATCAGGGCCTGCAGAGAAGGACGCACGACGTTAGAGCAAAGAGCTGCCAGGCAGCGGCAAGCCGAGGACGGCGCGGCTGTCCAGCAAGAATGATTTCTAGTGCTGGGGAGCGGAGCCCGGCCAAGCCTGCATCTCAGAGACAGCAGGACTGAGCGTTTCCAGGGAACACAAACCACAGGGGCAGCCGGTAGGTCTGCGCTAAGCAGCTGTTCAGCCAACGCTTGGCTTTTCTTGAACGGCAGTGAACGCTCCAGAGCGAGCCAAGAGGAAGCAGCAGCTTCGCTCAGGAACTCCGCCTGCCGCCTTCCGACAGGTTGGCAGGGGTTGGGAACGTCCTTGCTAGCCCTTCCTGGGAACTGAGCCTCATCCGTGAGCCAATGCCTTCAGCAAACAGGTTAAGCTCTTTGTAAGACAAACGGGTAGCGCTGCGAGCGCACGGGAACAAGCACCAGGAGTGAAATTCCTGATGTCAGCCCAGGCTTCCCACCTGCAGGCAGTCCCGATCCAGCTGGCAGAGATGCCCACGGCCTGGACCTGAGGGAGAAGGCTCTCCCAAGCCAGCCAAGGCCTCTATGTCCTCTGCCACTCCAGCAGATATCCTGGTTTACCAGCTCAAAGCTGTGACAAGCGCGTTTGAGCGGACAACGACGCGCAGATAGAAGGAACAGGAGTATGAATACCAACAGCCAGACCAGGGGAAAAAAATAATAATGCCCAACTGTTTGCTCAGAGCAGGAACAACCTTACCTTCCAACACTAGTCTCAGGTTCTACTCTACAGACCCCCTGGGCCAAATTTTGAGGTGGCCTAAACCTTTATAGCTCTTACAGTGTCTGGTGGCTTCTGGTGAGGTCTGGAGTGGTTCCCTTTGGAGGTAGAAGGCATTGGGCTCGTGGCTTTTGCATCTTCTGAAGTTACGTTGCTCCGCTTCTCAGCCCGAGTCCTGGCTTTGTCTTGTTTAGCTTCTTTGTTGCTGGACACCACGTAACTGACCTCTTTGCTCAGGAAGCTTTCGGTCACCTGTAGCAAGAGACAGAACAGAGCAGCTCTGAGACTGTTCAGCCCTGAGCTGAAAGAGTCCTGCTGCACAAGAACTACGGCCTGGAGCTTAATCCCTGCTGGAAGTACCCATCTCTACAAGCAGCTCCTTCCTCCACTCCTTACTGCTGTCTCCCAGAAAGAGAAGAGATCCTACGACGCGCAGCGAGCGCACGCCCTAGAGATACACCGCAAACGATCACCAGAACCTTCAGACCGAGACTTCCGCGACTCCATCTACCGTTATCCACTCCTCAAGGAATGGTTTCAGAAAAAAAAAAAAAGCAACAGCTGAGAAAAAGGCCCTGGAGATCACACATCAGCGTGGAAGAGCTGTGCTCTCAGGAGAGCAGAACACAGTTTGGCAAAATGTGGGGAGCAAGTGTTTCTCAGACTTGAAGATGCACAGCTCAGTAAGAGATGCCGTGAGGAGATGTTGATGGCACATGCAGGGGAGGACAAAGAAATCAACAAGTTCAGCACGGAGGTGCAATTAAAAAAGGGAAAAAAGTGCAAGTCAGCTTCCCCACACATCTTTACAGGCAACACATGGCCCTGCCAAGCAGAGACACAGCAGCGACAAGAACTACACGAAGATTTCACACCTGTGTGTGGCACTGAAGGATTTCAGGAAGCTTTAGGGTGCACATGAGACTATTCTCCTCAAACAGAGACTAAACGGTCTGAAAACAGTAACAGCTATTAGGATCAAACCGAACTTAAGAGTCGTAAGGAAACTGAAAGATGAAACAGACGAACGAGCAGCTGCTGGGCACAGCCCCATGCCCTGTCCCAGCCGGGGTGACTGAGCCAACGCTACTTTTTGAAGGGTGTTGCGAGAGGATACAAGGAATTGGTGAGCAACCCCAGCGCTGAGGAAATCTGAGAGGCCACGAGGAATGCGGTGTGAATCCATCCCAACAGCAGCTTCACGGGGGAAAGGGTCCAGATAGCTCTTCTGAGAAAGCCGTGAGAAAAACACACAGCTATGTGGCAAAAGAGCCTTGGCTGGCGTTACCCTACTTTTGAAAGTCCCACATCTTCCCTAAAAAATTAGGCTGCCACAGGCTGTTGTGAGCAATGAGGAGAAAGCAGGCAAGCAGCTACCGCAACCTGGAAGGCGCTAGCCATGACCAAGCCACCAGTTATCACTGACTGGAAGATGTTCCTGTCACTGGCCAACCAGTTACCGCTGCCCAGGAGGTGTCCCAAGGCCAGGTAACCAGTTGCCATCTACTGGAAGGTGTTCCCAGGACCACGCCACCAGTTACCCCTGACTGGAAGGCACTCCCACGGCCGGACAACCAGTTACCACCCCCTGGAAGGCAGGAGCGAGAAGTTTTCACGGCAGCTGGTTCCAGGCAGGGCCCAGGAAGAGCCCAGCAGCGAGGGGAGGAACGTGGCAGGACACGGCCGGCGGCCTCCTTCCCCGAGGCGAGGCCCACGGGGATCGGGGTGGGGAGCCGGCTGGATGCTGATTTCGACGCCAAATCAACACCGGGAGCAACCAAGAAAATAAGGAGACAGTTAAAGAAAAGAGCAATAAAGAGATGGAGCGAGAACAGAGGCTGCCCCTCCAGGTCACCGGGCACAGGGGGCTTCGGGGTGCGGGGAGAGAGGTGGGGAGAGAGCAGTGCCCCGGGGGGTGCGGGGAGAGAGCTGGGGCGAGGGGTGCGGGGAGAGAGCAGTGCCCCGGGGGGGTGCGGGGAGAGAGCAGTGCCCCGGGGAGGCCCCGGGGGTGCGGGGACGGGGCTGGAATGGGGGCAGTGCCCGGGGGCCCGGGAGCCGCCGCGGCCGCTCACCCCGCCGAGGTGCCGGATGGCCTCCGCCAGCTCCCTCGCGCCGCGCCCGCTCGGCAGGTCGAGGTAGAAGGACTTCCCGCGGAGAGGCCGGGGCCCGGCCGGCCCCGCCATGGCGCCCGCACGGGGAGGCGGTGCCGCCGCCACCGCCGTTTAAATTCCCGCCCCGCCCCTAACGGCGGCGCTACGGCGGCCGCGCAAGGACATGCGGCTCCCCGCGAAGGAGGCGCAGCGCGTCCGCCGCCCCTGAGGGGAAGGAACGGGGCGCTGGGCAGGGCTGTGCGCGGCCACGGGCACCGGCGAGCCGCTCCGCTGGGCACCGCCGCTCCCCGGCCCCGGTTAACAGACGGGTTGGCCCATTGAGCAAAGCCGCTCCCCGCCCGGCACCGCAACAAGTTTGCCCTCCGCGGCCACCGTCGCGCCTCTTCCACTCTCCCCGCAGCCGGCCGCGTGCGCATGCGCCTGCGCCTGCGGCGGCGGCGCGGCTCCAAGATGGCGGCGCCCGGCGGGGAGGCGGTGGAGGGTTTCGCGGCCTGGCTGGCGGCGCGGCTGGAGGCGCTGGGCCTGGACCGCGCCGTCTACGGCTCCTACATCCAGGGGCTGCTCCGCGAGGAGGAGAGCGACGAGGAGCGGCTGGAGGCGCTGCGCGGCGTCCTGGCCGCCTGCCTGGTGAGGGCCGGGCCGGGCCGGGCCGGGCCGGGGGGGTTCCTCTTCCCCGCGGCCGGGGCGGGCCGAGCCCCCGGGGTGCGGGGCTGGTTCTGGCGGGTATCGCCGCCCGGTCCGCGCCGCTGAGCTTCCCCTCCGCCCGCCGGAGCTCACTCGCAGCCCCGGGAGGCGATGGGCGGCCGCGGCCTCGCTGGGCCCGGGGGCTCCGCGGGGGCTTGGCGTGGGGGACACGCGGGCACGGCTCCGCTGGGGCCCCGGGGGTGGAGAACCGCCTTCCCCAGCGCCTCCGGGAGAGCTTCTGGGCCCTCCGGGGGTTTGGAAGTTTGCGTGGGATTTTTTTTTTTATTTGTTGGGGGTTTTTTGGATGCTGGTTGGAAACTTGGGCCGCCAGTGCAGACCCTGGCAGTTTGCGTAGGGAAGAAAAGGGTCGAGGGTTTTGTGCGTGGAGGACGAAAAGCTTTGCCCTTTTTAGCCACCTTCAGCTGAGTGGCTTTCTGGCGGTGCCTGAGTGTGGCTTAGGAGGTGGTTTTTAACAGCAGGTCCCTTCGAGGGGCTCCAGGAGAGCTGTGGTAGATGGCGGTCGCTCCTCTGGCAGATCTCGCGCGGCACGGCACGGCACGGTGTGGTCTTCCAGGAGTCAGGGACTTGGATCAGACTGAGCTGGGGCCCCGCTCCCAGCTGGGACAGGCAGAGACCGGAGCTCTCGGGGTGGATCTTCCCCCTCCGCGTTTCTGAGAGTTAGGAGAGCGCAGAAAAGGATTCCTCTTCGCCAGTCATCTCCTCTGGGGGCTGCTTGGAAGTTTGTGTGGAATTTTTTATTTCTTGGGGGTTTTTTTTGATGCCGGTTTTGAGGCCGGTTGGAAATCGGAGAAGCAACCAGTGCATCCTGCTGCGTCACAGGCAGAGCAAAACATCTCTGGAAAATGCTGTTCTGAAATAGCCGAGATTAATTAACTTGCCTGTAATTACCAGAGTTGCTTGGTTTCCTCTCCGAAGGCAGAGCCCCGGTCTGATCCTCGACCGCGCCGGTTGCAGCCTCGCCAGCCTGGCGCGGGCCTCGCGTTTTCTGCGCCTGCCGCGTCCCGGCTCCGGAGGTACGCTGCACAGCGGCCGTCCCTCGCCCTGCGGTGGGCTGCGCGATCTGCTGATGGTTCCCCCTTTTCTCTTCGCTGCTGAGGTACCCTTCCCTCGCGCTGCCGCTCCGCTTGAGAACCAGCGCGGGGTTCTCGTGTTCATCGAGTTCTGGGCTGCGGTGGGCCCGTACGTGTTGCACCACGGCCCCGCTGCTTCTCTTCGTTTCCGTGTCGTGGTCACGGCTGGCTTTTGCTTTATTTTCCACTTTGAACTCAGTTTGGTTTTTCTGCAGTTCTTGTAAAACCTTTTTGCCTCTCGAACCCTCAGACTTCTCAATTCTGTGCATTTTTTCTGTTTTTGTAGACTCCATGCTTACTTCTGTGTTGCCCTTTCAAGCAATCTTTTCTGTGGTTCACTTCGGGCCTTTCCTGCCAAATCTTTTCTCTTTGCTCTGTTCACAAATTCCAGGTTGGTTTTTTTTGCCTCTTTGTTTTTGACAACCCTCACGAAAACAAATTTCGGGTGACCTCTGCGCTCGTGTCTGTGGTCCCTTCGTCCTGACGACGTCCCACGTTTATTCCGACGTGACCGTCTCAAACGGAGACGCTTAGAACCCAGATCTATTTCTGTTCAGTTCTTCTCTCTAAACCAGAGCCCAGACCGCTTGTATTTTCCATAGTTCATTTTTCTCTGACCTCTGAAGCGTCATTTCTGGTTTGTCTGGGGAACAGCAGGGGCAGATATTTGGTTGTTGCCCCCTCAGCTCTCTGGACTCCACCGCTATGGGTGGAGTTTGCTCTCGGGTGGGGAGCGGGTCTCCCGGAGGCACGCAGGTCGGCGCTGGGCTGGAGTTCTCCGGCCGGGCCGCAGTCAGAGGGAAGGGCTGGTTTTTTGTCACATTTCTGGGATGGCTAGAACGCCTCCCCGCTGTGTTCTTCTCCCCTGCAGGCCTACCTCCACCGATACACGACCACCCCCCTCGTTCCTTATTGCTCAAACCCTCCTTCGAAGGGTGTGCGGGCCCCTGCTGTCGTCGTTACTCTTCTGCCATTCGTTTTCCTTCTTACTTCCTCCCTTTCCGTTCTCATCACCTCCCTGATTTTCTTCCTCCTGCGTACTGAGACCAGGCACCCGGGGGATGCGTCTCTCCCAGCCTTCTCTCCCGGTTTGGTACGCAGTTCTTACCGTGCTGCGGCCTCGGCGGCATTCCCCGCTCCTGGGGAGTCCACCCGTCGAGGAGGAGGAGGAGGAGGATCTTTTTACCATGAGTGTTTCTGGCACTAAAAATCCTTCCTGTCTTCCGTGTCCTTGAACCACGCTGATTTTTGTGATCTTGTCGTGCCTCAGCTGTGTCTCTGAGGGCTGAAGGGGTTCCTCTGAGTCACACTTGGAATGGTGTCTCCCGCTGCTCATCCCGCACGTGTTCCTGTGAGGATCCTGGTGTCGTCCCCCAGTGGGAGTGGGGTCAGCGGGGCCTTCCAGACCTAAACCACCCGTTCTTACGTCTGAGCTTAGCAGCACGGTCCTGTCCTCCGGATCTGCTCTGATTCTTGAAATAGTCCGATACCGGTGGGAATCGCAAACCCTGCGTCCTTCTGCTTTGCAGGTTCCCTCCTCTCCCAGCCGTGAGGGTCCCGCGTGTTTGTCCTTGCGGTGTCTCCTCCCCTCGTTCTGCTGTGTGCAGAGCCCTGAGCTCTGCTCGCGGGCTCGGCCGTTCCGTGGGATGATTTCGCTGCGCGTCGCTTTCCCCTGCCATCTGCCTGGTACACGCGGAGTTTTGTGCTTGGCTGTTTTAGGCTCAGGGTTGGGAGGACTTCGCTCTGCATTGCTCTTTCTTTGTACTGGAGCAGAAGGTGCAGAGATTTGGTTTGTGTTTTATCTCCTCAGTTGTGGAGAACTCCGCGTTTCACACTGTCCCCCGCGCAGGTGAGCTTTGCTCTGCTGGGTGAGGAGTTTTCAGCGGCGGTCTGTCCTGGAGCTGTTTTCAAGGCGAGGGCTGTGAACTTGGTGTCTCTTCTGTGGGAAGCCCGCGTGCAGGGTTTGGCGTGTTGTCGCCAAACTGTGCGCCCGGCTGTGAAGGGGAGGTCTGGTTCTTATGGACTTTTGTAAGAACCCTTTTCTTGAGCAGGTTTAAGCCTCTCCGAGCTGGCTTTGGGCGGCGCTCGGGGCTGGCAGAACAGCTCTAGTAAGAGGTCACCGTCGCGTTGCTGCCTGATTTGTCCCAGCAGAGCAGGGCGACCGCAGGATTTGCAGGCGGCGACCGCAGGATTTGCAGGCAGCGCCCGGATGTAGGCTGAGCGTTACGATCTGCAATGCCCCGGGCCAGGCCTACCAGGGTGCAGCGGAAGGGGACGTCTCGGTCCCAGCTGGCTCCTTCCTGAGGTCTCTTTTATCAGAATTGTGTTTCTTGCTTGGATTCAGCTCTTGTAACCCGAGCTGGGGTACTGGGCGGTTCTCGACGCGGCGGAGCGGCGTGCGGCGCGTGAACGTGAATGACGGTGTCGATCAGTCCCTGGAGAAGCTGTACGCAGGCGCTGGGGGGAGAGCTAGTCATACTGGAGCTCCACAGGTGAAGGGTCTGGTGATGGGAGTACCGTCCTGTTGCTGGTTGGACGTGTTTCCCTTCTCCCTGCATTTAAAAGTCTTCCTCAGTAACGAACAACGGCGTGAACGCACTCCACAGCCACCTCTGGATCGCGTTGAATGCTCCAGGCAGGTCAGGGGGGAGAAGAACATCCCTGTGGGTCTGTTGGTACCCCCAGAGTGGTTTCAGCTCCGTGCTGACCCCCGTTTTATCCACTCTAATTTATTCCCATTGGTGAGATTGGCTCGGAGACGGCCTTGGAGTAGCTGCTCCGGAGCCGTGCTCGGGAAGAGAGACGCTGCTGGGTGGTCGGTTCTAGAGCGAGGACATCCAGATTGCCTTCCTTCGGTGTTCGGAGGGCTGTTGCACCTAGAGAGCCTGCCGCTGTGAAACCAGCGCGTTACAGCTGCGCCACGTGAGAAGCCAACCGCCGCAGCGGTCGCCTGGCGCGGCGCGGAGCTGTGGGGCGGCAGCCCTGCCCAGCGTGTGTTTGCCTGGCGGGTCGAGGCGCTCTCTGGTCCCGAGCGGCGTCGAGAAGTAAGCGCATCGCAAGGCTTGCGTCGTCCCAGCTGAACCAGTCCCCCGTTTGCGTTTAACGGGTGCGTTTCGTATGAAAAGCCGCATCACTTCAGCGTGTCGCTTGGGTGCTCAGATTCTTTGCGGCTGGTGCTTTTGGTGTCTGATTCATGCTGGTTTGAAGCAACTTTGTTCCAAGACTGAGAAGTCTCTTTTCCCTCACTAGGAAGAAGATCTCTTAAACGATGTTTGCAGGGAAGTAGTCGAGAAGTGGTCTGAATCTCAGATTGTTGACGCCAAAGAGAAAAAAGAAGGTAG
>WHYT01016683.1:34432-72064 GCA_009806455.1 Tetrax tetrax
TTTCTTTTCCATAGCAAAAAAAAAAGACATTTCAAGAACCTCTTAAACTTGAAGTGTGCCATGTGCTTGTGGTGTCAAATGTCCCAGTCGGTTATTGTGGCCAATGTCTGTACCAAAGAACGGTGAAGTGATAATGTCTGTGTTTTCAACTGATCAATTTGTACTTTTAACCACTTCAGGCAAAGCAAAACAAGATGTAGGAGAGGGCTTCCAAGCTGGCCGCGTCCTCCTGCCAGCCTTGATGTGCAGCACCAGTGTGTTGTGATTTGAGAACGGCGCAGAGCCCCTTCCTGAGCTGTAATTAAGGACGTGCTGCTGCTGGGCGAACGTGAATTTATTTACACTAGCCTTGAAAAATGTATTTGCAAATACGTGTTTATTTGTGCTGCCAAGAACAACGCTACGTCTTCGTTCTGGCTGAGCTGAGCGCGCCGGCTTTGGAGCTGACCTCGGCGAGGGTAAGCGCTGTTCTGCAGCGGGAGAAAGGAAGCGTTATGAAATATAAATGAGTTGCAGCTCTGAGACTGCATCGCCCACGGGCCCTTGGTAAGGGAGACGCCGCGCTGATTTGAGCATCAGCCAGAGCGGCAGCAAATCGGTCAAACCCTGGCTGTTTTAAGACTTTATGCCGGTAGCTGGGAAATGGTGCTCCCCAACGTTTCGTGGGGGTGAACGTCGACTGTTATTTCTGTGGCGGTTGCCAGGGCGAATGCGTTCACGCAGGCTCGGCGCCGAGCGGCTGTAAGCGAGTCGGGTGCGCTGGGTTTACAAGCTGGTTGCTCTCACTGGGCACAGCTGCCATCGGGAGCTGCCCGTGGGGGCTGAACGCTTCTCTCCCCCCCGAAGGGCTTGTTACCTGCTGTTCCCAGCCTTTTTTTGTGACAGTGTCACCCGCCCGTGGAGAGGAGAACACTAATTTCTGTCAACTGAGCGTGGAGAAGGACCTGCGGCGCTTTCAGGGGTGTGGGAGGAAGCGGTGTGCCTCGCCCCTGTGCTGCGTTGTGCTCCGCTGGCGAGGGCTGCTCCGGGCAGCCGGTCCCCTTCGCCTGCTTCCAGCACCGGCCTGCTGAAAGGGTAACGCCTCCTCTTTAACTCGCTCCTGCCGGCGCGACTGTCTAACTGCTTTATCTTTGGACTTGAAGAATAAAACTGGTTGGCCAAGAAGCGGGTTCCTCTCTGAGTGAACGGTGCGGTGCACGATGGTGCGGTGCGGGTGCTCCCCTCAGGCTCTCCTGCCTCAGTTTCCCCTCGCCCAGCAGCAGGATTTCTGAGGCCGTGGCGCTGGGCCTCGTTTATTCACACCTCGTTTTCCCGAGGCTGCAGTGCCTCCCTTCGCCTCTTCCCCAGGGCCTTGCGGGCAGTGAACGAGCTGTGCTGGTCCCCGGGGCTGGCGTCCCTTCCCGGCCTGCGGAGGATCCTGGCTGCAGCGTCGCCTTTCGGGGCGGTTCATGCAGCTGCAGTGTGCGGGGCTGCAGGGCGTCACAGCGACACCTCTGCGCAGCGGCTGCTGGGACCGCAGCTGCCTGGCCTCGCTCCGCAGTTAAGGGTGGGCCCTGCTAGGGATAGGGGAGCGGGAGCAAAGGGAAGCTCCAGCCCCAGGGTTTGTGGGAGCAAAGGGTTCGGCCCCGGGGTTTTCGGCAGCCGTCCTGGGGCAGAGCAGAGCCGCAGCCATCCAGCAGCACCTCACCGAGGCAGCTGCGCCAGCTGTTGGTGCTGGAACCGCAGCAGCGCGCTGTGGCTGGGGGTGAGGGCGCAGACGCGTGAAGCGGCCGTACCTGCAGGGTTCAGGCTGCCCCTTGGCCACAAACCCCGTCCAGCGCCGTTGGTGCTCTCGGCTCCGGGCGCTGCAGCTCTGCCTTCGAAGCGCAGGGCTGCTGTAACCCAGCGCCGGGGTTTGCAATTGATGCGGTGCCCAGGCAGACATTGCCCCTGGAGAGCTGAATGCTGACACCAGATGGATATTCCGGATATTCCGGAGCGCGCTGCCGGCATCAGCGCCAAGGAATTTGTAGAGCAGGACTACTCCAACCAGACTCCTAGAGTTTCTACTGCAGCTACCGAAATGATTGTGTAACCTTTCTCTGGCAGTGCAGAGCTTGTGACCAGCGAGATACAGAATCACAGAAGGGTTTGGGTGGGAAGGGACCGTTAACGCCCACCCAGCCCAACCCCCTGCCAGGAGCAGGGACATCTCCCACCGGATCAGGGTGCTCACAGCCCCGGCCAACCCGGCCTGGAACGTTTCCAGGGATGGGGCATCCACCGCCTCTCTGGGCAGCCTGGGCCAGGGCTCCACCACCCTCAGCGTGAAACATTTCTTCCTTTTATCCGGTCTGAATCCCCCTCCTTCTATTTTAAACCCATCACCCCCCATCCTATCACAACAGGCCCTGCTGAAGAGCTTCTTCCCATTTCTTCTCTGCAATTTCTTTCCCATACTTGCAGGAAAAAAGCCACCGCTTTAGCTTCACTGCACTGGTACAATTTTCCCTTGGTTTGTCTAAGGTTGCAGTCATTTCTCTCCACAAAAAGAGTAATTTCAGTACCGCCCTTGCTTTGTACGTGTGTGACGGATGCACTCCTCCTGTTTGAACTAACTGAACTCCGGTCCAGGCAGGTGCAAGTAGGCCTAACCCAGTTAATCCTAGTGTGTGAGGCCGGCGGTGAGAACTCCGCACCCAGACAAACAAAAGGTTTGCCTACAGACGGGCCTGAGAAGCAACCAAAACGGCATCAACACAGCAGAAAATGGGACTGCAAATCAACCACTCGACGCTATAAATACCTGCAGCCGTCGGGGTCCCCCGAGCTTGGCTGCGCGGCGGGGATCTCGCCTCGAGGCTGACACGCCCCTCACCCCACAGCAGGCATCGACGGCGTGGTCAGGGACAGGTTTTCAGATATGTCTAGCAAGCTTATGCGATAATCTCTGTGTCCCACGCTGACTTTCAGCGTATGGACCACCAGTCCATCTGTACTTCTTAAATATTTCACGTACCTCAACTTACTGATGAGAACTCAATAAACTAACTGCCTGACCAGCTCTGCTGAGTGATCTCCAGTTCTCCTGTAACGAATGGAACCTGCAGTCCCTCTTAGCAGATCAGGCTCTAGGAGCTGAGGCCACGAAGACAAACGCAGAACAAACGCTCTTCAACAAAAGCTGATTTATTTCTTACCAGCCAGACTGAAGTCAGTACAGTATTGCTCTCAACATCAACGCGTCCTAGGTTCAACCTAACGAATTTAACGCAGTGACCTGCGTGTGAGGATGTGCTTTGTTCTGCCCAGAGCCGCTCCGGCAGTGCTTTCGGTCATTTCAGTGATCAGAGCGGTCACTCCGCTTTCCGCTGCATTCTCATTCGGTTTCTTTCTCACATCATCTCATGACAATTTATATGTGGTGCGATTACACCTTTTGCCTATCAGGATTTCCAGAAGTAGGAAGAACAGAGACGTTTAAAATATCAGGGTGTCTGGGCAAGGACAGCTGAATAAATTTAATCCACACATTATGAATGCGATGGTAGAAGTGTTAAAACCCCAGATCTCCCGAGCCACATAATACCGACGTTTCCTATCAGTGAATAAGTTACTTCTATTCCGTACGGATTAAGATATGCAGAGAAACACCAAGTATTAATAGCTGTCAAAAATGCAGAGGTAAACTAATAAATCTAAAATAGGACAATCAAATTTCAAACCAAACTAGTGAAAGAGTAACTTCAATAAAACCTACATTGCAGAACTTTGTGATACCTCTTCCAATTTTAAAGTTACGGTATTAAAACCAAGACTCATTATTTCAGCTGCTGCACAGCTTTTTAAAGGATAATCCTGTGTGCATGGCATATTTTGATTATGTTTAAATACTTTAAAACAGAGGTTCTTTTTTCCCAGGAGCATGCCCAAATGATTTGAACACGTTTACTAAATTGCATGGTTTCACAACAGCAATTTTGTCGTACCAGTAATTTAGTAGAACCCGGTGCATCTCCTTTCACAAAGTTAGACTCTAAAATCTCAAATTCATAAATATTTATATTTTAAATATTTAATTTTACATGAATATTGGGTATTCTTAGCATTTTTTCCTCCTGTTTCCAGGTTTTAGTTTGATAAGGAAACTATTTTTACATCACAATCGTATCTGATACCGACTGGACACCCCGTTAGACTAAAGTCTTTAAGAATCATTATTTTAAAACCTGTTTCCTAAAGCAAAACTAAAAGAATTATCGGAAGAGTTGTACACCAGGGCTCACCTGCAGAAGTTAAATAGTATCTTGGCTGTTAATTAATCAGGCTGATTATTTTTTAAGTTAACATTCCCCAGTTTGGCTTTACAATATTCTGTCGCTGTAATGTTAACGGTTTAAGTAGAACCCAGAGCCCTGAAAGCAAATTCAACTTCTCGGCAGCTTTAAATACAAATATTAGTAGTTCAAACCTTACAAAGAATTAAAAAGAATTAGTGTATCGGCTCTCGTACATACAGACTGCGGAGCGTATTTTTGCAGGCAACCGGTGTTTCGTTACTGCTTGCTTACTTCAGCCCTCTGATTTGGGACGCCGCAGCCGTTGGTGCCGTCAGACGCTTTTTCTTCAGGTTGCACCGTCGCCTGCGGAGCTTTCTCTGGATCCGCTTTCCCAGCGGAAGATTTCGGTAAGGTCATCTGGAGCGCGCACCAGAGAGTTGTACGTGCTTTACGCGTTGCAACGCTCATCTCTTTAATGGCCAAAGCGAGAGCAAACACATCTGCGGAGAGGAAACGGCGTTTTAATCTTTATTACAGCAAGCGCTGTTTGGGATTAGTTCACCCCAGCAATGCTAAAACCAGCAGAACTTTTTAGCCCCTTTTTAGCATCTGATTTTGTGTCTGTCTCTTTAGAAGGTTGTAAAAATTGAATCTAAGAAAGTAGTGATTTTTAGGCCCTCATACAAAGGGCCCACGGAATGTAGGTACTCCTACTCAGCTCCTGCTGAGCTGTCACCTGCTCTCAGGAGCACCTAAAGCCCTTTGGTCACCTCTGGTTTTGAAAGGACTCCACGTCCCCGCGGACTAAAGGCACTCGCCCCGTCCTGTGCGAGCTCGTTGGTGAGTGCTTGCAGCAACCCTGCAGATCCGCAAAGGGGATCCTTTGCCCGCCTTATTAAGACAGGTGAAGGAAAAGCTTGTTTATGGCACTTTATTAAAGCATACGTTCTGCAAAAATGTGTAAAAAAAGAGTAAGGTGGTGCAGTGGTCCATTTATTCAACAGCAATGTCTTGATAGTGCTTGGATTTTAATTCCAGTCATGTGTGAGGAAACAAATTTGACACCCTTTTCTAGGCACCGGGAGTTTTCACCCAGAACATGCTGAAAAAATTTTGGGGTAGGGACACGCTCACTCCGCTGGGAGCTGGGTCTCACTATGCTGTACGCTGGGCTGCGTGCGCTTGCCCCCCTGGTCATACACTTCCGAGGGTTTGGAAGCAGCGGAAGACTGACTTAAAGTCTGCTCTTCCAAGTCCTTGTGCGCAGTGAGCACGACTGCAGTTTCATTTTATTGCAAAAAGCTGGCACCCACCTTCAACCAGTATTCTTGGATTCGGTGTTCCAGGTGAAAGCACTCCCCTCTTGGCGGTGCTGCGGGTGCCTCAGGAAAGGGCAGAATTTACAGGCCCACCCGTATCCCCTCACCGCCCCTCTCCACCAGCTCGCCTGGGCCTCTCGCTCCGCGGGCCGGTTTCTGTGAAACCCATTCCCAGACACCCCTCAGACCCCTCCTTCCCTCTGCACGGTGACCACCGGTTCCCCTGGCACCACTGCCAGCGCAGCGGGGAGGAGTGGTACAGAGCTCCGACTGAGGCAACGGTGAGCAATCGCCGTGAAAATCCACTTGTCCAACACAAATGTCAGCCGTCCTCAGAATTTTAGAGGGCAGCGTTTGGAAGGATAACTCCAGAGAAATAAAGGACAGAATACAGAGCGGGAGGAAGGGATTATTGAGCCTTGTGTTTTCAAAATTTCAATTTCCACATCGAGCTTTGTGGAATCAAGGAGAGACCACAGGAATGGTGTCATCTGGACTGCCTAGGAGAAGCTAAGAAACAAGTGACGCTCACGTAAGTGCCACTGGGTTTGCGTGGCAAGGTTTTAGTAGCAGGGGGGCTACAGGGGTGGCTTCTGTGAGAACCTGCTGGAAGCTTCCCTAATGTCCGATAAAGCCAATGCCGGCTGGCTCCGAGATGGACCTGCTGCCAGCCAAGGCTGAGCCCATCAGCAGCGGTGGTAGCGCCTCTCTGATAATGTACCTAAGAAGAAAAAAAAAACCAACCCAAACCTGTGCAACTGCAGCTGGAGTGAGAATACGTGAGAGGAACGACTCTGCAGACACCAAGGTCCATGAAGAAGGAGGAGGAGGAGAGGAGGAGAAGATGCCCTGGGGCAGAGATCCCCCTGCAGCCCATGGAGGACCCCACGCTGGGGAAGCCCATGCTGGAGCAGTCTGTTCCTGAAGGGCTGCACCCCATGGAAGGGACCCGCTGGAGCAGTTCATGATGCACTGTGCAAAGACTCACGCTGGAGAAGTTCCCTCTCCCATGGGAGGGACCCCACGCTGGAGCAGGGGAAGAGTGTGAGGAGTCCTCCCCCTGAGGAGGAAGGAGCAGCAGAAACAATAATTGCTGAATGAAATGGTAGTTGCTGAATGATCTGCCCCTGCCCTTATCTCGACCTTTGTGTTATATTTTCTCTCCCCTGTCCAGCTGAGGAGTGATGTGACAGAGCGGCCTTGGTGGGCACCTGGCGTCCAGCCAGGGTCAACCCACCATGGCATCCCAAAGCTGCAAGAGATGGCTGGCATTTGGGTCACTACCAGGGAAGAAGGGAAAATCCCACAGTAATACGGAAGAGTTGATTTAAAGTCTGAGTGGAGTGCCTGAGAGTTACAGACATTAAAAAGGTCTTTTCTCCCCTCAGAAGATGATCTGTAACATCTATGTCCTTCTGAAAGATCTTGAAAGCTAAGTCTAGCGCAATCTCAAAGCAGAGCTGTCGTCAGACAGCCCTGAAAGGTCTGACAGTTGTTCTGTGTGACAGAGGGCGCTCCGTAAAACCCTTGTCTCATCACTGTGATTTCTTCCAGAACTTCATTCAGTGGTCAGAAACACTTACAAACAACTGTCAGGAACCTCGTACAGTTCCACAGCTTCAGTGTGGAACGGGATAATTTTTCAGACCCACGCTGTGCATGAATACACCTGATAGGAGGCAGCTCAGATCCATCTGCTTCCCACTGGAGGAAATCTGTGTCGCAACTGAAGTGGGGGAGCTGGGAGAAGAGAAAACCACTGCTCACGTATGAATTTTGACTAAATCAAACCTCCTGGAATAGAGGACACAATAGACAGCTGCTGCCCGAAGACAGAGAGTTAAGATCAGATCAGATGGAATAGAGAGGTGCTGTGGAAACAAGGCTGGGCTGGGGAACACCTCAAACAAAATAAAACTGTTAACACCAGGAAAGCTCTGCCAAAGAGAGGAGATGCACAGCTTCAGGCGTTATGCTCCAGGCTTTCCCAAACATACAGCAAATACAGTTACTACACTCAATAATTTACCGTTCAAACAATCCTCCCCAGCTGCCACAGCAGGCTACCACCCATGGCAGCCAGCCAGCGTGGCGAATGAGGGGCAGACAAAGAACGCGCAGCCCTCCTGGTTAAGTACTCAGGTCCCGTTGTGCAGCACCCACTTCTTTCTCTTCTCAAAGCAGCTGGACCAGGGAGCAGATCTCGAGGTCTGCCAGCTCCTCTTTCCCAGGCTGCTCGGTTCCAAAAAGCTCACTGATCTGGTTAAGAAGTAACGCCGAGTAAAGTCAGTGCCAATTCTTTTCGTGGGCTTAAACATCCAAAAACTCCTTTCATCTTAACAAGTCACATAGTCTTCAGCCAAGGGAAAGAGAAACAAGAATGACGGGGAACGGGTGAAAATAAAAATTGCTATAGTGTATCGTTTGAAATAAACTTGAGAATTACAGAACAGCATGACGGGACACCCCAAAGAGGTAAAACAACCCCTCTGATTCAGTTGGGGAAAGAGAGGCAGGAAGTGAACGGAGGACTCTCAGGAATGTAAGGAAGCTTCCGACACAAAGCAGCAGTTCAGAGCGTCACAGGTAGCGGGAATTTATTCTGCCTCTCATCTAAGAGAGAAAGGAATCTGCCCTTCTGCCTGTGCACCAGTGACAGATTAAGCTGAATAGTCTGTGTATTTTGGATACCACGAAGAATAAAACCATTCTGAACAATGTATTTTTGTGCATCCATCCAAAATAGAGTTTGTATTTTACATCAACCTATGACAGAACATGCTTCAAGAGGAGATCTAACACAAGGCCACCTCGGTCTCTGCACAGATTCAGCCTGGAGACACCAAGGAAGTTCTACGTGGAAATACAGACAGGGTTAGAGGGTGACAGGAACGGGAATATGAGGAACAGGGAGAAAAGAAAGGCACTACCTCAGTGCCATCTCCAATCCCAAACTGCATTACAAAAAAAAACCCCAAAAACCAAACCCCACTACTTGCTTGAATAAATGCACGCCAAATTGATTTATCCCATTTATCTCTAAACCCCAGTTTTAGTGTCCCCTCAAAACAGTCATCTAAAACCCATTCAGTCTGCCCTTCTCAAAGCTCTAGACACTGAAAAACAGAGCAAAACTTTAATACAAAACCCCTCACACGTTGTTTTAATAGCCTTGCATAGAATTTTTCAGCTACCTTATGAAAGTACGTAAGCATAGTTATACCTTTGTAATCCTGGCATCTGGGAGCTCCTTGCCTCTGTCGATTGGAAGCATTTACAATTTCATCTTTTCTACGTGACTGCACTACATGAATTACCTCCAGATGTTTATCAAGAGCAGTAGAAATGTTAGCATGAAGGGGAGAACTGCGAAGGCGCTCCATTTTTCCCAGTAAAGTCACAACCTAATGAACATTTCACATGTTACAGGAGTTCAAACTGTACTCATCTAGACTTACAAGAAAATTAGCTAGATTAGGAAGAACAGATTAATCATAACCATTATTTTCTTTTGAGAACAGTTCATGAAGTTACAGTTGAACTAGTTTTAAATTCTTACCTAGGATTTCTTCTTCTTCAAAACCGAAGTGGTAGAATACCTGGGTGTGCACAGCGCAACGGCAAAGCTAAAACACCCAAATATCAGGACAGCCAGCTTACCAGTTAATAGCGGATACACGCAACTTTGAGACAACCGTGTGACAGGAGGTGGGACCTCTGAACCGAGACCGCCGTGGTCCTCCCTTCCTTCCATCAGCACTGCTGCCGTTATCTGGGTGAAAACCAATCCCGCAAAGACCGGCCAGTTCTCACCCAGATGATCTCTTTGTGCTGTGCCACTGCAAAGCAACAGGCAAGGTGGGAGAGCAGCAGTCTCTGGACTGGCTAAAGCTGCCGCGGAACCACGCGCGTGTAGGCTGGCTTCCAGGAGGGATGCTCAACACTAAAGGAGCTCTTTCAGGGAATATCGAGCACAAACATTCCGAAATAATTCAGTTTTGTTTAGTCAATTGAAAATCGGCATCTTTGTGGTCTTGTTTATCTTACAACAGTCACATTACTATGAATTTGCCCTTGGTGAGCGACTCCTCAACTGCAGTTCACAGACCACTTGAAGAACCGGTTACTGGTCTGCAGAATAAAAATAAGAAACAGAGGGTCTGGGAGCACAGTGCAAAGCAGCATCCTCAATGTTTCCTTGCAAGAGAGCAACTGTAGGCTTCCCTAGGAAAAGGACTGGCTTGGAGTTTTTAAAATGTAAGAAAGGGCGGCTAACACGGGCGTTTGAACCAGGACAACTTGTCCAGCCTGCCCCAAGTATCCTCAGAGCAGGCTGCTGGCCAAGACAGTTATTTTGGTAACAGCATTCACAACAGCAGAGCAGGCTACTCCTTGCCAAAGGCTCAGGAGAGAGCATTCAGGAAGGAGGAAGCTCCCGCTGCCATACTTGTCCTGCTCTCCCTTAGATCTGGCAAAAGCCTTGGGGGAAAAAAAAAAAGACAACATAGGCAGGAATAAACTGTGCAAGTTCCTGTGACAGCAGCAACAACCAGTACACTCAAAGGGTGACGTTTCACATTTGTAAGGAAGCTGAGAGTTTAAAGAAAAAGTGAAGGGAGAAGGGAGAACTTCACAGGAACAACTGAGGAACTGGTCACTAGGATAGGAAACTGAAGTAGGTAAGATTGTTTGAAAATCACTAAACTTGTTTCTGAAGAAAAAGCCAAATTTTAAGGAATGACATCAGCAAGTGAAACCAAGTAAGATACACCCGACAGTCATTTCCCAGTCTTACTTAACGGTACGTCCATCCACAGAAGGACTTAGTTGTGAAGACCTGGTTTCAGTACAACCGCCTCATCCAGTGGGATCCACAGCTGACAGTTAAATGCCTTAGTTTACACGAAGCCTGGGAGAAGTGCCAGGCGTCTAGAAGCAAAATCCAGAAAAGTCTGCAAAGCTGGGCCAGCCCAGCAACCCATCAGGAACCACTGAAGGCTCAAATGCTCACTCTTCCATCCCCTCAGGTTCTTCAGAAGCTCATCCTGCATTCCCAAGAGATGCTTCCTTCCTTCCACTCTGAGGCATTAACTAAACCTGATCTTCTCTTCCAAAGCACAACTGAGCCCTTTCGACTGTCACAGGGCTTGGTGAGCAATTCAGATCCTTCACTGGGAAAAGCGGCAAGCTGCCAGAGCTGCCGAGGCTGACTGCTGGAGCGGCAGGGTCCCAGCGAAACGGTCAGCAGAGGCGCGGACCCTGCAGTCCAGAGCTGAGCACCGACCACAGGATAATGACCGACGCGTCAGGCCCAGCTTTGGTGATTCTTCTTCACAAAACAGTATGTTTGGAGCAGGGACTATAATGCTTTCCCCAGCCCATACAGATACCCTCACTACTAGAAGTAAGCTGGTATTTCCCCTCTGTGGCAAAAATCATCACCAGTCCAGAACAGAAGAGCTTCAACAGGGCGGGCTGAACGTCCAGCCTCAGAGTACCCCACAGCAGGGTGACCACGCCGTTCTCCACTCACAACGGAGTGGATTTACATCTCCCCACACAAGGGAGATGAGGCACAGTCTGTACAGAGAAGATCCTGGTTTAAAGTTTGTTCTCTGACTATTAAGTGGTTTCAATAGTTACCGGTGACATAGTGAAGGAAGCTGCTGTCACCCCTCCATCACCTATGCTTTGGTCTGGAACCGAAAGCAGCTGCAAGTGGAAGTCTTCAATGAGAAAACTCAAGTGTGTGACCACCAAGAAGATTTGACTAGACGGTCCACACTACAAAGAGTTAATCTCAGATTCAGCCAGTTCTACTTCCACTTGAACCTCTGTACCAGTGTTTCTCTTTGGCCATCAATGAGCTCTTTGATGTCAGAACCCAGGTTTAATCACTGCACTATGCTTTAAAGCATCCTTAAAACGACTTTCAGTTGCTGCCTAACAAGTGTTTGAGGTTCTGTGCCCGGAAACTTGGTTCCTCAAATGGCTAGAGAAAATTCAGCCACTTTTAGATGCAGTTTTCAGTACTAGAACAAGGACAGGCAAGCCTTCTAAGAAAGTGTTCTTTTAGGGTTCATAAACCAGCAGCTTAAAAAATGTACGCTAAGTCTATCAACACATCTTTCACTAGGCTCTCTACTCAGCTGTATGAAGAAAACCAGGCAGTTGCACAAGATAGATTTCAGCAGGGAGTAAGCAGACGTGGCTCCACGGCCTCTTCCATCTGTGCGAGACCGGCAGGAACGACTGCTTCTTACCACCGCCGCCCTGGGAGCGGCCGAGCTCAGCAGCACCGGTTCCTCCAAGAACCAGCATTTCTCAGAACAGCTGCTGCCTTTAATCCCACATCCCCTCGCAGGGGCAGGCTTCGGCGTCTGCACGTTCAGCCCACGTTTCTCCTCCTTCTGCAGAGTGCTGGCTCTGGCCTCTCAGCCTCCAAAGAGCCCAGCCCAGACCCTCGCTGTTCTGCTGGCAGCTCAGACCAGCTCTGCTTCTGCTCGCCTCCTCCCTCCGGTCTCCCTTGCAGAATTCTGCGCAGGCTGCTGCCTCACAAAGAAGCACGATACCGCACACGGGCACCATCGTTGGGCCACAGAGTCACAGGCAGCCCAAAAGATACCAGTCACGCTTGCCCGACAGGTTGTGGCTGTTTGGCTTAAGAAGCAAACTCGTTACACAGAAACGCTGTGCGAAGTGGCATCAAATAACCATTCTGCATTAAAAATACAAGACTCTCAAGCAAATATATACCAAAGTGCTACAAACATTAATTAAATTTGCTTTTTCCCCCCACAAATACTCCCTCTAATATAGCGTCTGCAAAACTACAGTGAACACTTCTCTGCTGAGCTGCTCAAAAGAGAAAATCTCAGAAGTCAGGCACCTCTTAGAGCTGTGCAAGCAGTTAGGGGAGATGACTGGATTCTGGCATCTCATGCGGGCTCCTGTACTAGAACACGCATCCTCCCGGCACGGAGGCACGTAAACGTAAGCCTCGGCTACTCAGCGGGTTCCCTGGTAACAGCAGCAGTGAACCTGGAGCTGTAGAAATTCTATCAGAGACCGCTGAAATATTATTCCCTGCATAGCATTTAAGAACAAAGCTATTTTGGGAAAACCTGCTCTGATCACCCTGTGTATCTTACATTGTACGATAAGTTCTGTATGATAAGTTCAATAGTTTTTTTTTTTTTTTTTCAGTCCTACAACTCACTCTGGCTTGTTCACGTAGCTGATCCACAATTAAGCGATCAACTCTTGATGGGTTTGATGTCAGCCTTGGAATCGGAGTGTTGTTTGCACTGGAAACCTTTTTCCCTTGGAAATTCTTAGCAAGAGCTGATTCAGTCTGCGGGAAAACAAAAGAATAACTCCCTCAGATTGTAAGCTGTGAAGTGTGCTTTATTACAGAAACAAGAAAAAATATCAGATACACAATTTTTTTTCCCCTTAGGATTTTTTTCTAAAGCAGATAATGACAATTCAGGCATTTGGAATGACAATCACCTGTTTTAAGTGAACAACCACTTTACTCAAAGTGTTCAGCTAAAATAATTATGCCAACATAATGTTTCAGAAGTGCTATGTCTTCTCTCACTCTGACTACAGCCTGTACTAATTTTGCCTGTAAATAAAATGGTGGCAAGTTAGAATCACAAGGCAAAAAAGAATTACTAAACAGATATGGACCTCACCCACAAAATTAAAATAACTTTTTTTAAGTCAGCAATTAACCGACATTTTGTACAGATTACTCAAACTACAGAAAGCTTTTGTTTTGTTTTGTTAAAATGAAACCATGTTTTATTTAGCCATCAGAAAATTACTTTGAAACCTGACTGCCAGACTTAAAATCTCAGTCTCTCTCACCCTGTTGTGATGTTGCTCTGGAACACCTGTAACAATGTATAGCTAGCTAAATTGTTTTAAAACTGCATTTCTTAGATTGCTTTGTGGTGGTTCACACGAAGCTGCGGCCTCATTTTCTCCACATCTCCCCCTCCCTGCACTTCTCGGCACGTGTCAACTCTTTCTCTTTTGCACTTCTCATCGCAAGCCTGGACATAGAATCATAGAATGGTTTGGGTTGGAAGGGACCTTCAAAGGTCATCTAGTCCAACCCTCCTGCCAGGAGCAGGGACATCTCCAACCAGATCAGGTTGCTCAGAGCCTCATCCAGCCTGGCCTTGAACGTTTCCAGGGATGGGGCATCCACCGCCTCTCTGGGCAACCTGTTCCAGTGCTCTACAACTGTCATTGTAAATTTTTTTTTTTTCTAATATCTAATCTAAATCTACCTCCCTCTAATTTAAACCCATTACCCATCAACCTCCCCTCCTGGAGTGAAGCTCCTCCTCTCTCTAACGCCTCTGTTCAAAGCAACAATTGGCTTCTGTCAGGAGATCCTTTGGCAAAAACCCCCATCACATTCCATCCCCTGACAATGAAGTTTCTTTCGGTGGACTGGCACAACCCAGTTTCCGCAGAGCAGCTGACATCCAAATGGCCTGGCCCCAGGATTCCCAGGTAACATTTTGTGAAGCTTCCCTCTCTGAAGGTCACAGCTCCGGATCGTTTTTGAATTTCAATACCCTCTGAACTGGGGAAATTAAGACAGCTTTTACATTCAACAAGGGCAGCCCGAAGAACTTCCGCTGGTGACCAAAATGAGCAATTGCTCTAAGCAGGGCTTCCCACAGAACTACCAGAATCCCTCTTTAGGGTAAAAAAAAAAAAAAAGAACCCCTTCAAATACATCTTAGGTTTCAAACATCAGGGAAACAGGAGGTGAGAATATCTCATTGAAAGAACTAAAAGCGGAGGGCCTAATTCTTGAAAGGATTAAAGTTTAGTCCCAATTCAAAATATAATTAGTGGATTTGCTTTCACTGTTTGCAGATACATTGTATTAAAAAAAAAGAAAGAGTAACAGGGTTTGTTAGTCATACAACACCCCTTCCCCAACGTCAACCCAGAGACTGCAAAAGTCACTGAACTCCTGCTTTAAGCGCAACGTTCAGCGTTATGCTCCCAGCCAGGCTACAAACCTTCAAAACTTCTGTTTTCAGTCACAAACATACAGGGAAGAAAACCCTCTTGAACTTTGAAACCCCAATTAAGCATTTCAATTCATAACAAAGAACTACCCACGATCTCTAACTGGTCTGAGTAGGATGAGATCTAAATCAAATCTGCATACAGCACATTTTTTTTTTTTTTTTTTTACCTTCTTTCTTTCCTTCTCCAAAGCTCTCCACTGTTCGTAACATTCTTCCAGTCTAACATGAAGTTCGCTGACAGGCCCACTACGGCTTTTAACTTGCCTTTGAAATCCAAACGCTGGTACAAAACCAGAAAAAGAACTGTCGCCGAACATCTTCTCGTGAAAATAAGGGTAGAAGTGTTTTAACTCCTCGTGGGAGAACAAGTCGTGAGACTCCATCAGAGGGACAACGGAACGGCCAAACAGGCGAGCTGCTCTCAAGGGGAACGCGCTTGAACCAAGCTGCTGGTTGCGTCTGAAGTCACCCATCATGCAATTGCCGGGAAAGCTCGGAGCCTGCAGGCAAGCGGCAGGATTGACGGCGTTGCTGTCTCCGCTCCCCTGCCTGAGATTAAACTGGCTCCGAGACTCCATGAAATCCTGGTACATGTTCTGCAGCAAGCCGTCCGCGTGTTTGTGTCCTTCCAGATCGCAATGCTCGCTCTGTGGCTTCAGCTGGAAACGGTGTTTGTTCATATTTTCCATGATCCCAAACTGCTGAGCTGAATAATTGTCACAGAATCCGTTTGGCTGCTTTAATTTCTTTTCATTTAAATACTCAATGAGATTCTCTTCTCCGCTCCTAACCAGTGCTTCCATGCAAGCAGCACACCGAGCTCGTTCTGCAGCGTTATAACCAAAATCAAGACTTGAAAAAAATGAAGGATTATCTTGACAGTACTTGTGAAATAAATTACTGTTTAAAGGGAAATTTGAAGATAATGGAAAAAAATCATTGGAATGGCCAGAGCCTTTTCGAAAAGCAGGTAAATGATTATTCAGTTTCAACAAAGGACTTGGATTCTGAAAGGGGACAGAAGCAGTGGTTTTGGTTTGAATGTTCATCCAAGCCGGCCTTACATTAGGACCTGCTGAAGGGCTTGCTGAGTTTGGTAATAACGGAAGGGATTTACAATATTCCGAATTCTGAAGATCGGACTTGGAAAACTGCTGCTTTTCTACCGCATTTGCACAGTCACTATTCCCTGGACAAGCTGCAAGAGATTTTAGTCCATATTCAAATTTTTGCCCAAAATCAGTGCAGAATGAAGCTTCATTTGCAAATTGTTTTTCTGACAGAAGCCCTACAGCCTTGGGAAATGTAAAGTTTTGCTGATCTGAAATTGCATCTTCTATTTTTTTCTGAGTTCCCGACTTCACTTGAAATAATTTAGTGTAGGGTTCTGCGTCCAGAGACGGTGCCTCTGTGGTTCCATTTGCTAACTTTTTATTTTCTTGGAGGCTACAATTGGTGCTCTTGTTAGGCTTTGCTTTACCAGCATGAGAATATTCAGTGTATCTACCATAATCTGCGTTTTCATTGTATCTGTGAAACTGCGGAAGAAATGTTTCTGCCCGCTTTTGGTGCAACTGCGCTTCTGCTCCTTTGGGACACACCTTCTCCCTTCCGTAAGAATAAGCGTCGGCTCCTGAGTCTTTGATGACTTCTGAATATCCAACTTGAGCTGTAAAGGCGTTTTTTACATACGGATAGTTCTGATACGTGGCTGTTGTCTTAATATTCTCATTAGTCTGCACGTTGCAACAGTTGGCATGATCATTCCTAGAAGGGTACAAACACTGCTCTTCAAGGTCTATGCCAGGAAATCCGCGATAACATTCCTCTACTTTTTGTTGCGATGCAAGATTACCACTTTGCAGGTACTGCTTTTCAGCAGCAGATACAGATTCGCTACTATAAAACCCCTGTTGCGAGACAGCTCCAGCAATTGGTCTTTTAGCTTCAGGCAGCAGGTCATGGTGGTCTGCCATTCTGGTTGCGTTCACGGGCCACACGGACTTCAAGTTGGAAGGGCAACTCCTTGAAAAAGAAGAAATACGCGGTTAGATTCTTATCTCTTCCACCCCCAACGCAGAGACAGGTTTAAGAACCCAATTCTTCACCAATAATTTCTCTTGATTGATTCAAAGATGTCTTACTCCAACTTCTATCCACCGCTGCCATCTCTGCAATGTCCCTTAACGAGCCGAGCACACCGATTCTGCCTTGTCCAAACCCACCCACGTACCCTAGGAGCTACGCACAACGCCTTCAAGCTGCAAGTGATACCAAATTATGGTCAGCCAAGCTGTCAAGAGATTTACACCACCGAAATACTCCTGGTTAAGCACCAAGCTACGATAAACATGCTTCCCAGACTACCCACAGCCTTTCGAAGCCATGCCCCAGCTCTCCAGGCAAAACCCTCCTCTGTATCCTCCTGCTTATTGCTTCAGAATCGCCTGTTTTACACTGGCTTGCACTGCTTCCTGCAGGTAAATCAAGAACAAGCACCTCAGCACAGTTCCCTTCCTTCCGCTAATTACCGTGGATTAACAGAGGACAACTGCTGACTGTGAAGGAAAGCTGTAAACAGGAGAAGTGAAAAATAGCATTGTGCCTGGAAGTCATTACAGTCACAGCCAAATTCAGCCCTACCGAAAACAGAAATCCAACCCTAGCTGTCTGAAGCAGAGGAATTAGTAAGCTATCTCTGGATCAGGATTGACTCTCTCTGAAGTTTTCCCTCCCTTCAGCCGCATAACTCAGCACACATACAGAAATCATTGGAATTTCAGGAGAAGACAGAAAGGAAGAGTGGTGCCTGCCTTGGAAACCTTGAGAACTGCGTTCCCTTTCTTATCTTTTAGATAAGAATATTCAGAATCTAGAATATTCAGATTTAGGCAAAAGACAGTGAGCTCTGTAAGTATCTTGGCGATGCTGGATCTGAATCCTTCTGTACCAAGTTATTATGACTATCTAACAGTTTATTCTTGTGCTAGAGTATAGGTATATTAAATCTGACATTTAGATATTGAAATACTGCTTACGTAGCACTAACATCAAAAAACATTCATTTTGCATGGAATTCTTCTCTCCTGCCAGTTCAGGAAAGTGTGAAAGAGTATGATTTTTGTGTTTCGTGTCTTCCTTCTGTGAATTGAAATTAATTAAGAAAGAAACCTGAAGTCTAAATTCAGTCTTTATCTAAAAAAGAAAAATAAGCCAAGGCACATATTCAAGGAGATTTATGCTAATACGGCATTTCCACAATGCTTGTTAAGGATGTCTTTATAAAACGCCAATTAAAAAGCTCTGTACATACCAGAAAGCCAGAAGCTACCATGTCATGTGAGTACCTAGAGAAAAGCTTTCAAGTATCACCAGCAAAATATTACAAGATTAGGGGGAAGGAAGGGAAACCGTAAAGAGCAGGAGGACTTGCCAGCAGCAGATGCAAAGATGACTAAGAGAACACAGATACCGAGAGCAGCGAGGGTAGTTTTTGTCAGAGGAAGAGAATGCGCGCAGTGCTTGCACGGCAACACACTCACCCCTCAGCACAATATGGCTGCGATTTATCTTGTTCTTCCAAGATGTTAGACACGAGGCCGTATAAATCTGTTTCGCTGCCATAATCATTCCTTTCAGGCTGAATCCTGAAAACAAGTTGCGTATTAATTACAACAATTACTTCACTCAAAGGAAAAAAAAATATAAGCTTTCTACTCCTGCAACACACACATTCTCTCTCTGTCAAAACCGCCTACCTGGACTTTATATTAATCTGAGAAGCGGCGGGCAGCTTGGTGTCATCTGCACAGGTAGACCACGGGGCGTACAAAAGGGAAGGGTCCACAGGTGCAGAATACTCTGATGTGGAAAGGGAGGAGCTGTAGGTCTGAGGCAGCTCTACGTTTTCTTCATTCTGCATTTTATGTACAACAAAAGCACCAACTTTAATATCGAACACATCAAATTGTTATTTTGTCATTCTACACTGTAACTGCGTTCACCCTTGCAGTAACCAGAGCCTGAGAAGCAAGCGGGGCACACACTTTATGGCACAACAGGTAACTCCTGTTGGTGACTACTGCCCAGTGCATATATGCATAGGAGTAAAAATTTCAGGCCATGTCAGCCTAAAACATCTGTATCAGTTTCTATCAGTCCGGAGACATCCCCTTCCCTCCAGTCATTACAGGTTATTTACGCTACTGAAGAAAGCTTACAGCCAATTCTTTTCTAGAGGAAAGGTCTTCTGCTCAGTTTAAGTGAAAAGTAGCAATTGCTTGTTTGGTTTAAACATGATAGACTTTCTTAGCTCTTACTAACTGAAAAAATAAACTGTGTTTTCACAAGGTTAAATGTCAAGGACACAGGATATACTCCTTCAGAGAGCAAAGTAGCCTAGCAGCTACAGAGAGCAACACACAAACCCAGGTTTTATTCCCCGTAAGGCTTTCTATGGACAGGTCTCTACTTCATGTCTCAGCTCCCCGTGTCTGTAAAATACTTCTGTAACCAGAAGAGATGCCCAGCTGCTGGACTGCGGGACATGGAAGAGCAAAGCCAGACAAGTCTCAGACAAAACAAGTAACAGATCTGGGACTGAAGGTACTGGGAATGAGTTTTCATTCATTTAGTCGAGTCTTTTACCTCTGTAAGTTTATGGCTGTGAAAGGCAAAATGAAAAGGGAGATCTGATGTACTCAACTGTCCTGGCATTTTCTGCTGCTCACACTAAGAGCTCCCTGCTCAACAGGCTGGTTTACACAAGCGTGGACTCTACGTCTGTGCCATGCCACAGAAATATCTGTCACAATACCTGAGCTTCCCCTTCTTACCGACTTCTCATTTTTTCTAAAAAATAGTCATTTGTCCCTCACTTTGTCTATAATGGTTTATGCCAACAGAAGACCAAAGAACACAGTAAAATACTGTTTTACTAAACAGCACGTACTTCATCTGTGGCTGTATTGAAAAAGTCACTGTCCCTTCTGATGAACATGACAACAATGGCGATTTATTATGAACAAATTAAACACAGTGATTTATGTTCTCCAGAATAAGCAACCGTATTAGAAATACTTTTCGACCATTTTGTTTACAAGCAACCCAAACACTGACACAGATATAAAAAAAAAAATAATCATTTATAATCAACAGAACCTGTGATTTGTAGCAACCATACAGCGAGGCAGAGCCTGTCATTACGCTACTGAACGCGTCAGTCAGCCTCCCGCCAGCTTCTGCGCTACTCCAGCAGCGACTGCCACCTCTGAACGCAACTTTAGGCTGTTCGAGAGAAGGGAAAAAAATGGTAGAAGGATATAGTTATATATAGACCTGAGAGTTGTGGATTTTAGGCCAATGTGAACTTCTCTAACACTAATTTACCTGTGGATTCTGCTGGTCTGAGTTTTCAGGTAGTTAGTTCTACAGACTGACATGAAAGTACTTTCATATTTTACCCTTAGAGAAAAGCTTCACCCAAGAAACCACAAGGAATTTGCGAGGTGTTTAGAGACAGCGGAGGTGCAGACGAAGAGGAAACCCTCCTTCTCCCCATTCCCACCAGCTACAGAAGTGGGAGAACCGTCAGCCCTTTCACCAGCAGCAGAGGAGTCCTTTAGCCTTCTGCGCATCGCTACACACCTCCCGTCCTTTCATCACCGTTCCCACCGCATCGTTCACGTTACACCAAGTATGTGCATTTTCAGATTTCAGGAGCTAGAATTTTACTATAGTACACACACTGGGGGCTATGGTTCTCCCATTCTGTAACTACGGAAGAACAACTTCCACTTAAGAAATACCCCTCTCCCCCTCGTCAGCTTGAAGTGCTCAGAAATAGGTGACCAGTGGGAACAAGGAATGAAAGCAAAATAAGAAGTCAGGCATCTTTCCTTCCCTTCTTCAGAAGGTGAGGCACACAATGAAAATTTAAAGTTAAAAGAAAACTGCTAAAACCACATTTAGCGCACAAGTAAAAGTTATTTGCATAATAGTTGAAATATCACTGTAGCAGCTCATTCGAAATGCTTACTAAATTCAGAAAAAGTTTAAGTTTTACAGGACTAGTATTCTTAAAGTATTCTGAATAAGCACTTCTCTCTATAAAAAGTTGTTCATCTATAGCTACCTGAGGATAACAACAGATTTATATCTAACATATGTGGTCTGTAGCACGATCTTCCTTCTAGTTTATGCTGCAGGTACACCGACGTATTAACACACCGATTTTCTCGGATACATTTTACAAATGTGTGAACATACAAAGCCAGAACTAGCACGTAGCACAGCTCCATTTCTTAGAATCATAGAAACACAGAAGGGTTTGGCTGGGAAGGGACCGTTAACGCCCACCCAGCCCAACCCCCTGCCAGGAGCAGGGACATCTCCAACCGGATCAGGGTGCTCACAGCCCCGGACAACCCGGCCTGGAACGTTTCCAGGGATGGGGCATCCACCGCCTCTCTGGGCAGCCTGGGCCAGTGCTCCACCACCATCAGGGTAAGAAATGTCTTTCTTATATCAAGTTGATATATCAATTCCTTCTATTTTCAAACCATCACCCCTCATTTTTATACCACTGACGCCACATTTCCTCCTTAGTCATCTCCTTGTTCCGTAAGGACACCCAGCGCTTGTACGAGTTGTGATCTCAAAGACTGAGGAAATGTACAGGTACAGTGTAGCTGCTACAGGTTTGGGACACCCCCCACGCCCACTGAACCGCATACACTCAGGTTTTTTTTCCCAAACGGGACTTTTTTAGGACACTGAAAAGTCTTTTCTTGACACTTTCGAGCTCAGTTTCACGGCACCCGTTACCACAAGGTAGGCCCAGGCCCAGACGGCCCTGCACAGGAGGGCTCCGCGGCACCGAGAAAAGCCCGCCCGTGGCAGCAGCGGCGGGGGGATCGGCACGAAGCCGGGGATCGGCACGAAGCCTCGTCCGGCCTCAGCCCCGCTCGGTTACCGGGGCCCGGGACAGCTCCAACCGCCGGCTGTCCGAAGGGAAGAGTCGCACAGTCCAGCGTCTCCCCAGCCCGCGGCGCGGCCCCGTCCCTCACCTCCATGGGCCGATTCCATGGGCCGCTCCCCCGGGACGGCGGCGGCGGCGGCGGCGGCGGGCGGCTACCGGCAGCGCGCGCGGCCGCCTGTCCCGCGCGCCACCATGGCGCGGCCGCTTGAGGCGACGGGCGGCCGTTACCCTCGCGCCGGGGCCCGCCGCCGCCCCGCCCCGCGCGCTCGAGGGGATTGGCGGAGCCCTGAGCCTCCTACCCAATGAGGAGCCGCTGGGCTCCCTCGCACCTCCCCGCACCGCGTGACCCTCGCTGTTCTCCATGCGGTTACGGGACAACGAAAGCCCACGGCCAAGTCTCATGGCAACAGAGCTTTATTTCTATTGGCCCTTATCCGCCCACGCCCAGCCAATGAAAAATCGCCTCGCTCACCCCTCCCGCCAATGAGGGGCCGCGGAGGAGTTGTTCACCCGGTGACCGCGCCGCGGCCCTCGAAGCGCTCGGGCTCTCTCCCGCCACAACCCGCGGCCCCGGGCCCTGAGCGGGGCGGCCCCGAGCGGCTCCCCTGCCCCGGGCGCTGCCCCAGCACCTCGCCCGGCTGCTGTGTCGGGGCAGCCCGGCCCCTGTCACCGAGGCTGGCCTCGGCTGCTGCCACCCCGGCTCCGCGCTGGGACCGTCCTGCCAAGGCCCAGACTGACCCCGCACCTCCGCAGGAAACCTCCGTCACCGGTGACAGCGGGCCCCCGGCCTTGCATCGTGGCTCCCTGCCTGCGGTGAGGCCTCCTGCTGGGCTGAGACCCTGCTGAGCCCCGGGGCTGCCGGGTTGGAGGGAGAAACCACGGGAAAACGGATGGAAGAGGGAGCCCAGGTCGCTACAGTGCCAGCCTTTGTTTCCTTATACTTCTCATCCTTGCGGCTGATTTAGATACTCTGCCAAGCGTATGAATATTGCTGTTTTCACTAAAAAGGACTAAGGAAAACCTAAAAGCCCTGAAACCAAACCATACTCTTGTTTTCATTTCTCAAGCTATTTTGCTTTTCAGTTCCCAAGCTATTTTTACAGAATCTAAGGACATAATTTTTGCTGCCATGTCTATTTAGGCGAATAAAGGCAGTACACAGATAACTTCATGGCGATAGAGGGATATTTTTTTAAATGTATTGTGAGCATTTGTGTGGTAATACATCTCTTTTATACCCTGGTGCTAGCTAGCCTCCAGCCTCCTTATTCCTTTCGGTGCCGGCAGGGTCACAGGGAGGTTAGCAGGGCGAGCCTGGGGGGCTGGATCCTGCCCCGTGCGCCCTCCCAAACCCACCCAGGGAGCAGGGCTGCCCTGCTGGCCCGGGGAATTCCGGCTGCAGGTGTTGTGTCTGCTGGAAGCTGGAGGTGAAGGGCTTGGCTCCATAGCGTGCGGCACCCCCCCTGCTTCTTCCATTGCTCCCTGCCCCGAGGAGGGGCTGGCTGTGGGGCAGAGCTTTGGGATGTGCCCTGGCAAAGGCACTGGCCCGGTTCAGAGCCTTGTGCCCAAAGCTCCTTGCTGTGCAGTCCCTGTCACCCGGGGAAACAAGCCATGGCTGGAGCTCGGGACCAAGCCAGGGTGGGTTGGGGCCCCCTTTTGGTCCTGGATCTGAAGAGGAACCGCTGTGCCCTCTGCATTTGGTTTGGGGAGCTTTGCTTTGCTTTTTTCCCTTCTGAAATGGTGACATGCCATTTCCCCCTTTTGAGATGGGGGAGCCTGGCCGCTCCACCGCCGCTGTCCCCTCAAGTCACTGTTTCCCTACAAATTTGGAGGTTGTATTTCCAGCACTTGTTTCTGGAAGAGACTCTTTCAAGGCCACATGGCAGAGATTTGTGAAGCTCAGAGCAGTGGGAATTCCCCCAAAATGATATTGTTCAGCCAGAGTTCTCTGCTGGGGGTGCAGCAGCACCACACCCCTCCAGGCCAGGCACCTTCGCCAGCTGCAGACGAAAATGCTGATTCAGCAGATATGCTCACCTGTTGGTCTCACGGGTGAACAGAGGCAGGGAAGCAAATCAGCCTGGTAGTTACCTGCCCAAAGCCGCGGGGTTCTTTGCCATATTTAACAACCGCTTTTCAGAAATGTTTCCCTGGTGCTGCGATTTCTGTCGGGGAAAGGACAAAGACGGAGAAACTCCGCTCGGCCGTGGTACAAGCAGGAAGAACACGGTCTCGCTGGGGGAAACCGAATTCTTGTCCTGTCTCGATCTGCCCGCAACAGGTATCGACCTCATTTCTTTATCCCCAAGTCCCGCACTGAGATATGTCCGTGGACTCTGGCGCCGACCACTTTGCCCCACTGTACTAGTGCCCTCCAGTTTCCACAAACCTGGCACTCCCCTCTGGGGACGCTGCTACCCGTTCGACGCAGCAAACCGGCAGTTAAAATCAGTATTAATATTTTATTATGTTTTCAAAGCCCTGTGCAGGAAGCTGATGTAACAAGTTGCTAATGCGTTAAAGCTCCCTCCCGAATTGATTTCCAGGCTGTTGCGGTCGGCTTTGGAGACAGTATTGAACCTTGCTTTGGAGACCAAGCGTTTGCCGCCTTCCTCCCTCAAAGCCAAGTCAAGACCGAAGACTATAATTGGAATTTTATTTTTCCCGCAGAATATCACACAGGGGGATGCAGCTCTGTGAACCAGCTATTTTCATGGCAGCATCAGTCAATTTATCCGATAGGATCTGTTGCTTTTACGGGAGCGGCATCATTTCAACCAAATCCCCCACACGGATCCGTACCCGGGAGCCTGGCCGCAAACACGCGGGAAGCGCGCCAACGGGAGCGGGCTGCGCCAGCTCCACGGAGAAGGAAGAGCTGCGAGGAGCAGAAGACACCTTTAGAAGGCCCAGGCTCTCCCCGCTGAAGAGCAAGGTTAACTCCGCGCTCTGGTATGGGCTGAGAGGCTGGGGCAGCCGCGCTGACACCCCATTCCCTGGCTTTTGGGCTCGCGCACACCTGTAATTTGGCGCACAAGGCACAAAAACCCGCCACTGGCGTCAGCCCGACGCTGCTGAACGCGAAGCCACTGCAGACGAACCGGGAAGCCCCGGGTAAGCTACGGGAGAGGCCCCGGCCCCCGGCTGAAGCGGCTGCCCTGCCCGCGTGCGGCCGTTCCGCGGGCTCCGAGCCGTTTTCACCCCCGAAGCGCGGTCACCCCCTCCCCGCAGGCTGCGCAGGGCTCCGTGCTCGGGGGCGCAGAGACGCCGGGGGGCTCTGAGCCCCCGCCGGGGCCCAGCCCTGCCCGCCCGTGGCCCTTGTCCCCCTCGGCCTTCGCCCCGCGGGGTGGCGGCCCGGCCCCGCCTGCGGCCCGCTCTCCAGCCGCCCCCAGCCGCCATCACAGCGATCCCGTGACCGGCTGCCGGCAGCCCCCAGGCCGCAGCACCCGCGAGAAGAACGGCGGCTCCTCCCGCCCCGCCCCGCGCGCGGCCCAACCGGCCAATCCCAACAACGCTCCCGGCTGACGTACAGCACAACGCCCTCCCCCTCCTGCCACTCGGGCCAATGGGCGAGCGGTCGTACCTCCGCGCTGCGGGCGGTACGGCCAATCAGAGGCCGCCGGCCCTGCAAGGGGACGTCACCGCCCAGGGGGCGGGCCCGGCGCTGCGGCACGGCTGTCGGGCGGCGCGGCGCTGCGGGCCGGGCGCAGCGGCAAGATGGCGGGGCGGGTAAGTGAGGGGGGGGAACGGGGACGGGGCCGGACCCTGCCCGCCCTCGCCGCTACCCCTCCTCCGCTTCTGCTCCTCGCTGGGCGCCGGGGTGCTTCGCTGGCCTCTCGCAGCCCCGTTGCCGGGCGGTAGCTCAGCCCCGGGAGGTGCGGGGTCCCCTGAGGGGGCTGCGGTGACCCCCCCGCAGTGGTGTGGGGGCACTGGGGGTGCCGTGAGGCCGGGGTGGCCCCTCTCCCTGTGGGGCCCCTCGGGGTGCCGTGGCGCTGGGGCGGCCCCTTGGTGATGTGGCGTGCGGGGCAGGACTGCGGGGCTCCCTCAGGAGCGCTGTGGGGCCAGGGTGCCCGCTCCCGCTGTGGGGCAGGGTTTTTAGGGTCCCCCAGGGGTGCTGTGAGGCCGGGGTGACCCCTTGGTGGTGTGGGGCACCGTGTGCTGCCTTTCCCTGTGGGTGTGGGGCAGGATTTAGGGTTCCCTAGAGGTGCTCAGAGCTTGCCGTGGCCCTGTGGGATGCAGGGCAGGATTTTAGGGTGTCCTGGGGGTGCTGCGAGGCTGTGGTGACCCTTCTCCCGCTGGGTTGTGGGGCAGGGTCTTCTAAGGATGCTGTGAGGCTCGGGGGACCCCTTGGTGCTCTGGGCCGTGGGGCAGAATTGTGGGATTTTCTGAGGGCTGGGGTGACCCCCGTCCCCACGGGATGTTTGGCAGGACTGAGAGTCCCCTAAGGGTGCCAGGAGACCCTGGTGACCCCTCGGTTCTGTGGGTTATGCAGCAGATTTAGGGCTTTTTGATGCCCTAGAGCCCTGTGGGCACCAGCCAAGCACCGTGCTGTGATGTGGATCCGAAATGTGTTGTGTTACAACACACCTTAAGGGCTGTGCAGTGGTTTTTGTCTGTATTTATATTAAAAAAAATTAAAAATCCCTTATCAGTGTTTGCTTAGATAACATCAGCAAGTGGCCAAAAAGGCCTTAAACTGCAAAGGAGCAGTCTTGTCTGTCAAATCACTTTTTGTAGTGCCTTCTACATCCCCTCTGTTTTCAGGTGTCCTTCTCCAAGTGCTGCAAGACGCAGTTAAGATTGCTCTTCTCTTTGCCATCAGCTCAGTCATGCTTTGCTGGCTATCAGCTTGTGAAAGTCACGTTTTTCATTAATGTCTGCTGCAGGCTGAAATCTTCTGTCTTGGCCAAGCAGTTCAGTGATGAAGATCTCGGGGAACAGGTTTTCTCAGAGGTTTTTTGTATTACAGTCTGTCTGGTGGATACAACGGCAGATGGTGCAGTGGTGTGATGCAGAGCGGTGGAGGTTAGAGCAGTGGTGAGAAATTTGGCCCGGTGATAAGCTCTGCGTCACAGGTGAGCTGATCTACTCGAGTGCCACCTCTGAAATGCTGCTGATGAATTGAGGAAAAAAATTGCAAGTTTTGAAGTCTCTCTCTTAATAAGAGCTTTTCTTCTGTCCCTGCTCCAGATACGTGGTCTCACTTTCTTCCTTGCGCCTTTTTTCTCCATCTCACCCTTTGCAGCTAACCGAGGAGAAGTCTCTGGGGTTTGACTAGCTTTTTTTTCAGCTTCCCGTTGCCAGAAACGGGAGCCCAGTGCTTTCATCAGTAGTAAGATCATTTCAGACACAATCAATGTCGTTCGGAGACTCCTTGTAGCCTAAACCCACCTGGCTGCAGTGGTCTTACCCCCTACTCACTTGCTCCCCTGAGCCTTTTCAGCACGCTGTGTCACCAGAGAAAACTATCCCTGGAGTTTGAAGAGTTAGTTTTCAGTTGCCCTCGTGTGCTGGAAAGGCTTAGCGAACGGTCGGAGTGCTGGAGGTGCTGACTGGGGATGTGGGGAGGAAGGAGAGGGAGCAGCCCCAACTTTTTCTTGCTGCTGTGAGCTTTTGTGCTCCTCAACACCTGAAAAAATGTGTCGTTATTTGGCTCACCTGGAAGCCTGGTGCAGGAGAGAAGGGTTTATGCAAATGTAAGAGAAAGGTTGGAGTGTAATCTGGCAATTTGAGTGGGTGATGCTTTCCTTGGCTTACCAGGAACCCTCTCACTATTCAGCATTTTCGTGATTTATCTACAAATATAATTGTTGCAGAATTATCAGGTTATTTCATGCTGTGAAGAGAGTTCTTAAGGAAAGTGTTTACGGTTCCTGAGCGTGATCCCATCTTGCGGTGTGTTGAACGCTGCCGAACGTAAATCGGCAGGCGAGCTGCCTGCTCCCTCCGGCATGCCTGTGGGATAGCAGCAGCTCCGCAAAGGATGCGGAGGTCGGGGTGAGCAAGCAACAGCGCGCGTCTCGGAGGCGACACTGGAGCTATGGTGATCCTTGTCTGTGTAAATCAGGAGTAGCAGGTAGGTGTGTGATATCTCTGGGTACAACAGGTGAGACCGATACTGCAACACTGATGCTGTTCTGTTGTCAGCGTTTTTAAAAGGTGCTTAAACCTGGGGAACGGGTGGAGAGAGCTGCAGTGACTACTTCTGGCCTGAAAAAAATGTTCTGCAATGCAATTTAGAGCTCAGTCTCTTTTATTAGACCCCGGTGATTTGATTTGTGTACGCATGCTTTTATAGAGAGGAAATTAATGGCAAAATCCTTAAACTTCTAGTAACGTTTTAAATAATTTAGACAAATGATAGGCCAAATCTTATTAATCATCTAGTGCTGCTTCAGGTATATTACTCTACTCCCTTAATTGCACTGGGTTTCCTCAGTCTCAAGGAAGAGACTGTGATTAATGGTGATTGAAGTTTACAGGAAAAATAGTTTACGATGATTAGAAATAATGTCTGTTTCTGTTGTAATTTATTCCTTATCTGTCTCTGCATGGCAATCATTAGGCACACAAACAGAGCACTGAGTTTTGCCAAGACATCAGCCAACATCTGCTGCAGAAGAGGGAACGGCGTAAAGCTGTGTCTGTCGGTGGTTACAGGTCCCTTGTACCACAACTGGACCTCTGGACGTGACCTGGCGCTGGCTGCAGCCTGTTGGTTTGAACCTCGCGAGGGATCAGTTGATTTTGCTTTCACTCAGGTGCTGGTAGAGGTTGGCTTACCTTGCAGAAGTTTGCTGGAGTTCCTCTAGAGGAGCCTGTGCCTGGAGCAGAAGGTGTGCTGCTGGCATCTCTTGAAATGGCCGGTCAAACTGGGAGAGCGTGGCGGTGACGGGAAGGGCGGTGAAGGACGGGCTCTGTCCCTTGGTGGTGCTAACGACATGGCTGGACTAACAATGCTCTCTTGTGCTCCTGCGGTCAATCTCAGGGCGGTTTTAGGTTGGAAAGTTTGGTAGAAAGTTTGAAATAATGAAGGTTGGATTGCATGTTTATGGGTTAAAACTCTGAAGTCTGATTTCTGCTAACATATGGAATCAGCCTCCGAAGATGCAGGCGTCATCAGGCAACTAAAGAAACACTTATAAATCAACTTGGTTCTTTCTTGCCATGTGGAACTGATGATTCTATCATCAGTTATCTTTTTTTAGTGTTTCCTAATATGTAATATGAAGACATAGGTTTCTAGCAATGTTTTAGGGATATGGGAGAGAACTCAATCTGAATCTCTGTTTCTGAGGTCGTGTCTGCAGCTGCGTACCTGTCTTGTGAAGTCACTGGAAATAGACTTGTGTCCTCCTTACAGGACTTCTGCATTCTAAAAACCCATCCTAAACCATTGAGAGTAAAATTCTGACGACCCTGTGATCATGTGAATGTGTGCGGGTTATCTGACTCTTGTCATCTCTGATTAACTTTAATTGGTTGCTTGGCTTAGTGTTGCAGAAGGAGTGTGTCCAACGCTTCTATCTAAAAAGACAACACCGCAGGGAGATGTCAGCGCTGCCTCTCCATCTCCAGTTTTGAGGGTGCTGCCATGTCACACCCCTTTCCGTGTGGTGGGTAGGCCAGGATGGCTACATTGTGTTAAGAATTTGTCTTAGTAGGAGAAATCTGTAAAAATCAAATAATCTTTTTGAGGATCATTTAAAGTATGAATTTCTTAAATATTACTATTTTCTTTTTCCCTGTAGCACAGCAAGATCTTCTCTCTTCCCATCCTCTGTTCTGTGGCCTGTACCTTAGAGCACCGAGGTCACTCAGGAGAAGACTGTGTGGTTTAGATGTCCTAGCTGTAAATCTGGAGGATGTTCTGTCATAAAATCAGCTCTGCTTGAGTCTACGGAAGACCAGTCCTTAGAAAACAGTCGTACTTCTATTTTGCTAAATTGTCCACAGGCAGGCTATGTGTTTTAGTGAAATAAAATTATCTTTTGATTCCTTTCTTTACATGCAGATGTACAAAAAAAAATCTAAGAAGTAAAAAATAGATCCTTTGATCTTTTTTTTGATCCAGGTGGGAGTTGATGGGTACAGTCCAAATACACACGGAAGCATGAGAGAGGAGACAAGCTGTAGGAAGCCCCGGTGCAGTGACTGCTAGCTGGCCCCCGAGCAGTGTGACAGATAGCGATGATCTTGGGAACTACCATGGTTTTTTTTGGAAGGATGAGGTTCAGAGTGCGGTCTCTACGTGAGGCGCTCATTCGCGTACCTGTCAGGGTGCTGTCTCAAACCAGGGAAGTCCTCTGGCAGAGACCGGAGATTTGTAACTGAATTTCCATTTTGGCCGTCTTCAGAAGTTTTTTTGACATCCAGGAATTGGAGAGTTGTCTTGGAAAAGATCTGTGAACAGAAAAATGCAAGCAAGGAACACAATTGTTACAGTTAATAGAAAAGCTTTCAACAACTATTACTCTGTGTTTGAGCCCACTGGTAATACTACTGCTTGTTAAATCAGGGGTGAGTAGTTCTGCAGGCACGCTCGTGCCCTGCTCCTGCGCTGCTGTGCCCTTCCCTGTCTGCGTACGTCAGATACTCAGTTCAGGAAGGTCAAGTGTTTGCAGCGTAAAAAGATTTAAAATGTTTCTCCGGTCTCCGGGGATGCAATAAAGCGGTGACCTTCTATCAAAAAATCTGGAGTAATTTATGCCCTGGAGTTGTGTCAAGTTACATACTTTTTCTGTAGAGAATACAGAAACGCTTGCGAGGTGTCGCATCTTGAACACAAACCGCCTGTAAGCGGGTAGCGTTTGGTGCGTCAGTCGGTGTCCTGGCCAGCCAGCTGCAGCCCAGCTGCGGCGGGGTGAGTTGCAGATAACGCAGGAACAGCAGCACCTCAGGCTTTCACAAGGCAAATCCCAAGTTTGAGGGGATATTTTTAACCTTGTCCGGTTGCCACTGGGTAACTTTTCTAAAGGAATGGGAAGACATTTGTGTCCGTTGGGTGTCCTCACAGCTGGGGTGTCACAGTCCTGTGCCTTGCATCCGAGGCTGACGCCTTAGACGTGGCTGCGTGATGCTTCGTTCCTTTAGGCTGCTTCAGAAGAGGTTTGCAGGAAGCACAACGAGTAGCGATTCCCTGCAATTAAACTGTTGATCATCTTGGCTCAGGGAAGAAACGTGAAGCAACATCCACTCCAGAAATGGAGGTGTTAATTAGAAATGCACATCTTCTGGGTCGTTACTGCTTAATTGGAAGGTGGAGTTGATGCTTGTGCTAAACTGTCAGGACACAACTTTGCAGTCGTGTGGCACAGCCGCGCAGGTACAGATGTGTTTTCTGAAATGATTTGACCGATTGTAACGTAAAGAACAGGTACGGAGAGTGACGTCTTTGGGCAGAGCCATCTGTTTAATTGTATTATCGATCCTATATGATACTAATAGCTTATAGAAGTTCTCCTTTGGCACACTTGTTTCTCCTACTCTTTTAGATCAGGCAAACCATTCAGTTTTGGAGCTGTAAATGGTGTTTCTGATAACATTGCAAAATACTGGAAGTAGTCCAGCCAAATCCCCAAAGCTCCGTGCGTTTTCTTGACTGCCCTGGGTGAATCGGTGTTGGAGTTACAAGGCTGTGCAGCACTGAATTCCTTTGGCTGAACAAAGGGTGAGCAGCAGCCGCCGCCCTGAAAACCAATAACTTCTAATTGCGAAGAGAGGTTCTTCTGGCCTAATAAAGTGGCTTTCATGTGCTGAGACGGAAGTAATTTCTAGATTACGGCCCAGGCCCGTGAGCAAAGTGCGCGTCTGCTGTTAGATAAGGAGAATGGAGAGTGTGTGTTGTGCATGAAGAGCTGCCGGTGAAGCTGGCATTGCTGACCCCCACGATGAGCGGGCTTGAGCTCCTTTCCTTGTGTAGAGAACTGTTTGTTACCAGGTGAGAAGGAGAAAGTTGCAGGTGGAGGAACAAAACAGTGCTGGGAAAAATGTTCCCTGTTTCATTTCCACCCCTGGGTGATTTGGGAGGGGGGGATGTGAACTCTTCCCCCTCCTGTATTTTAAGCCGTTTGGGGTTCTGTGCCGGCAGCTGGTGGGTGTGCGGCACGGCGCTGATTTGTACCGGTGGGAGTGTCACGTTGGGGAGCGTGGGAAGGAAGGCTGCAGTGCCTCCATCCTTCTTGTCCGGACTCTGTTGAGGCTGTCTTGGTGTTGGCTTGCTCAAAGTTCCCTGACTTTGACAAAAATTTGAATATTGCTTTCCTAATGCATTCCTCTTTTAATAGGAGAAGAAAATTGGAATTGATGAGCTTGTTATCAAGAGAGAATGCAACTCCTTCCTGACAAAAGTGTAAAAGCTCCCAGCAAAGTAAACTAGAGGTCAAATGGAGCAGATGGAAAGGCTGGTCCTGAGCTCTTCCCCCTCTTGAGGTCAGGGCTGCGTGTCCCAGGGGACAGCGTGCTTATCCTGCCGGGCACGGCAGGGCGCTCCGAGTGACTGGAGATCTGGAAAGGAACCTTGTCTTGCCAAGCCTGCTGGTCCAAAAAGTCAAAGTGTTTTTTTCAGATGTCCAGAAAAACCTTCTGCAAACTAGTAACAACTTTAGGATTTTTTTTTTTTTCTTCCCCAATTGTAGAAGCACAACATTTAGGGTGGCTCACATTGCTGAGTCTGATCCGGTCTGTGCTGTAGGCATCACGTTGTCATTCCTTTAACAATATTAACAATAACACTGAATGCCTTCCTCAAAGCAGTTTTGGCTTTGTCTTTGCCATTTCCCACCACGGATTAGTACAGTGCCTGCTTCCTTCCCTGGTGAGGAGCCCTTTCCTCGCTGCTGGTCATCAGCTGTGATAGCGTTGCTATCGTTTTATACCAATTTCTTCTCCTCTTCAGTGCAGTTTGTTTTTCAGCTCCGTGTTGCGTGTGTATGTATGTACATAATCCTCCTCAGGCTTTCCTGTGTCGAGAGCTTCATTTGTCTCCTTCTCCCAGGCTGTTGCTGACCCAGCTCTGCTGCAGCCCGTCGCTCTGCGTGCTCCTGTCTCACTCTGTGTCTCAGGCTCCTGATGGTTGCAGTTTTCGTGTTCATCTCAGCTTCTGTTGTCGCGTGGTCCGTTGGATTGGAGCGTAGCCCTGCATAACGTAGGGCCTACGTATTATCTCAGCTCCCTGTTTACCTTCAGAGCTCCTTGAATACCATTATTCTTCCTTTCAGTGTTCAAACTAATTTTATTTGCAGACTTTTCGTGGTGAATGAGTGTTTGACTTCGAACGCCTTTGAGTCAGCCGTGCTTCCGCACAGGCAGACAGGCATCTGCTCGGACCCCGGTAAATATGGACTAAACTTGCTTCCCAAGAGCGACTCCTGCACGGGTTCTTCGTTGCCCACTTTGCATGCTCTGGGTTTGGCGGTACCTGGGTGCCGAGCAGCTGTTGTCCTGGAGTTTAGATGCTTTTTGGAGTGGGGAATCCCCATTTCTGCACGGCTGGCAGCAGGCTCAACAGAGGCAACTTTAATTTCTGGTACCCGGAGTTGTGGTGTTTCCTGACACTTGTCTGCCAACGCCAGCGTGACAGAAATTACGTGTATGTGCAAATGCATACATGTGAGTATGTCTAGGTCTGTATGTTTTGCACAAAAGAAGATTTTAAACATAGAAGGCTATTTGTCATATACAAACCTTGTAGAAACAGTGCTCAGAGCAAAACCTGCCGCAGCTTTAGAAGCTGTTTCATAATCTTTTGGATAGGATTAGGAAATTAAACGAGTTAAGCTGTTTCAGATGAAGAGCATCCCTGCCTTAGCATTTAATATTTTAGCTCTTCTAGTCAGTAACAACTGACAGGTAGTAGTGTGCTTTTCTGATGAACCACCAACTTACCTCCTGTGGGGTCTGAGTAATGGGAAACATTTTTCTTTAGCTTCCTCTATCATCAGCCTTAACAATTCACCAATGCTAACCATATTTTTGTACTATGTGCTCGCCCACACAACAGTGTAATACAGCGTACTGTAATATTCCTGAGATTTTATTATTCATTCTCTTCCCTAGTCATATTTTAAACGAGCAGTGCTTTGCTTTTGCTCGTCTTGAAATTCAGAAGGAGAAAGAATGGCTTTATGTATGTACGAAAATACCCAAATGACTTCGCATTGCGTTCTGGGCTGAGCTCTCCTGAAATGGAGAACAACTCCGTTTCAGATTTTTGTGGAGGAAAATTGGAATCCATGCAACTTAGGAGAAATCTCTGGAAGATCAGACATTATGGTGATTGTTTCTGTTATGAAAGTATTTGTTCTTTGGGACAACTTTTACTTTTTAGAAGTAAAATATGTCAGCGTCACTGAGCCTCCTGGCGCTGGATTTTCATGGTTGGCTCAGTAGCAGAAGAGCAGAGGCAGCATTAGTGCTTCGTCAGAAATCTGAAGGTGAGGTTCTTCACCTTTGTTGTTCAGCACGAGGTTGTCAGTGCATCACGTGGTCTCATTTTTCTCTTGGGAAGCAGAAGGAATATTGGCGTAGACATGGATTTAACAGCAGATGCTGCATGGCCGTAGATGGATGATGGATGCCTCGAGCTGAAGGTGCTTTAGGAAGAAGGCGCAGTCTCAGATGTGGAGTCACCTCCCTAGAACTTCGCTGTCCTTGGAGTCTCCTCCTTGCACAAACCAGAACAATAACTGGAAGCAGGGAAGGCTGCTTTTGCTACTTTAAGCCCAGCGTTGTCTGTATTGTGGACACGGGCGTAACTGCAACCTGTGAAGGTGTGTGGGTCACCTTCGACGAGCACTGACGGCAGCGTACCCGCACCAGATGGCGTTCGGTCAGCTGCAAGATCTGCTCTGGCGGTTTGCTAGAGCTGAGCTTGATGTTACCTTGCCTAGTTGCTAGCAGTAACCTTCTAGTCAGCTTAAAATTAGCTTGTGTAAATGTACTTGACGATGTCTTAGAAATACTCTTAAGGATTTTGCTTCCTCTGTTCCCTTGTGTGGTGTGTAAGCGCAGGAGTGTTGGGTGGCAGAGAAGGGGAGAGGGTGCAGGGTTCCAGGAGGCCTTTGCTGGTGGCCTGGGAAGCTGGACCCCAAAATGGCAGAGCTTGCTGTGTTCCTTGGCACTGCCACTGGTGGATGACAGCCCTCAGGGCTCCGGTAGCTCGTGTTACAGCTCTGAGCTGCTGCGATTATGCCAGAAAAACTCAGGAGCAGGCAATGCCCGCACCCTGTCAGCAGCAGTGCTGGGGGTGTGAGCACAGGGTGAGGAGAGGGGAGGTAAGAGGGAGCCCCTAGAACAGTGTGTTGTTCTGTGTTCCTCCTTTTCTGGGAGCTTTCCAGTTCAATCATCATCTCTTGCATGACCAGATTTCCTCAAATTGTCCCTTGACACTTGTGAAAACCTGCCCCCGTGGAGTGACGTCTTTTTCTTGCACGAGCTGTTCAAACCCTTCTGTATATTGTTAAAGTGTCAAAGTTCTGCAAAACGGTCTCGGAGCTTGAGGAGGGCACACGCTGGAGGGCTGGGAGCACGGTGTAGGTTACAGACGTGGTCTGAGATGGTGGTGGTGGCCAAGGGAGAGATGGGCTTTGGCCAAGGACCCCAGAAGGACGACGTGCCGGCACAGCCAGAGCTGCTGCTGCGGAAGCAGCCACGTTATTTCACGTGGTGGATACCCAAGGATGTTTTGCCACGTGTCTGTCATATTGTGGAGCTTGCAAAAGGAGCGCTTGGTGCTGGGTTTGAAACGTGTTCCTTGGTATTCATGCGTTTCCTTACAGCAGAGCTTGCACGTTCCCACACGCGGACAGGAATAACAGAGAACAGCGCTTGCTGTTCACGTGTAGGAAGCAGTTTGTCAGCAGGGATTAAAAATGCACTTGAGGACTAATGCTGCGCAGAGGTTTAATCCAGGAGCTCCCTGTCCAGTTTTCTCAAAATATCTGACCTAATGCGTTTTATCAGGGCGTGCCCGTCACGGAATAGTCTCCTCGCAGATGGAAGCAGAAGTGGTAAAATGGTGGATGCTGTTTTGTGTGGAGTGCCTGAAGATGATGAGCTGTGTATTTCAGAAATCCACTGATATTAGTGTATTTTTTTATTACAGGAATATTTGAGTCTCTTATTACACTTGAGGTTCAGGTAGATAAATCTTTTTCAGGACTGAAAACGGAATCCTTTTCTGCTGTCGCATAAGTCAAGGGCCACTGAGCATTATTCAGTAAAAATAATGAATGAGTCCTTTTCTAAATAATGAGTGTTCTGGAAGAATGATGTCACGATATAAAAAGTTGATCTGAGCTGTAGGGCAGGCTTGCTGCAGTCAGAAGCAGATGACGTTGGGGATGTAGGAGGGGGCCGAGGTTCCTCTGCTGCGCTCCCCGTGTGCTACACGCTGCCCCGTGATGGGATGGGGTGGCTGGGCTGAGAGGGGTGGTGCTTGGATACTTCAGCTGCTGATTCATGAGGAATAGTGGAGGGGGAAAAATTGAGAGATACACTTGTGATAGGATTGCTCCTTTGACTTTAGAAAGAAAAAAAGGAGGGAGGACGACACCCCCGCAAAATGTGTTGCAGTATTTTTTTCTAATAGTGATAGGTTGTAACCGTTTAACTTAATTTTACTCTGCTTGTTACTGATCTGTGATGTTTCCTATAGAGTAGGAAATACCATTTGCATCGTGCTGTTTCTTTTGAGAAGTTTTACAGAGAGATTCTATGGAGTTGGATGGCAGCTGGCTGACAATTAAACCTTCCTGCGGACTTTCAGTGCTGCCCTGTGTTGTTGTTGGCAGTTGTGTGTCCAGAATGGATGTGCTCAAATTTCAGTTTTCTGAGTAATGTCAGGGACGAACAAGTGACATCTTTATTCCACCCTCTTTTCCCCTCATAGCACAACGTTGTGAGATCGTTACCCAGGGTTGCAGTGGGTCTGTCTCTAGGCTGCTTTGCCATACCAGCTTCCAGAATATCCCAGTGTCCTGTTACTGGGCAAGAAACACCTTCCAGTGAGTGTTTTGGTACCTGCTGGCTTGTGGCAGGGTTCAGGGAAGTTGCGTGAACACCAGAGTTTGCTGGTAAGTTAACAGCATTTGCCTTGCAGGCTTTTTCCTGGGTGATTTTAAAGTATTTTTCATAGGTGTGCTAGAAAATCAAAGGTATGCTATACTCACAAAACAGACACCAGTGTCTGTGACACGGAAGCGTTTGGAGAAACCTTGAAGTGGGCAGAGGAGCTTGGCAGTGCCAGCGGACCGTGCCCTCAGTATGTCAGTACTCACCAGATCTATTTGGTGATGTATGGATTTCCAGAAGTTTGGAGACTTGGCTTGGTAAAGGAAAACTGGAATGTTGTTTGACAGTTCTTTCCTCTCTCTCGTAGTCTATGCAAGCAGCAAGATGTCCCACCGATGAGCTGTCGTTAACCAACTGTGCCGTGGTGAATGAGAAGGACTTCCAGTCTGGGCAGTGAGTGTCTGCTGTTGCTCTTTCAACTTTGAACCAAAAAGGGGTTGTTCTCAAAACTTGGATGAGGGTGGAATGAAATTTCAGATTTGAGTAAATGAATACAGTAGGTATGGTAAATGGTAAATTTTTCTCTGAAGCATTTTTTTCCATAGGAACTGGGTCTGCTTAACTAATTGTAATCAATGTTTTAATGAAGGACTTGGGCCTTTTTAGATTTTTTTAATTTGTTTTTGCTGTTGTTCCTGTTACATAGTTAGAAGAATTGAACTATTTGAAGTAGATTTTTATCATTTATGTTGCTAGGGCCATCTTCTCACTTTCTCATCATATTGAGATGTCAGAGCAGAGTCGGTAGAAACTCTCTTGTTCTGGGGGTTTTTACGCACAAGAACAAAAAGAGAAGACAACCAGTGTGGGCACAACAGTGAGGATTCTTTAATTACAGTTCTGGGATGACTTATAGAAGCTGACTCTGGGCTTTACTTTTGTGATAAAGGTAGAAAACACTTTTTTTTTTTTTTTTTTTTTTTTTTTAGTTTTATAAA
>WHYT01016683.1:79566-99969 GCA_009806455.1 Tetrax tetrax
GCCGCTCTCAGCTCTCCCCGGAGCCTCCTCTTCTCCAGGCTGAACAGCCCCAGCTCTCCCAGCCTGGCCTCACAGCAGAGCTGCTCCAGCCCTCTCAGCATCTGCGTGGCCTCCTCTGGGCCCTCTGCACCAGCTCCACGGCCTTCTGCTGTTGGGGGCTCCAGAGCTGGACGCAGCGCTGCAGGGGGGTCTCAGCAGAGCGGAGCAGAGGGGCAGGATCCCCTCCCTTGACCTGCTGGCCATGCTAGGAGGGTTGGTGAGGGAGGGACACCATGGGAGCTGGTGGCCTTGTGTCCCCCATGAGTAGTTAAAGTCCAGGCAGTTGTGAGGAAGATGAGGGGGAACCTGATTCCACCATCACCCCTGCCACTACTGCACACAAATCCCATCTTCCTTTTGTTTTGCTGTCTTATGGCAAAAAGAAGTCTGGCTGTCACGTGGTAAGAGCTGTCAGGCAGAGTCTGAGGGTAACTGTGAGCAGTTTGGAGTATCTTTGTTCCTGACAGCTTCGCTTCTGAGAGTGGCTGGCACGTGGTTACAGTTTGGTTCTCTCACATCTTGCAGTGCAGTTCCTGAAGTAGAGGGCTGCTGGTGGGGGAATGTGAACGGTAATGGTTGGTACAGTGTCTTGCAGCTGGGCTTTGAGATCACCTTAGGTCACTGGAGGTGATGGACTTTGTTTTTTCCTTTATAGGACCCAATATTTACTGGCTCGTTTCTTCCTCACAGCACTGGGAGCAACGCAAAATCCTCCTGGGTGCGTATTGGAGTAAAATACTGTTTTTTTTTCTCTCTTCTAGACACGTTGTTGTGAAGACTTCTCCCAACCACAAATACATTTTCACGCTGCGAACCCATTCCTCGGTTGTTCCTGGCAGCATCGCGTTCAGCTTACCCCAGGTACCGTGTGGTTCGGCGTGCTGGTTTGCTGTAGAATACGGGGAATCTCTTTTGAGACGAGGATTGCAGATAGCTGTTCTAATTGGAGGGAGAGGTCTGCGTAAATGCGTGCTGCAAGTTTGATTTCTGACAGCAAAAATTCAAGGAGCCTTTTCCTCTAGCTGAAGCAAACTTGCTTATGTCACTGATCTATTTCTAGTGTGCAGTGGGATAAAAATACTAGAAAAGGTGTAACGTAACCTTTTAAATACCACCAGCAACAAACTATTTAAAAAAGAAAAGCCTACGCAATTTCTGCTATTCGTTGTGAATTTTTGTTGTTCCTTGGTTTCCCGTGGCTTTAAAAGGTTTTCTGTGCTCTGTTGCTCTTTTGAAGACCTGCAGGAAGTTTTGTTGGCTACGCTCAGTCGTTAGTGTTTCTAGATGAAAAGTGCAATAGAATGCATAAAATACATTTACCTGGTCTCTTCTTAATGAAGTCAAGTTATCCCATGTTAAATGATGGTTGCAATAAGTAATTGATACAATTAACTTCCAAATAAAAAAAAAAATGAATCTTTTAGCCTTTAACTGGCTACAACAGGGAGTCGCATAACATGAAACTCAGCAACTGTGGTCACTGGTTTAATGCTGTCGTATTTTCCAGCTAGTAGCTGGCCTGGAAGTTGAACAGAAGATTTTTTTTCCTTGACAGATGACTTGGCATAGGCCCCAAAGCTTCTTTTTGCTTTTTGATGTCTTGTTCACATGCAGATTTGTCCGGATGAGTGGGTGCAGAGGAAGTTATGTTCACCCTATGTCTATGATTTGTGATCAGTTATCGGTAGCAGATATTTCTATCGCAGGTTAAAGTAGATGCATTCATGGTCTGGGTTGGTTTTTGGAGATTCTGGTAGTTGTTGTAGAGCTGAGAGCTCTTCTGCTAAGGAACGAGGTAGGTTGCTTACCCCTCAAAAGTGACCGTGGTAGCAAGTGTTACGGCTGCTGGGCTAGGAATGTTTTATTTGTGTGTTCCTGGTGCTAGGGTTTGATTTCCAGTATTCCCTGAAGCTCTGGATAACTGCGGTGAGTGTTGCCCAAAATGTGTGTTTACCTCGTGTTCGCAGAGGGTCGTGTAACGTGCATTTAGGCTCTAGGACCCCCAAGAAAGTCTGTTGTGCATTCGCTACGCACGTAAAGCTGTCCCGCATTTATTCTGTAATAATCTTCACTTTTTGACCTAAATACCAAAACCCCTGAAAAATTTTGTATACTGCAGAGACCAAAAGATGAAGGGCCGTGCGGTGGTGACAGACTTTGTAGCAGAAAGTCCTCAAACAAACGTGGGAGTGGAGCTGGATCGCTTGCCCTGGGGAGGATCCTGACTGATCTTTCTCGCTGAACTTGGGCAGCTTTCCGTCCTCTGTTCAAATCCGGCGCTAGCCTTAACCTGGAGGGCGTAAACAAAGCCCAGTGTTAGCAGGAGGACCAGTGCGCCTGCCCACCGTTCTTGCACTGGTGTTTCAGGTGGAGCTGAGTTTAGGATAGCTTTCGGGGAAGAACTGGAGTGTCAAGGGGAGCGCGAGAATTCTTCCTGACCATGCAGATCAAAGTGGAAGCTGTGAAGCGTGAGGTTAATTATGGAAATGTAATTTGTTTTCACCTTCTTGGTCACAGCAGGAAGTAAACTTAAGAATTCCTGTTCTGGGCTCTGATTTCTACAGGTTGATCCCTATTATGTCACAGGAATTCTTTCCTTAAGCCTAAATTCTGTCTTGAACCAGAAACATATTGGAGAGGGAGCCTGAAGGACAGGCTTTCTAAAGTTTTTGTCTTGTTTTTACAGAGAAAATGGGCTGGACTTTCTATCGGACAAGAGATAGAGGGTAAGTCAGACAGCAGCATGCTCACGATGTCTGTTTATGAAAGCTGAATTCCGTGTTTCTGCCCTGAAGTAAAACTGAATTAGAAAATTTCGTATCTTCAGCTCTTCTTCAGGAAACATGAGGCCCTCGTTCCCGAAAGGGAGTTGCTCTCATGTCTGCAGGATTTCTGTTTCTTAACATTTTCCAAACCTGGAGGACGATGTTGACTGTTACCTTTGGACATCTAGTACATCAGTGTAGCTCTGCATGGGACATCAGTGTCCTCCTGCAGATGTGAACGTTTCACATGTCCTGGATAATCTGTTCTGGTGGCTTTGGGGAACGCTTGCCAGCTAACAGAAAACAGCTGTTGTCACTGGGGATATTCTTGGCATCTAAATCTGAGTACGGAGGATGGGGAAGCGTTAGTGCGAAGAGCTGCCGGGAGCCAGCAGTGTGCTCTCGATAGCTGCAGTGATGAGCTTTGTGAGCAGCACCGACGTTTTCACCAACTACTGACTAGAATATTCTGCGGTACGATGAAAGGAAAGGGATGCCATCTCGAGTTCGTGCAAATTGAAGATTTGTATTCCAATTTCAAGTCTTAATTGAGCCTCACAAGCCTTTGCCAGTGTTCAAAGAGGAGACTGATTTGCTCAGCTTGCGTGCTCTATCTTTCATTTACTCATGCTGCCTTTCCATTTACTCACACTATCTTTATTTACTCATGCTGTCTGTCACCATGACTTCTGATTTATGAGTGATTGGCATCACAATTGGTGGCCCTGTCAGTTCTAGGTGCTGCTGTTTGAGCTGTCTGTAGCTTCTGCAGTATTGAGCAAAGCCCTGGCAGCAGCTGGTTACTCCGCGCTCTCTGCGGCAGTCCATCAGTGTCGCGGATCGTTCTGACCATCGGGAATTACCTGGGCGCTCCCGGGAGCAGCCATCTCATCCACTTCTTTGAGGAGGTTGCGGTGATGCAGCCTGGGCTCATAGTCGTTGCTGTAGAGCGTTAGGCCACAGTTTTTGTCCTTTGTGTTCACAGAAATTCCAGGGAATTCTTCTCTCGTTTGAGGATTGTGGCAGAGCTGAGGACTGCGTCCTGGGTCAAAAAGTGAGGAGGACCTGGACTGAGGAGTGGCACAGCTCTGGATGCGAGGTGCTGTTAGGGAAGCCTGCTCCTTGGCTGTTTGTTTTCTTAGCTCCTTTGGTCTCAGCAAGTCCACGGATCAGTACCTGAGTGTGAAGTCAGAGTCTTTGTGGTTTTTGTAGTGACAAGCTGGACTGGTCTGCCTGCCTCTCTCCACAACTAGATGCCTCCTTGGAGGCAGTTTCTTTTTGCTAGCTGGTTTTTTTTTTTGTTTGTTTGTTTTTCAAACTGAAGAATAACCTATAATGAGGGGGGAAGATGTTTAGATTTATTTCTCACCCTTGTTTGGTTGCTGATCAGTAAGATGTGCCAGCTGTCTTACAGCTAAATGCTTTTAGTACTAAAAGTTATCTGGGGAAAGAAACCCTAGTATTCAGCATGATTGGCTGTTAGGGCAGATTTGTGATTGTACTTCTAGCAGACCTTGCTATAAACTTGCCAACTACGTGGGAGCAAGAAATTAAGAAATTAATGCAGTAATTTTATGCAGAGTGACTCAATGTCATATGACTCCCTGCTGAGTATAAAGGGTTTGTAAAGCTCTTCTACAGGCAGGGAGAAGCATTCCTACTGGTGATTTACCAGGGCGCTCTTTGTCTTGTTCCCCAAGTGATGTGAAAAACGTGATTTAAATACCAGTTTTAAATGCGGTCCCCTCAGTGGTACAGTAAAGCTGAGTTCTGTTGAGCGCCTTATGCCACGGTAAAGGCTTTCCAGGTGAGCGAATCTCGCGAGTCTGTGGGTAGCGGAGTGCCTTGAGCGGATGCGGCGGTCCTGCCCTCGGCGCGGTTCAGCTCCAGCAGCTCCCGGGTTGCAGCTGGAGATGCTGGCTGCCTCAGCTGCGGTCCCAGCACTGGGAGGTTGCTGCTGTCTTCTCCCCGTTTCTAGGACGCTGCAGGCTTTTGAAGGGGTGTGTCCCCAGGGGCGCGTTACTGTTCTCCTCTGTGCCATCCATCCCCAGCGTTCAGCCCGTGCTGTAGGTTCTGCTCGTATTCGGTTGACACCTCAGGTCTGTGATGTGACCAGATCCAGGGACTGATATTCTTTCTGGAAGCTTTTGTCCGACAAAGCCCTGAGATTAGGCAAGTAAAAGGAAATAACTGCCCTAAAGTGACCTGTAAGGTCAGAAGAGCTCCTGTTGTGCCCTTGCAGGACTGAGGTCCCTCCCTCGTTAGCTATGACTTGCGTGATAACCCTGCTGCCATATCCCTTTCTGAAAGAACTCGTTGATGCAGTGGATATACCTCAATTCAGGACGTGGTTTAGTGTTTCTTCTTTATCCTTCTTTCCGTGCAGATCTTTGACAGCTCATTTCTAGGTGAGCTAGGTTCTTGTACCAGGAAAGACGTTAAAGTGCGTGCTGTGATGACCTGTGTGTCTTCTGGTAACAACTTAAACAGGCGGCAGGCTGTCTTTATTCTCAACTTGAATGAGTCACATCATAGCACCCGGGGTGCTTGTTTTGATGTCACATCTTCCCAGGAGCCTGCAGGTTTATTTTGGAACCGTTCTACTGCCAAGAGGCTTGATAGGAAACAGTACGTTACCCGTGAAGTAAGTTTCCCTTATTCACCTCCTACTGCTTTATCCTTCGCTGTGACTTCTGGATCAGACGAGACTTTTCTTCTTGAGATTCAAAGCAAACCCATAGCGTTCCTCAGTCTTCTGGAGAAACATCCAACTTTCTGCTACCTAATCTGGAGAAGAACTAGTCAATCTGTTGCTACAGAAACCAGTTATGACCTCTTGTCATTGCTTTTTTGGGCAAGACTGCTCTTAATGCTTGGTGTTGGGCTTTCTGAAAATGTCCTCCAAACCCTTAGGTACAGATAGAGCTATCGTGGTACTACAGCACGTGGGGCTTTGCTTTCCTTGTCCTCACCCTTCAAACCTTGTGTGGTTTGAGCTGTTTTAAAGGACACAATTTTGAGTTTTTAAAGAAATGCAGGGATTTGCAGTGGAGATATGTTTGCTGTGGTTTTAATCTTGTAGTAGGACATGGAGGTAAGAGTAATAAGGGCCTCTATCAGAAATAATACATTAAATTTTATTAAGTACTCATTCTGAATGGAATGGTGTGTATATCCAAACTTAAAGCATGTTCAGTATATTGTGGGGGGATCTTGCTGTTCTGATATGTGATGTTTCTTTTTTTTTTTTTTTTAACAGTTTCCCTCTACACTTTTGACAAGGCCAAGCAGTGTATCGGCACCATGACAATTGAGATAGATTTCCTGCAGAAGAAAAGCATCGACTCCAACCCCTACGACACGGACAAGATGGCTGCCGAGTTCATCCAGCAGTTCAACAGCCAAGCCTTCTCCGTAGGCCAGCAGGTGTGGGCTTTGGTTTGGTTTTTTAAAGCTAAAATGTTCTCAGGTAACACGTGCACGCTTGTACTACAGCGACGTAAAGTGAAGAGTGTCTGGGTGCTGCCTGTGCCGCAAAGCACAGTGAACAGGCAGAAGTGATTGATTGTGTGGAGGGTTTCTTTATGAAAAGTTGAATCATCATGACTTTCACTGAAAGAATGAGCAGAGTGGTTTAAAATCTGCCTTTTCCTTCTCTAAAGAAACCTGGCTGTCCTTGTGAGGGAAATCTCAAGGCTTGAGCGGGAGCTGGGTTCTCTCTCCGTTGTGGCCGGGTTGGGTATGAGCATGGCAGCTCCTGGAATCTTTTGAGAAGTAACTTTTGTCTTCCTTCTGTGTAAGATCAAAATGAGCGCAGGTTTTAATTAATTCTCAGTAGCACCTTTCGAGTGCGGTGTATTTTGTTGTAGCATTTATAACTACCCTATGGACTCCAGTAGGAGAACAGGTATGGAGCGTTTGACTTGGGGCTTTCTGAAAGCTGATGTCTGGATTGAGCCGAATTGAGCCCTCTCACCTCTGCGGCAAATGGAAAATCTGCGGTAGCCTCTGGTTTCACAGATTCTCAGGACAAGTTGAGGTCTGTCTCTCACAGTAGTTTCCAGCTTGGAAGGTCTGAGTCTTAAGTGAGCTGGGGGTGTAATCTTGGCGGAAGGGAATTGTGCGGAGACAGCCTGATTTTCTGTGGGATGGACCCTTCTTGTCATGATACTCATTCTGGGTGTCACTACTGTAGCACTGTTTTTGAGATGTCCTTGTCAAACTGGAATACGAAAGATCAAAAAAGTTTGAGCTAAATCGTTCTCCTTGCCTTGAACCAATATTTAAAGTGAGAGGAAAATGTCAAGAGATGATATAGAACCTTTAGCTGGGGAGAAAAGGGTCGGAAAGAGAAACTTTCCTTGGAAGGAAATCTTTTCTTTGAATTTTTCCACTTCACATTATACTACTTTTGATCTGTTACCCTTAGGTATGGACATGAAAAAGCCACGCTCAGTGTGCCAGACCTTTGCAGGATAAAAACGACACGGAATTTTTTTGAGCGTAAACTTAGTCCTGAGGCCTCTTTGTCTTCACATCTTAGTAGGCTTGCCAAAATGCTTTTTAGCTTTTTAATGAGTTAAAATCCCCTTTTGTTTTTTCTTTCCACAGCTTGTGTTCAGTTTCAATGACAAACTTTTTGGGCTGTTAGTGAAGGACATGGAAGCGATGGACCCCAGCATTCTCAAAGGAGAGTCTGGAGCAGGCAAGAAGCAGAAGGTAGGCGCACGGGACGGCGTGTTCCTTCCCTAGGGACTGCACAGATTCACATACTGATCAGATCTTGCTACAGGGAAGAATGAGGTTACTTGCATCTGGAGAAGCTGCACGTTTGTTTTGTCTGGTGGCTGCTGTTGCCTCAGAGAGGATAAGGAGTGTTATTTTCAGTTTAATGCGGTTTCCTGTGCTGGTGTAGTTTGGAGCTTAGAGTTACACTCGCTAAAGTTAGTGTACTCTGTAAAGGTACAGGGAGTCTTTTGGGCTTTATGTTCTGATTTATGGAAACATCCTCTTTTGAGCCTTTCTGTCTTCCAGATATGTCCAGTTTTGATTTTTTCCTTCTGTAGAAAGGGCATGATTTTATTTTCTTCTTTGTTTGCTAGATCTTGCTGAAATAAAATAGTTTGGTTTTGAACTAAACAAGTGACTTGAAAAAGCTAATTTATTATACCTGATGAGCCTCTGCATTTAGTGATGTTAGTTTTAGAGGAGATGTTGGTATTTCACATTCTTCACAATGACTTTTGTAGTGGAGCTTTCGCTGCTGTTTCCTGCCCTCTGAGATGTGTTTGGAGATACCCATGGAGTAATCTGAAGTTGAACCTAATAGCATAATGTAATTATTGGTTTCCTTCCCTCTTGCAGATTGAGGTTGGTTTGGTTCTTGGAAACAGTCAAGTTGCTTTTGAAAAGGCTGAGAACTCCTCTCTCAATCTGATCGGTAAGTGCTACTGAAGTATCTGAAGGACAAATAATCCTTGAAGTTTTCTGCTTTTCAGCCCTCAAGGACTTGTGTGCCTCAAAGTTTGTTCTCCTGGTTACATCACCCATTGACCTCATCCATTGAAAACTGCATCTCGGAATGTTTCCCAGGTGTCTGTTTAAACTACCAGATGGCTGGATTTGATTCCTTAGAACCTGTCACACTCTTTAGAAAGCGGTTTGTAGATGCTCAGGGCTCTTTTGAAAACCACGGCACAGAGAAGATGTCGTCCCTCCAGCAGACTTTGCTGCTTTGACACAGGGGCTCTGTAGAAGTCACTGGCCTCCCAGTAGGACGCTCCACAACTGACCAGTGTAGTAGAGCAGTTCTGAGGGTCTCTATACCATGATTATCACCACCGTGTGTCTAAAATATACAGATGTGGAACTAGGAGGAGGAAAGGGGAGTGTGACCGAGAGATTCTGGCAACAGCAAATTGAGTTAGGTGAGTAGAGAAGTTAACCTGCACTCGTAGGCCTGGGTTAGAAAGGCACCATGGAACAGGAGCTTCAGCAAAAACAGCAACTAATTGAAATATTTTAATTCTTTAAACATCAGAGAATGATGTTTTCAGGGTCGCTAACAAGCCAACACCTCTTTAATTGAATTTAGTTAAAACAGCAGGGAAATAGGAAATGAAGAACCTTTCTGAATGTGTAGCCACAATTTCAAAGTGAGTGCAAAACTTCTGAAAATCCCGGCTCTAGTGAGATCCCTCCTTCAAGGAGAGAGGACAGCTTCTGAAGAGCACTTCAATGTCTTTGACTTCTGAAAATCCTGCTCTTCAGAAACTGGTGACAGCTGCAAAACATGCGCAGGGGTTCATTGTGTGAGTTTGTATTAACTGTTCAGAATGTTAACAAAGCCATGACCTTTTTTTAAAAGAGTTTCTAAAAACCTCAACAAACAAATCTTTAGGTACAATGTCAGTCTTTACTAGTGAAGAAATCGGGGAATAACTGGTAAGTCCTGCAGTCACTCATTTAGAAGGAAACTGGTGTAGGGCTGGTGGGAGCCGGGTGTGTTCCCGTAGAGCCACCAGCTCGAACCATGGGGACCTGGGCCACGAAGTGGGCGGTGATGGCCCCTTCCCTCCGTTGGCTCTGTGGGTGCCCTGGGACCGTGGTGGCTGTTCTGCAGAGCAGATACACGCTCCGTTAGTCTGGCTGTTCCTTTTCTAATCCGTGCGATGAAGAGGATGACGCTTAGTAAGGCTACGGTTGCAAATGCCTCCCTTGCTGGTGATACGGCTCTGTGCGTTCTTCTCTGGTTGTGATTCAAGTCTTGCACTTGAACAGACACTCTTATTTTTCTTTTTTCTCATTTTCTGTTCCTATTTTGTTCCCTCTTTGCAGAGTCCATGAACTAAGAAAACTTTTGCTGCTGCTCTTCCACAGAGAAGTGGTGAGCGAGCGCTGCTGTGGGTGGGTGCTAGTGGCCACCCAATTGAGTACTCCGCTGAGTTTAATAGTTATTATTTTTGCGGTAGGCTTCAAAGCTCAGCTATGCTTGTGTGTCAGCGCTCAGTGCTTTTGAGTGTTCAAAAAAAAAAAAACCAAACACATCAGAAGTCTGTAAGCTGAATTGTAGATGGCTGTAATTAAACGTATTAACGAGGATACAGGTTTTGAGAGCACCAAATGAAATTGGTATGGGCAATTAGTTCACACCTGTGACTACACAATTACAACCCGTTTAGTTTTTTACCATGTTTCGATAGGACAACTCGAGGTGAGTGTTAACATAATCCAATTTATTGCATCAGGGCAAGCAGTGATGTTTTCCTTGTTTAATATTCAAAGCCGTATCGTGACCTGTGATCTTCCTCCTCGCACGCATAGGTGTGAGGAGTGGTCCTGTGGGAGAGCCGATGGAGTGGATGTAGGAATCCTTCACCGTGATTCAATTTCAGTGCCTGCAGACAGACAAAAGAGTTGCTTATGCCTCACTTTACTTCTGTCACGTTGGTGCTTTATTTAATCTCTTCATTGATCTGAGGCAGAGCTGCTTGATGTGCTTTGTTAGTCTCTGGAGGATTGTAAAGTTGTGAATAATTAAATTCTGAGAGAGGAGATAAAAGTAAAGTAAGTGTCACTGAGCACTGCCGTCAATAAGTGGCCTCTGTTTTTCTAATAGAAAAGAATTGTGATCATTAAAAAGAAAAAGCCAATTCTATTTATTTTACTTAGCGTAAAGCCACGTGTTATAAAACCAGTAGATGATGTTTTCATTCCATCTGCGAGAACTTTACTGTGCCCAGGTGCAGCCAGAAGAGGGGGGTGTAGGCTAAGCTTCACGGGAGCAGGAGCGTCCCTGGCTGAGCGGTCTGGTCTGAAAACCGTAGCGGCGCGATGAGGTGATAAATACGCAGTGATCGGGAGCGGAACGCTGCCCGCTGCCCTGCCTGGCACCGCGTCGGTGCCGTACGTTGTGCGTTCTTCACCGTGTCCCCAACGCGTTCGTTAGAGGCCAGTCCTGGTCGGTTTGTTTTGCTGCTCTGGGAATTGAGGTGTTGATTCCAGGTTAATAGCGGTCTAATCCGCTAATGTGGAACTTGCGTTTGGTGTATTTGCTGGATTTCTGGATGGCTAGCTCATTCTCTGGCTCGGCTTGGAAGTGTGTCTAGAAGAGGCTGTGGAACAAATGAGCGAAACGCACGGCTGCAGCGTGCTAGGACTGGCGTTTAGGGGAGATAATGGTCCCCAGGGCCAGCCCTGTAAAGCACTGGGTATATCTAAGAAAATACGAGACATCCCATTTCTGCGTGAATTAAGGATGATCTCCAGGTTTTGCTTTATCCCTGGGTTTTTGTGTTACTGCTGGTTTCTCTGGTAGCTCAGCAAAATGCTGTTGCTGAAAGCCGTTGGGAAGCGTCGATGTAACTGGTAAGTGTCAGTGCTTGTTTATAAATATCCTCCAGTTAGCTTCAGGTGAGACTGGGTGGATTTGGCAGCATCTCAGCAGCATTCTTACCGAAGCATTTGTGCTGATTGTCTGCCTCCTAAATGCCCTGAGTGCCGTAAAGCTTCTCTGAAAAGGGAATAAGGAGCTCTGTAAGACTGAAACTCGTGTGTTTGTCACCCAAAGGGAAAGGAGAGCGTTGCACCGTTCCGTGGAGACTCCAAAACCTGTGCTTAGGGGTCTGGGCACACTTGCAGTAGCTCTAGGAGGGGTTATGGAACAGACAGAAGGAGGCATGGTGGTTTGCCAAGACTGGCTTATTCTTCTGAGTTGCAGAGGAGCTGGCTGACCTTGTAACTGTTTTGTGTAACCTTGCTTGAAATGGCACTGGTATCGAGGCACGGAGGATGGCGAATGGGCTGTCTGTTTTTAAAAACATTCCAGAGAAGGTCTGGAGAGCTACAGATCTTTGACCCTGAAATCTGTGTAGAGAAAATCCACAGAAGCTGTAATAAAGAACCAAGTTAGTGGACACCTGCATAGCGACGATACTCTGGGAAGGGTCAGCCCACCTTCGTCAGGGGCAGGCCTGCTTTGTGACCCCGCTGGAGTTCATTACGGCAATTAAAAGTGTGGGGCTAGGGGCTGACACAGTCTGCTTGCTGTTCAAAGCTCTTCCAGCAAAGTTCCGTATCGAAGTTTCTTTGAAAAGAAGCTAAAGAGAGATCTGTAAGAGAAAAGGTCCTTGCGTGAGTAGGTGAGTGATGAAAGGTAGAAGTAAATAGCCAGTGCTGGTGGAGTTCAGCACAGATCTCTACTGGGGCCTTTGCTTTTCATTATAATTATTGAATAAACTGGGAAAAAAGCTGAGAAATGGGTGACAAAGCTTGCTTTTATGGACCTCAGTGAGCAAGAAATAAAATGGCAGAGGAAATTCAATATAAATAGGTGTAAAGTGATGTGTGGGAGTAAGAACAGGCCTGACTTCGGTCAGATGTGGTTGCTGTTCTGGGCCAAGATCCCAGGTGTGACAGTTTTGAGGAAAAGCTGGACCCATGCTCAGTAGCAGCCTGAGCCCTGTTGTTAAGAGTTATTAAGCATAGTTGTTAAGAATTATTACACGTTATTAATAAAGGAACCGGGGTGCCTCCAGCGCGGAGCGGCTGCTGCGTACGGAAGGCAGAACAAGTGAGGACTGCTCTGGAGCAGGCACGGCTGAGGGGGATACAGGACAAAACTGTTGTGATCCCAGGCAGGCTGGAAGAGAGGGGATACTGGTGCGATCTACTGCCTCGTCAGACGTGGTGAGCTAGGTGCTGTAGGGCACTCTGGGCACCGAGTTTACGCAGGTCCTAGGTGCGTTTGTGGCAGAGATACCTCCTGTGGATTCTTAAATACATAGGAGCAACACCTCGCTCAAGAAATCCCTGAACAGGATGTTGGAAAGCTGGGAAAATCATTTACCAGCTGAGCTGAGTTTCTGGTGTACCACCTTGTCATGGTGCATCCTCCTGGTTTAAAACTGAAGGTTGGGTTGGCTGGACGTGGGTCTGAGCTGGTAGAACTGCTCTGGTGTTTGTGCTTCTATTTGCTGTAATTCTACTGTGCCGCATGTTTGACAATTTTTTTTTTTTTTTTTTTTTTTTTTTTTTTTTTCCCCAGGTAAATCAAAGACCAAGGAGAACCGCCAGTCAATCATCAACCCAGACTGGAATTTTGAGAAAATGGGCATCGGGGGTCTCGACAAGGAATTCTCAGATATTTTCCGACGCGCTTTTGCTTCTCGAGTTTTTCCACCTGAGATCGTGGAGCAAATGGGTGAGTATGATTGGGCTGGGGTACGGGAAGCGCAGCTGTTTCCGGTTTGTGAAGACTGAACGTCAACTGACAACCTTATGGTGCCGTAACGTGGCAGTTGCTTAGGGATCTGATAAACTAACACAGCATCTTCTGCTGCTGTTGCTCCCGAATGTCCTCCGTGCTCTTGTTACTTGGCTAGAGAGGAGGGACGAAGAAACAACGCGAAAACTCCACGCTGCACGTGAAATGTCGGAATGAATGAGACAGGGGATTCAACTGGCTGCTTTTCCGTTGGAACTCATGTGCTCCCTGTTCTCCTGAGTGCTCCGTTTGTTCAGGGCAGTGAAACTGAGTGCTGCTGTTCCTCGCTTACTGGCTCTGGGCTGTCTGTATAGATCAAAGGAAATTCTGTCTTAACGATGCCGCCTTATATATTACACATCTGTTGTCCTGGCAGTTGCACTGTCAGGCCATGTCCTTCTCGCGGTGTTGGCCCGGGAAATGGAGTATCTGGTGTGTTCTGTGCTTGGTCGGGTCTGAGCCGCCGGAGAGGACGTACAGGCCGCGGCACGTCTTGGAGTTTGTGAAATAAAGCACAGATTCTAAATATAACTTTTTTTTTTTTTGGGTCAGGGGAAGGAAAGGAAGTCCCAGTACTTTGTAAACATGTGCTGGCAGGCAGATAAATAGTACTGGTTTTAATTTTTAGTAAGCAATATGCAGCTGCAGGTATATTTTGTCACGTAAAGTGGCTGGGGATGTTGTAGCTGGTCCTTGTTCTCGGAATATGATCTCTGTGGGTTCATCTTTAAACTTGGAATCTGTAGCTGTGTAATTTCTGTGTATTTGTATTTCCCGATCCACCTTCCCTCTCGCCACAAGAAGCAATCAAGATTTTGATTACAAACCAGATTTTCATCAGAAGATACATCCTGTTTGTGTGTGGCTGTGTGAAGCGTGTCCTTTTCCAGTGCTTGTGGAGTTGATGTTAAACTGCCCTGTGAGGTGTGTTAGGTCTTTTCTTAGCAGTTTGACCGCTCATGGAGAAACACTGAAGAAACCCTGTAAGCTAAATCCAATTAGCGCGCCGTTCTCTCTCCTGCCTTTTTACTGCACATCGATCTGATAGCCGAGGCCTGAGCTTCGTTCTCTTGGGTTTTGTGGCTGTAAGTCATAACTTCTCTTCCTCTGCCTGAGAATATCAAGTGTTTAAATTGGTTAAATGTTAGAAATGAGAGAAAATGGGGTTGGCCATGGAAAGAAAAGCTTTTACCTGGACGCTCTGTTGGCCCAGTTCAGAAATGCTGCTGGCAGCTGGCCTTTGGGTGGGCCCACGTCCCTTGAAATATTTTCACCTTTGGAAGCAGCTGTCGTGTATATTCATGGCTGCAGTGCAGCGTCCTTAGCCGTGACGCGGAGGTAAAAGGTTTGGACTTTGGGAATTCTCACCGGTGTCACTGGTGAGAAGTACGTTAGCAGAGTGGAGATCATTAGAGCTTGTTTTTGTTTTGCTGTAGCTTCACCTATTCGGGTTCCCTGGCTGCGTGCAAGCCGGCAGCGTGTTAAGCAGTCGTGTGTCAGACTTCGGTGACATTCCCTTGGTGGTGTCATCAGCAGGATCAACCTGACAGCTGGGCTTTCTTTGGTAACGATGTGCTGCAGCTGACTGAGCTGGGGAGGATCTGCGTCTCCATCAGGTTCCTCTGGAGAAGGTCGGACACCTCGCTGGGCGCGGGCTGTGGAGCTGCTTTGCAGGGCGTGCTGCTCAGACAGCGGTTTTGTTGGCTGGTGTTGCTTCATACAGGAAGCAGAAGATTCTCTGAAGGACCACGAGTATTTTGATTACCCTGGGCAATGAATTAAAGGCGTGCCATATTATGTGTATAAATACATATACCCTTACTTGTGCGTGTTTACACACATACTGCACAAAGAAACATTTTTCTGGTAAGCAGTTAGACTGCAAACAGAGCTCTGCAGCTCTGATTGACCCGAGGGCTAAAGAGCTTATCTGAAATTTGAAAAAACAAAACTTTCTGACATTCGTTTTCTTTGCCTTAGTTATGACTTGCTCTTAACTATATTTCAGATCTGAAATGTCAGCGTGACAGCTGTTCACCTTTGTATATGATTTATTGGGAAAGGAAAAGAAAGAATTTACTTGCGATCTGGTGCTCTAGTGCTCACCCGCTGCCGGTTTTTGCCCGGCGCTCACAGACTGCGACTTCCATGCCAAACGCAATAAATATTTCTGTCCCGTAACTACACAGAGGCTGTATAGACCCCTCAAAAATTGCTTGCAGTTTGTGTGTGGTTTATCTAACTTCCCAGGAATGTTCTGGGTTTGGAGCATATAAATCAACGCTAGTTAACCGTGTCATCCAAGGGTGTAAATACTACTCTGATGCTACAATCTTTGGTTTATCCAAGAAAAGAAATTTTAGATCAGCTTCAGCGGGTCGTTAAACCTTGCCATAGCTCCCCGCTGCCCTGGAAGGGGGCGATTGGCTTTTCCCTACCACGCTTCGGCTCCCTCGTGTGTCTCGGTGTTGAGAAGATAATGCAACTGGCAGCAAAAAATACTACTGCTAAAGAAAATGTAGAGGGTTAGCATTCAGCTAGGCCAGCTCCCTGGTTGGCTTGATGTGCCACAGCTACGTGAGGGGCAGCAGGAGGAAGGCAGAGGCCGCAGAGCTAAGGTCACTTTGGACCCACAGTAGGACCTTCACCAGGTTAAGGGGGTTGCTGTTAAGGTTGCAGTTTCCTTGTTGCTTACAGGAGATTCTTTAGCATTACAAACATTGGCGATGCTGTTGTCTTTCACCTAATGCTTGACTTTTTTTTTTTTTTTTTTTTTTTTTTTTTTTTTTTTGTATCCTCGTTTTCTTCTACCTACTGAAAAAGACATTGTGCCAGAATTTTCCAGGAGTTAAGTTAGTGGTAGACCTGTGCCACACCATCAATAGCTGAGGTTGAAAGGGATCCCTTGAGACTTACTCCCACCTCCGGGCTGCCTTCCTTTCCCTCCGCTCTTCGTTTCCCTTTGCCTTACGGATGACATTCGCTTCCTTACCCCCAGCGTCCCCCCACCCTGCACGCGTTCTCAGTGGCTTTGAGATGATGTCACCCGCTCTGGGTGCTCTTGGGTGAAGTTCATGGCCAGGTCATCTGCAAGTATCCAATACCCTCGTGGGCTCTCTCTCGTTCTTTTCCTGCTCCTGTTTCCTGTCCTTGCCCACCAGTCGCTGACGCTAACGTCAGCGGCCACATAGCGCATGAAGCCTTCCTTTCTGTTTAGCGGTGCAAACATAACGTTTTCTGTTGTTAGCTTTTCTTCTCTGTGGAGAAGCAGACCAATGCTTTCCTGGGTGTTTTCCTCCTAATGTGGTTATAAAATGAAGCGTGCTCCTCGCTCCAAAGCACCTGTTTCCCTGTGGCTGGTGAGGCTACGTCTGGTCACTTAGCTCTTCCTCCATGCGCTTTCTTTGGGCGTGGTGGAGGAGACTCGCGGTCGCATCCTGCGGAGTTCTCTGCTGCTCAGTGCGTTCGTGAAAGAAAAGGGAAAGGAGGCTGTTGAAGTGACTCTGAACTGGAGGCTGAATTGCAGTTGGGGTCTGGTGGGTGCACCTGTGAGTGCTGTGGAAGCTGGCCCATGTCATTGCAAGGCCACTCTTGATTCTCTTTGAAAGATTATTGCAATCAGGAGAAGTTTCTGGGGACTGGAAGAAGGCAAATGTCACTCCTGTCTCCAGGAAGGAGGAGCTGGATACTACAGGCCTCTCGGCCTCACCCTCAGTTCCTGGGAAGGTGATGGAGCAACTACTTGGAAACCATTTCTGGACATGTGAGGGATGGGAAGGTGGATTTACGAAGTGGAAATTGTCTCACCAACCTGATGGCACTCTGCAGTGAGGTGACTAGCTCAGGGGATGAGGGAGAGCTGTGGGGGGTGTTTATCTCAAATTTGGTGAGGCTCTCAACGCTGTCCCCCATAACGTCCTCGTAGACAGAGTGCTGGAAGATGGACTAGGGCAGAGCAGTGCGGTGGATTGGAAACCAGCTCCGCTGCTGGGCTCAGGTGATCAGCAGCACAAAGGCCAGTCGCTGGTGGTGTTTAACCTCTTCGTTAATGACCTGGACGACGGGACAGAGCGCACGCTTAGCGAGTCTGCAGAGGACACGCAACCGGGAGGAGTCTCTGGTGGACTGTGGTAGTGAACCTGCTTTGCGCAGGAGGGCTGGATGAGATGATCTCCAGCGGTCCCTTCAACCTCAGCTGTCCTGTGGTCCTGCAGGACGGCTTTCTGAGGCTGAGTGAATCAGCAGTGAAACAGCGAACCAAACTTCATGTTTCTGATCCAGGAAAAACGGTGCGCGTGAAAATAGCAGCTTGTAAAATGCTGACTTGTGCTGATTTTCCACTTGAGCAGAATTTGGGGGCTATAATAGATCTACTGGAATAATTGCTCAGTGCTCAGTAGATATCAGTCAATTCCTGCTTGAATTTGGGAATTATTAAGAATAATTAAATTAAAAAACATGGACTAGAACATAGTTATGCCGCTGTGTAAATCTGTAATGTGTTCACATATTGAATTGCTGGATGCAGTCTTGGCCTTTGTATCAAAGGATGCAGTAAAACTGGAAAAACTTTGGAGGAGGGCTTTGGGATGGCTGGATCAGAAAAGCTTCTGTATGCGGTGAATGGACTTGAAGATCTTCAGCCTTGGAAAGAGAGATACGAGAGAGAGCGCGTCAAAATGTTGCGTGGCCTGGAGAGAAGAACGTTTGCTCTTTCAACACAAGTCCGTGGAAACGTGAAGTGGAGGTCAGAGACGGCAGACTTGGAACGGCGGGAGAGGGCTTTCCACCCAAAGTGCTGCAGGGCCTTTCTGCATGTGTGGTGGTGGCCACAGCCGTCCCCAGGTACCCAGAGAACTTTCGCCCTTGTTTCATGTGACTGCAGTTGTGGTGGTGGCCATCGGCACCGCTGCTTGGCTTTCCAGACACGGTTTTTCTCTAGCTGGAAAGCCAGGCCCTGAGACGTCGCAGTGACCCTGTGACGTTGACTCGTTTGCTCTGTGGGTAAGTGTGCCGTAGGCATTTACAAATTACATCGCGTTGACTTTCTGAGTAGTCAGAAACGATCCGGCGTTATTGCAAAGAGCAGCAAATGCTGATGAGGTTGGTGGCAATTAACATCCAGGTGGGATTGGACTGTAAACATCACCTGCTGTGTTCAGGGATCCATCCCACAGCTCTGCGTAATCCTCTTAAATGAGCTGCGTTTGTGTAGCTCCTCTATTAAGAGGCAGAGGCATGTACTTTTTTTTTTTTCTTTTTTTTTCTGCAGTAGTGACTTCTAAAGACTGGTTTGTTTTGTATATACTTTTACCAAAATCCCTTCTTCTGAGAGTCATCATTTTGTGCTTGTAGCTTGGAAGCTTCTCTAAAGCTGATTGATTTTCATTTTTCTCACATTCCATCAGAAATGGATAAATGTCCTGCCGTTACCGTAAATCCAGTTATTGCCTCCTTCTATATGCACGCGTTAAACTTCAGCCAAACAAGATAGGATGAGAGCGCTGTTTTCAGGGATTTAGGAAGAACTTACTGACTTGATTGTCTTCTCTTTCCAGCAGCAAATGATTTGATAAATCAAAAAACCCTGGCTGCTGAGAGTCCACTTAAGAGAAAACCTCCTGTTTCAGGTGTAACCGTTTGTCCCGGCTTTGGATTAAATGCAGAAACATCTTCCTTTAGCCTTGCTGCCTGTTGGTGGATCCTACAGGAGGGTAGCGAAGCTCACAGGATGAGGGGAGGGGGAAATTCCACCTGACTGTGTTTTTGGGGAAGTTCTGTCTGTGTGGCAGGTGAAGCCTGGGAACGCCGATCCCGCTGGAACCTGCGTGACGGGGAACGCGCAGCGATGAGCAGCTCCCCGTGCCGTGCTCAGGGTCGGCGCTTTGCTGTCGGTGCGGGTTCCCGATACGTGCATCTGGGTGACACAACCACACCAGAATGCTTTGATTTTTCATTAAAAGCAGAATTACACTGCCAAGTAGAAAATCCCTGTTATACTAAAACATTTCTTCTGATCTTTCAAAGAACAGTGAATAGCGAGAGTCCAATAAATAAACTTCATCTCCTCTTTGGGTAAGTGACGTCCTGGTTCAAAGCAGTGCTTGCTTTCTCTTGGTAACACTCAGAACTCTCCCCTTCTTGACAATTTTTATGGTTTTTCCCTAATATTTTGCCTCCCATATTGCTATATTTGAGTTCCTGTTAACATCCCTGTTCACGCTCTAACTGTAGGTCATGAAATTGCACAATTAAGTGTCACCTTAAGAGTGACCTTTGATTTGGAGTCGGAGTGGTGAGCTGAACGCGTTAGAGATGTCTGCACCGCTAATAATTGGTGTTCATGAGATTCTTAGAACAGTATTGACATTTGGGCTGCACTGGTGAGATCAGCAAGGTGCAGATAAACTTAATCAAAATTCCTGGGTGGTGCAGAGGATCACGCTGAGATTTGAGACGTAACATTTGGAGTTTGTCATCACCTCTCCATTTTAACGAAGTCCTGCTTGTGTTCAAAACTTTAATTTTAGCCAGGTGAACAATGCTATACAGGGAAATCTCTACTGGCGTAGCTTGTGGCGATTTTCTTTAAAGAGAAACCAACTGCTTTGCTTTCAGGAATGTTCTTCCAACTCTTGAGAGCTGGGCTGTAGTCAGGTGGGAGACAGTGGCAACCAAGTCTTGCAGCAGATGGCCAGTAATGTCCTGATGTTCAGATGTGGGGGAACACGCGCGTGTTGTTCCTTGCTAAAGGCTGAGCGTGGACCACCCAACGCTGGCTGAGCTTGGCTGGGTCAGGCTGGGAGCTGTCACGTCTCTGGGAGCCAGAGCGGCTCTCTGTGCTCTAGAGGGGCGAGTGGCTCGCGGCGTAGTGCAGCTGAGGGCTTCGGCAGGCAGCTGAAGCAGCGGCCCAGCTTTAGAATCACAGAACCGTCGAATGGGTTGGGTGGGAAGGGACCATTAGAGCCCACCCAGCCCAACCCCCCTGCCAGGAGCAGGGACATCTCCAACTGGATCAGGGTTCTCACAGCCCCGGACAACCTGGCCTGGAACGTTTCCAGGGATGGGGCATCCACCACCTCTCTGGGCAACCTGGGACAGTGCTCCAGCACCCTCAGTGTAAAAGTTTTTCCCTAATATCCAATCTCAATCTACCTTCCTCTGTTTTGAATCCCTTACCCCTCGTCCTGTCACACCAGGTCCTGCTGAAGTCTCTCCCCACCTTCCCTGCAGCCCCCTTTGGGCACTGGGAGCCGCTCTCAGCTCTCCCCGGAGCCTCCTCTTCTCCAGGCTGAACAGCCCCAGCTCTCCCAGCCTGGCCTCACAGCAGAGCTG